>VZTZ01027696.1:157054-182517 GCA_013400955.1 Drymodes brunneopygia
GGGATGGGATGGGATGGGATGGGATGGGTGAGGGAGCTGCCATGGATGCCTGGGCTGTGGTGCCCATGG
Source organism: Drymodes brunneopygia (assembly GCA_013400955.1). NCBI lineage: Eukaryota > Metazoa > Chordata > Aves > Passeriformes > Petroicidae > Drymodes > Drymodes brunneopygia. Next base: position 157,124 of record VZTZ01027696.1, read on the forward strand.
GCTGTGCTGGTGCTGGGCAGATGTGCTGCTGTCTGGTGCCCCAGTGCCACAGTGTGCTGGGCTGTGCTGGGCTGTGCTGGGCTGTGCTGGGCTGTGCTGTGTGGGCTGTGCTGCCCCATGGGCTGGGCCCATCCCAGTGAGGAGGCAGGGCAGAAGCTCTCCCAGCTTGGAGCTCTCCCAAATGTAGGAGCAGAAGTACTTCCTCCAAATGAGCTTTCCTCCTGGTCATGCCATTAATCAGACCAGACCAGCTTGTAATTTATTAACACCCTGTCAGAATTTGCATGTTGAGTGCTTGTGGGGTTTATATTTACACATATAAAATTGTTACTGTGACTGTGGGTCCCAGTTCTGTTGTGCATGAAGCCTTTGAGAACCCTGGGCAGGCAGTTAATTCTTGTCTCTGTACAGGGTTGCTCCTGGTGACTGGCAGTGTTTTTCTCCACAGAGCAAGAGAGCATTTATTTCATGTAGATGTGTATCTGCTGTTATGTTTCAGGCAGCATTTCCAGCCTGACTTGCTGATACCTGACAGCCTTTGGAGAGCTGTGCTCGGTGTGTGGCTGTCGGAGCTGGGGCTGGCAGGTTGGGAGGCAGGGTTTGGAAAGGCAGCAGTGTTCAGGGTGTTATCCCAGCCAGTGCTTCCTTCTCTGGTCAAACACACTGGGAAGGCCCTGGGATTTCTTTCCCCCCCTGTAGAAAGTCATACTGAAATATCAGAGAACTGGGCACGGTTGGAGTCCACTCACTGCTGTGAAAGTTGCAGCCTTTATTTGGCTCTCAGCCCATGCACTCCTGGTAGCAGCTCAGTGCTGTGTGGCTGCAGGAGCTGCTGCTGGGTGTCTGCCCCTGCACTGGGGAGAGGCTCTGCTTTTCCTGCAGAGGCACAGGGCACCGGGAGGTCAGACACACTCTGAGTGCTCTGTGTGATGCTTATTGGTATCTGCTGTGCAGTGCCTGTGGTCCCTGAGGACAGGAGATTGAGGAGTCTTCCACCAGCCCCGTTTGATCTAATGTTGTGATGATGTTCCTTAGACAGATATTTACATAGCTGTAACCCTTCTGCTGCAGCTTGGTGTAAATCTGACGTGTGATTTTCCTGTGATGGGTGTGCTTTAAATTAAAGCCACATCCATCCATGGTTTAATTTTCAACCACAGACAAGTGAAAAAGGGTTTTAAATGCACCTTGCTGCCATAATTCCTCACCCGTTTGTCTTAATGGTTTAAATGCACTTGATGAGCATCATCCTCTGAGGAATTTCTAGCCCACATAGTGCAAAAGGAACATTTAACTCTGCTCAGGCTGTGTAGGGAGGTGTTTGCTGTCATTAGGAGAGCTTTGCTGATTTGAATTGCCCCCAGTCTAACAGCTGCAGCCTCTGACCTTGTGTGGCTGCCTCGGTGTGCTCCAAGGCAGGGACAGGAGATGCTCCATCAGCTGCATGGACCAGCAGTGAGGCAGCAGCTTTGTCCTCCTGCAGGAAGGTCCCTTCTGCACGACACAGGGCTGGTCAAATGTGACAAAATTCTGAGCAGTGTGGAGTTGTCAGTCTGCCATGAAAACAGTGTGTGATGCTCATTTTGTCTGCAAGCTGGAGGTGGCATTGGGCAGTCACAGAATGCAACTGATGTAGGTAGGAAAGGGATGCTGGGGAGTGAGCCTGGGGGAGCTCAGCTGCTGGAGGAGCTCAGCTGCTGGGGCAGGTGGAAAACTCACTGGATTTATCCCTGAGCTCTTGCTCTGCTCCCTGATTTGCGGGGGACTGGATTACAGTTTCCTTCTGGGAGACTCAAGGCTGGGGTCAATCCCAGCTTCAGCTGCACTAATCCCTCTTGGCCAAATCCTGTGCGAGGCTGCAGAGCACGCAGAGCTCTGGCTGTGCTGCTGTGGGGCAGGGCTGGGCTGGGGGCAGGGGGCCTTGGGGAATTCCTGGCCTCTGGTGTGTCCTGTGAGGATTCCCAGCGTTGCTTTCAGCTCGGGTGCAGGTGGGTGGGTCCCATCCCTCGGCAGGGCTGGGTGGGAGCTCCATGTCCCCAGCTGACCCTAGGAAGGGGCAGCTCAAACCTGGCACAGGTGGGCCATGGGCTTTGGGAGGTTTGTGGCTGTGCCATCCGGGGAGCTGAGTCCTTGATCCCCTCCCCCTGTGTTTTGCTGGTGTTGCTGCCGTGTGGCAGCTCTGGGCAGAGGATGAGGCATTCCTGAGAAATGCAGGATCTCTGTGGTTCCACAGGCCACATCCATCTGTGAATGACATGGAGAGCTCAGCCCCACAGCATTTGTGCCAGGCAGCATGGCACACAGTGAAAGGGGCAGCCTGATGGGGACACCAGGTCCCCTGGCTGTGGCCCTTCCCTCGGGACTGCAGGTGGCAGGAGGATGAGCAGTAGCAGTGGCAGGAAGGGGCCGGGACGTGCCAGCTCTCCCCACCCCAACCATCAAGAAAATGAGTTTCACAGCTCAAGAAAGGGTTAGTGTCTCATTAACACAGCACGGGGGAAGCCTTCAGCAGACACGGGGAGGAATCAAGTGTCATGTGTGCTCAGAGTGAGTGGAACGTCTTCTGCAGGGGGTACCTGCTAAAAGGAGGAGTCAAAATTAAGACTTACTTGGTTTTAAATGAAAAGTGACTGGCATTGCCCCCCTTCCTGGAAACAGAAAGTAATTGAATTCATTAGTGTTTTATTTTCTTTGGCAGTCTTTCTGTGCACCTGATGCGCTTTGTTACACTGAATTATCATTTAATAAAGGGTGTGTGTCACACCAGAGCCTGCCCTGAGCAGGGATGTGCAGGGAGGTCTCTGCTGTTCAGGCCTGGCTCCCCTTGGCTGTCCCGAGCCAGGGCCCCCTGTGCTGCAGGGTCCCTGTGCTGCTGTTGGGGAACGAGCTCATCATCTGCTCCCAGCACATTCCTGACTGCTCCAGCCTCAAAGTTTCAGTGCTTTCAGGGTTCAATCCTCATTGCTGATACCCTTAGGCAGAAGCTTGCAACATGTGGGCACCTTGGTTTCCATATTTCAGTGCAGATTCTTGCCACTGTTGCAGATAAAAAATCCCTGCTTTAGCAAACCCCTCATGAATAACCAGGTTTGTCTCTCTTGCGGGGTTTGACCTGGTGACAGGCCAAGTCCCAGGCAAAAAAAGTCTCCCCAGGACTTGGCTCTGAAGTAACGTGTGGAGAATGTTCTTGGCTTAAGAGTTTGTGAGTTGTGAGTGGCTGCCATGCAGGAATGAGTAGGGAATTGCAGGCAAGGAGCTGCAGGTGGCACGGTGCTGGTGTCAGCCCCGGATTGCCCGGGCTGGGGACAGGAGCTGGCCCTGGCTGTGACCACGAGCTGTGCTGGGCCACGGAGTCATCTCGCTGGGCAGAATCCGCTGGCCAAGCCCTCGCTGTGCCTGTTTGGTGCCCAGGCAGCCCCGGTGTGGTCACTGGACCCTTTCTCTTTGCACGGCCCCTGTGCCCCGGCGGCCGCGCCGACAGCGGTCCCCGTGGTCCCCGCGGTCCCTGCGAGCCGCGGTCCCCGCTGTCCCCGCTGTCCCCGCGGTCCGTGCGAGCCGCTGTCCCCGCTGTCCCCGCTGTCCCTGCGGTCCCTGAGAGCCGCTGTCCCCAGCCCCCGCCCCAGCCCCAGCCGCAGCTGCCTGAGCAGAACCCGTCAGCCCAAACGATGCATCATTGGCCGTGTCAGCTGCAATTAGCGCCCAGGCTCGTCACGTCAGGCTCGGGCTCTGAGCTGGCAGCACCAGCGCTCTCGTGTCACTCGAGCTGGCTGTCACTGCCATCCCCACCTCTGCAGCCAAGGGAAATCTCTCCGGGCAGCACGCAGATCATACAAGTAATGGAGTAGCTGGAGGGAACAGCTCCTGGCGAGCAGGAGCGTGGGCTGACACATTCCTGGGGTATCGAGCTGCCTTCCCAGTGCTGTGTCCAAAGTTGTTACCGACCCCACTCCTCACACACGTGGTCCCCACTGCACCTCCCCAGCCCACGATGGGTTATGCTGATTTATCTAAAGGCTGATTTATCCCCAGCTCTGCTCCTGGTCCTTCCCTCTGTCCCTGCCGGTGTGTTCCTCGTCCTGTCCCTGCTGATCTCTTACCTCCATCACTTTGCTGTGAGACAAATGCAAAAAAGTTTAAAGGAAAAATGTGCTGACCTGGCTCTCTCAAGAAATACATTTCTGTCAGGAATGCTCCAGGAATTTCAGATCCCAGCTAACAGTGACAAAACGAGGCAGAAGAGGTTCTTGGGCTGCTTTTTTGTTTCAAAGCTGGAACAGTTGGTGCAGCAAGACCAGAGCCTGGTTTACTGGGGTCTCACTGCTTCGCTGTGCTCTAACCATCCTGGAGCCCCTCTCAGAATTAGATGGCTTTTGGGTCTGCTTGTCCTTCTGTCACTTGGGAAGCCTTAGGTTTCCCTGGAGAGGGAGTGGGTGGGCAGAAGCACTGGCAGCCAGAGCTCTGTGGGACCCCACGAGGGCATCCCCCCATGCCAGGGGGTCAGGGCAGCCAGCAGGACCCTGTCCCTGGGTGCTGAGCTCTGCTCCTCACCCCACAGGTGCCCGTGCTCCGGCCCATGGACCTGATGGTGGAGGCCACTCCTCGGAGGGTGTTTGCCAATGCCCACACCTACCACATCAACTCCATCTCCGTCAACAGCGACTACGAGACCTACATGTCCGCGGATGACCTGAGGATAAACCTGTGGAACTTCGAAATCACAAATCAAAGTTTTAGTATCCTTTGGTGTGTGGGGATGGCCCTGGGCCCCGGTGAGGCACAGCCCCAAGGGCAGCAGCAGGGCTGTGCCCGTGCCTGTGGGGATGGGGACAGAGAGGGCAGTGCAGCCGCTGGCTGAGCCCCACACCCGCCTGTGGTGGCTCCTGCAGGAGCTTCACCCCCTGGCAAGGAGCACGAAACTGTGCTGCCTGCTGTGCCCTGCCTGCAGAGCGCTGGAGGGCCCCAGGTTCATGTGTTGTTACCAGGGCACTGCCCTCTCATCCCTCTCTGTGCCACTCTGGGGATGCCAGGCTGTGTCCAGGCCCATGGGATGCCAGGCTGTGTCCAGCCCCGTTGGGATGCCAGGCTGTGTCCAGACCCACTGGGATGCCAGGCTGTGTCCAGCCCCGTTGGGATGCCAGGCTGTGTCCAGGCCTGTTGGGATGCCAGGCTGTGTCCAGGCCNCCAGGCTGTGTCCAGATCCCCTGGGATGCCAGGCTGTGTCCAGGCCCATGGGATGCCAGGCTGTGTCCAGCCCCGTTGGGATGCCAGGCTGTGTCCAGGCCTGTTGGGGTGCCAGGCTGTGTCCAGGTGTCCAGAGAAGCCACCCAGCACTCACACTGAGCTGCTCCCTCCACGGCACAGCGCTCAGCTGGCATTGCTGCCACTGCTGCTGTCACCCGAGGTGTGGGAGACATTTCTGAATTTGCCTGCAGGGTCTGGTGAGGCAGCAGAGGGAGGGGGATCTGCAGGTGATGGAGGAGACAGATGCCTTGGGGAAGATGGAAGCACTGATTGTGCTGTCCCTGTCACACCCTGCAGCAGGTGACAGGCTGCCAGTCACCGCTCTGCAAATGAGGCTGTGACAGTCACACTTGGAACAGCCACGTCGGAAATAATAGCCCAGGGCAGGAATCATTGGTGGTATTCATGTGGTGTTTCCTGCTGAGAAATCCCTGGGGCATGGCTCGGGCAGATGGAGAGGATTTTGGCAGTCGCAGGCGTGTGGCAGTGGGAGCTTGGAGTGGCTGCAGGAGAGTGGGGCTGTGGTGCCTGCTCATTTGCAAGGATGAGGGTGAGGAATACAAAACCTGTCAGACCTCAGGAGTTCATATGGCCTGAGGGTTTCGAGAGGGGTTTTCTGTTGGTGGTCATGGCCTGGGCTTTGCTGCCATGGCTGTTTTTGGTGTGGTTACTGACCACGCCACAAGGTTGCACTAAAAGACATTTACTGAGGCAGGGGGGTGGGTGGCAGGTCGGGTCTCACCCCACAGAGGGTGGGGGGCAGATCGGGTCTCACCCCACAGAGGGTGGGGGGCAGATCGGGTCTCACCCCACTGAGGGTCTTCAGCCTGGGGTTCCCAGCTTAGCAGAAGCCAAGCTGGATCTTGGCTTTCCCCCTGCTGGTGTGAGCTGGTCCCAGTCCGTGCTGCGGTTTTGCCCTGNTCCTGCTGAGAAATCCCTGGGGCATGGCTCGGGCAGATGGAGAGGATTTTGGCAGTCGCAGGCGTGTGGCAGTGGGAGCTTGGAGTGGCTGCAGGAGAGTGGGGCTGTGGTGCCTGCTCATTTGCAAGGATGAGGGTGAGGAATACAAAACCTGTCAGACCTCAGGAGTTCATATGGCCTGAGGGTTTCGACAGGGGTTTTCTGTTGGTGGTCATGGCCTGGGCTTTGCTGCCATGGCTGTTTTTGGTGTGGTTACTGACCACGCCACAAGGTTGCACTAAAAGACATTTACTGAGGCAGGGGGGTGGGTGGCAGGTCGGGTCTCACCCCACAGAGGGTGGGGGGCAGATCGGGTCTCACCCCACAGAGGGTGGGGGGCAGATCGGGTCTCACCCCACTGAGGGTCTTCAGCCTGGGGTTCCCAGCTTAGCAGAAGCCAAGCTGGATCTTGGCTTTCCCCCTGCTGGTGTGAGCTGGTCCCAGTCCGTGCTGCGGTTTTGCCCTGCGTTGTGCCTGCCCCGGGTTTTGCCNCGGGCTGGCCTGCGGGGCCACCTTGCCGTGGCTCCTTGACTCGCCCTGCCAGACATCGTGGACATCAAGCCGGCCAACATGGAGGAGCTGACGGAGGTGATCACGGCAGCCGAGTTCCACCCGCACCACTGCAACACCTTCGTGTACAGCAGCAGCAAGGGCACCATCCGCCTGTGCGACATGCGCACCGCGGCGCTCTGCGACCGCCACGCCAAGTGTGAGTGTGCCACCTTGGGGTGAAACTCAGCAGAAAAGGGAGCGCCGACCCACCTGGGCTCGGGGCTGCCCCAGCGCCTCGTTCCCTTCTCCCCTGCTGTGTCCCCATGGCACTCCCCCTCGCCCCCGGGGCCATCGCAGGGCTCTCCCCGCGGACAGGAGCTGGGAAGGCTGCTGAGGAAGGAGGGAGCTGGCAGAAGGAGCTGGTGTGGGCAGGGCAGCACCCGCTCGGTGCCAGGGAAAGTAGGTTCGTTGTGTAAGGGGGAAATCCTTTCCGTGAGCTCAGCAGCCCAGATCTGCTTCTGCAGCAGGAGGAAAGCCACACAAAGCCTTCAGCCCAAAGCAAAAATAGCTGCCCCGGGCCCCTGCCCTGCCCGGCCACTGGCTTTGGTTCACAGACCCACTCAGGGGCTGGGCAGCAGCAGCAGGAACCCCAATCCCAGCATCTCCTCTGTGTGTGCTGGGGGCTGGCCATGGCCCTGGCTGTGTGCAGGGACCCCCATCCTGCGTTTCTGTGTGTGCAGGGACCCCCATCCCAGCCTCTCCTGTGTGTGCTGGGGGCTGGCCATGGCCCTGGCTGTGTGCAGGGACCCCCATCCTGTGTTTCTGTGTGTGCAGGGACCCCCATCCCAGCATCTCCTGTGTGTGCTGGGGGCTGGCCATGGCCCTGGCTGTGTGCAGGGACCCCAGGGCCAGCAGAGCCCCTGCAGGGACCAAGGATGCCCACGTGTCCTGCAGAGGAGCAGGTGCCCGTGGCCCTGCTGCCCATTCCCAGAGGTGCCCAGTGACAGAGCCCTCAGGACACCAGTGCCTCATCACTGACCTGTTATGAGCAGCAGAGACACAGCCTGGGCTCAGCTGCTTTCTGGCTGCCTGAGATCTTTATTTTTTCTTGTGGCTATCAGTTTTTCTATTGAAAAAGCCTCCAGGTTTCTGCTGGTGGGTGGAAGGCCACAGCTCTGGGTCCTGCAGTGGGCAGTGCCTTTTCTGCATTGTAGAGACCATTTATATGGGCACTTCAGACATTTTTCCCACTGTACTGGGGCTCCAGGACTTGGTGAGGGGGTGATGAGCCCTCACCGTGTGGCTGCTGGGTACAGCATCACACAGGTGCTCCCTCCCAGAAGCTTCCTGTGGTGCCAGGACAGGGTGGCAGGTCCCTGGCCTGAGATAGGGAGCTCCCACCTCAGCTGATGCTGGGGCTTGTTCTTCCCTCTTGCACAGTTTTTGAAGAGCCTGAAGACCCAAGTAACCGGTCATTTTTTTCTGAGATCATCTCCTCAATCTCTGATGTCAAATTCAGCCACAGTGGAAGGTACATCATGACCCGGGACTACCTCACTGTCAAGGTGTGGGACCTGAACATGGAGAACCGGCCCATTGAGACCTACCAGGTGAGCGTGGCACTGCCAGGTGCCCGCAGCACTGGGGCACACACAGAGTTCCTTCCTGAGCCACACTCTGGGCCAGTGGCAGGAGGGGCAGGTGTGCCCCTGATGTGTGGGAGCTTTGTGCCTGTAGATGGTGGAAAGCAAGTAGAGCTGTTAAATGTGGGCTCAAGTGGCCTGGTGAGTTGTCACCAAGTCCCCAGGCTGGGGGTGGGTGAGGAGAGAAAGCTCAGGTGCTGCAGAGCCAGGTGGGAGGCTCTGTGCAGAGCAGTAGCCCTGTCACTGTCACCCTTTGTGAGGAGATGTCCCCGGGCAGTGCCTGGCAGTGCCCAAGCCATGTGCAGAGTGTGGCTGGAGGTGCTTAGAGAAGAATGGTGGCTGTGGAGAGCACGGGGTGCCAGGCAGTGCCCCACGCTGCTGCTCAGCTGTGGTGAGTGTGGGGCTGGGCTGGGTGTGGCAGTACCTGTGAGCCAGGCTGAGCTGCCAGTCCTGGGCTGTGCTGGGGGCCTCACGCTGTCCCTCCCACTGGCAGGTCCACGATTACCTGCGGAGCAAGCTCTGCTCTCTCTACGAGAACGACTGCATCTTTGACAAGTTCGAGTGCGTGTGGAACGGCTCTGACAGGTGAGCCTGCGGGCTGTGCCTGCCTCCAGCCCAGGGGTGCTCGCTTCCCTTTGCCCCAAGGGCTCCCCTGGCCCCTTGGCAGCCCCTTCCCTGGCCTCTGGCTGGGTGTGGGGTGTGCAGAGGTGCAGCAGGGGCCACCTGCACCTGCAGCCTCTACACAGGTGGGGATGTCTGAGGGTCCCACTCTTTCCTGGACAGAATCAGTTCTGCCTCTCTCTCACCCACAGCTGGAGGAAGGTGGTAATGGGTTTAGCTCCAGATGGCCAAAATCTGGGGATAATGAGTGTCCGGCTGTGACTCACACCGGGCTGGGTGGCAGGAACTGTGCGAGCCCTTGGCAGCGCTGTCCTGCTTTTTGTCTGAGCCATCAGAGTGAGCTGGCAAGGCAGGACTGGGCCTGAGACAAATCCCAGCGCATGCCCGGACCTCACTGTGCCTCTGAATGTTCAGTTTGCCTCTGAAAAGGTGTGAAAGTCGTCTGTCCTTGCTCGTTTCAGTGTCATCATGACCGGCTCCTACAACAACTTCTTCCGCATGTTCGACCGCAACACCAAGCGCGATGTGACGCTGGAGGCGTCGCGGGAGAACAGCAAACCCCGGGCCATCCTCAAACCCCGCAAGGTCTGCGTGGGGGGGAAGCGCAGGAAAGACGAGATCAGCGTGGACAGTCTGGACTTTAGCAAAAAGATCCTGCACACAGCTTGGCACCCCTCCGAGAACATCATTGCTGTGGCGGCCACGAACAACCTGTACATATTCCAGGACAAGGTTAACTAGGAGGACCAGGTGTTCTTTAGGAGTCTCATGTACTGATACCAGTAAACACAAGGTTTCAACTGTTCCTTTTCTTTCTTTCTTTCTTTGTTTTCCTTTCCTTCCTGTTCTTTGTTCGGTTCCTGCTCTGCAGATCGCGGTTGTGCAGAGGAGCACTGGGGCACCCCGGCCCGGGGGCCACTGGGGGCACCCCCCAGACACCAGATTTACACAGGGAGAGAGGAGACTTCTTGCAGGGCAGTGTGAGGATGTCAGGCCTGGCTGTCCCATGTCCCCAGGCAGTGCTGGGGTGGCAGTGGCCCTCTGCCATGGCTGAGGGGTGATGTGGAGGGGGTTTTGCTGGGGAAGGGATTGGTGGGGTCACACTCTCTGGGCTCTGGCCAGCTCTGGTGGCAGTGGTGCCACTCCAATTGCTTTAAACCTGATCCCAGAAATATTCCACCTGTTGGGCTGAAGATTGGAATGTTGCCTCCCTTTGCCATTTTCCACATTTGTCTTTTTATTACAATTATTTTGTGTTTTACCAACAGAGACAGCAAAACCAAACATAAAATGGAAAAGTTCAGTTTTGCAATGGACAAGCTTAAGGGGGGGACATGTGCTGCACCCCGAGATGTGTCTGCTCCAGCCAGGTTGCCCCCCCGGCCCCCAGAACCCTCATGAGGATTTGGCTTTGTAGATACTGTGGTGCCTTCTTTGGTATATGAAATACCTTTATATACGATGCTTCCGACCTGCATTGATCGCAAACCAAACCAACCCTGGGCTCTGCTGCAGTTCTGGGCTTTGCTTTGGTCATTTTTCTCTTTCTGTTGTGAGCTCTTGCATGTTGTGACTGACTGTGTCTTTCTCTCTCTCTTTCTCTTTCTCTCTTTTTTAATTAATTTATTTATTTATTCAATTTTTTTAAAGATAAAGTATAAGTTGCTAATTTATGACCTAAAAAAGAATCCAACTGTATATTGCTGTTAGCCCCTGACTATGTCAGAGAGAGGCTGTCTGCAGTTCTACATTATAATAACAATGACAATAATAATAATAAAACCAGTAACTCTTTCTCTTTGCATGGCGAGGCTGCCTCTTTCTACTCCACAGATTGGTCAGGTCCCTCTTTCACTTGAGCAACTGTTCAATAAAAAAAGATTGACTGGATTTTCTGTAAATCTGAAAACTGCTCCTGCAGCAAGAAGCAAAAGAAGTCAATTACAACATTCAACACCGTCACCACTTTGGCAGTGGCTCCACCAGGGTTGTGCTGCTGCCATCCCTCCCCTGGGGCAGCCAGCACCCCCAGCACCCAAGGCCTTCAGGGACCTTCACGAGTCACCGAGGGCCAGGTGTCCCCTGGGACAGCCTCTCTGCGGGCACCACGGGGACCATGGCACGTCCCAAGAGGAAAGGAACTGCTCCCAGCCACAGAGCTCACGGACTGCGCGGAAAACCAGGAGCTGGTTGGAGGCAGGGGCTCCCCGCGCCACCTTGGGAGGAGCCATCCCGAGGGAAGAACAAAGTGCACTGGCTTACAGATCTATTCCAAGGGATGGATTTCAGGAGTAACTTTCTTTTTTTTTTTAATGAAACGGTAAAATAAAATAGCAAGAGTAAACGAACCATTTTATAAGAAAATGCTCCTTTTTGGTTCTGTAAGGAAAGCCTGCGCTGCGGTGTCAGAAGTAAAGATGTCCCAAACGTGTCTGTGTGGAGTCCTTGTGCCTCTCGCGCTGGGGACGGGGGCTCGGTGCTGTCTGAAGGCTCCTGGGCTGATGAGGGGATCCCCGGGATTCTGGGTCCCTCTGAGGGTGCAGGATAGGGGGGCACTGTGCAGTGTGGGAGTGGGAGCACCTGCAGGTCCCCCAGTGCACAGGAAGAGCCTCAGGACTCGATCCAGCCCTGGAAGGAGCTGCTGGCCCCTCCTCAGTCCCTGCCCTAATTCTGGGCTGCTCCTGCTGATGAGTTCAAACAGCAGCCCTTAATTAGCAGCTGCAGGGCACGGACTGTGCGGCCAGGGAGCTGTTCCCCAGACACTCCTTTGCCTTCACATTTGCTGCAGGACCTTAAGTGGAACAGCCCTGGCTCTGCTCCATGGGGTGCAGCACCTTCTGGGGTTGCTGGATCCGGTTGCTCCACAAGGCAGAACCAAGTTCAGTGTTTTTCAAAAGCAGAGTTTCTTTCCCTTTCTTCAGCTGGTTTGGATTTAAGCTCTGCCCTGCTGTGGCTGCTTGGCCACAGAGGACAGGGGACCTCCTGGGCTGCCACAGGAATGGTGCTGGGAAAGTTGTCAGCATCCCTTAAACCCAACCTTCTCTCTGGATGAGGATTCCACAGGCTGTCCCCCAGCCTCCAGGGAAACAGGGGACTCTGACAAAGGGGCTGCCAGGGGGGACCAGCTCCATGGCCCACCAGCAGCACCCCCTAGCCAAGAGCCCGGCACATGGGCACGATTGCTTTATCCACAGAATAAGCAAATAAATGAATCTTTATGAACATCTGGTCTCCGTAAACCAGGCCAATTAAAATTAATAGCCATCTTATTTAATGAACAGGTTCACAATATTCTAAACCAGCCACAACACACAGCTTCCCACTGGGCTGTGTTGAGCAGGAGGAAACCCATTTACTGGCAGAGGCAGGGAGTGGGAACAGGGACACAGCAGACACCAAGAGGGGAGGGACACTGGCCCTGACCTCAGGGCTCTCACCAGGAGCTGCCAACAGCACAAGGCCCCCAGACTGCCCCAGGCTGTGTCAAACCCCTCTCCCTTGATGCTCAGCCTGCAACTCCTGGCCCTGGCCACCAACACCAACTGCTGACAAGAAACCACATGTCAGGGTGAGGGAAGAAAGGACTCCTTCCCCAGCCCTCCTCTCAGAGCAAGAGACACATGTAAACAGAAGAAAGAAGCTGGCTCTGCAAGCCCTGCCAGCTCATGCTTAAGCAACAGACAAAAGAACTAAACTGGAAAATCATTTTGCTCAGCCCCCTTGCCCACATGCTGACCCCACACTGCTCAGTGCCACAGGCCCTGTTCTGCCAAGCACAGCCAAGAATGTAGGCAGGATCACTTCAGTCGTTTGCTTTACTCATAAATTCACAAGTCCAACAAAATCCAACAGAAATTGGGATTAGGCCTGTACAATCCATATATAAAAAGGGTCGGTTTATTGTAGTTCAAATACATAAACTGAACAATCCCAACATTTCAAAATTAAACTTTAGAAACACAAGTTTAACATTCAAAACAGGAGTATAGTTTACAAGAATTGCCCAGAGGGGGTATGCACAGTCTAATCCAGAAGTATGTAAAGACCACTTTATTGTAAATAAAAATGTGTTTATACAACCGTCCTGGCCTGCTCAGTCACCTCTGGGATCTCCAACTTTGAGCAAAACTTATTAGACAGAACTTCACTTGGGCAGAGCAACCTGACTGCTGCAAATCGATGGCTGTGGGGGCAGGAACAGAGCAGCCTGTGAATAAACCTGGTTTGGTTTCCAAGTCCCTATTCTCCACTCAGCTCTAACCCTGGCTCTCACAGATTTAATTCCATTCCCAAGGGTGGAAGCAGAGAGCTGGGACTGCTGTTTGCAGAGCAGGCTGTCAGTGATCAGCACCAGGAGGCAGCTGGTGGCACACACACGTAGGACACGCTCAAACCACAACATGATCACCCTTGGGACTACAAGTAGGACACTGCTGAGAGAGGAAAGCCCCAGGTACCAGACACCCACACCTCACACACACCCCCCCGAGACCCACAGCCACCAGCCAGCCCACGCCCTGGGATTTGTCAGTCATGCTCCAATTAACTCATAAATATCTTTAACATGGGTTTTTGCTGCTGTCGGTTTTCCCCCCCAGAGATCACTTTATGCTCACTAATGCTGTTTTTTTCTGCCTCTGCTGCTCAGATGTTAGGATATATTCACGGCAATGGATGTGTGTGACCTGACAGATGGCTCATGCAAGCGCTGGGCTCTCTCAGCCAGCCTTGGCTGTGTCTGGTGCCCATTTATTTGGTGGTTCTGCGCGTGGGCTCTGAGGCCGTGGGCGGCGGGGGGGGCCCGCGCCGGTCCAGGTCATCCACGTAGGACACGATGAGCTTGCGCCGCTCCTCGGGCACGCAGTCCAGCACCAGGTACCGCTTGTCGTTCTGCAGGATCTTCTCCACGTCCTTCAGGTGCTGATCCGACTCCTGGATCAGCTTTTTGGATCTGAAAGCAAGCGTGGGAATTACCGCCGGAGCGCGGTGCAGGCAGGGAGCCCTGGGGAAGCTGCCCCAGGGCAAGGAAGCACAGGGAGCCAACAGACAGGACAGGGCAGCAGGGGAGGGTGCAAGGAATGGCCATCTGAGCTGGGAAGATGCCACCTTAGCTTGGGACTGGGCACAGAACAGTGCTCTGGGCACAGAACAGTGCTCTGGGCACAGAAAACACAGGCTCCTTGCCTGTGCTGGGTTAATTAAGCACCATGAAAGTAACTTAGACATCAACTAGGAAAAAGCAGCCATCAGTTTGGTGCTGTTTGCATGGCAAAGCAGAATAAAAGGCAGGCGCTGCAGGGGCCTGGCATTCCCCACCTGTAGGTGATGAATTTGGTCTCCTTGAGCAGCGTGCGGAAGTCGGCTTTGGCAGTGATGTATTTGTCCCGGATGTACTCCTCAAACTCCCTCTGCTTTTTCTGAAAGGGGGAAGGTAAATGTGAACCACTGAAAGCAGCTCCAGTGCTTCCTGCACCTGAACACACTGAACACCAGCAGTAATCACATGTTAATTATACTTTTCCTCACATTCTACATTTTTAATTTTTTAAAAATTATATTTAACTACTAACACCTGTGTCCACACAGAGCTGAACCCACTGCAGCAGGCACCACCTCACTTCTCTGTACCCTGTCAGCAAGAGCAATGCAAACCACTCACCCTGTCACTCGAAGAGAATTTAATGCACCTTGGATCTTCTTTAATGATTTTTTTCACTTCCTTCCATGTCGATGTTAAAGTTATCTTTCAAAAGAAGCAAAAATAGTTAAATTAAAAGTAAATTAGATTCTAAGAATATGGAATGCAAACACTACTAACCTCTGAAGCCTTTAAATATATCCCAAATCCACTGATGAAGTTGCTGTTAAGTGCTGGGTTCTGATTACTTATATTAGTACAGTTGTATTGTTAAAATGAGTTGATTTTACACAGTGACTCTTCTTTCATATTTTGAGATGGCATTTTCAGATCAAGGTCCTCCAATTACCATTTACTTTCCAAAGTCTTTTTCTAGTACAATTATGTATATTGTATTAAAAATTACCCACAGAAAACTTGCCTCTAAACTAAAACTAATGCATTAAAAATCAGGTAAAAACCTCAAGGTTAAATGAAAGTTGCCTGAAGCTGGCACAGAACTGAGAAAGAGGAAACCTCTCTAAACCCCCAATGCACAGAATCAGGGATGCATTCCACAGCATGAGCAGAGTATAAGTTCATTTTCAGCAGGAGAACATCAGAACAGATGAACTGGGTAAGACCATACTGATGGCCATTAAGGCAAACACCCTGAATATCTGGAAGAGCCAGACAGTGAAGAGTATCAAATAACTCAGTACTGAAGAAATAAAAATAAGATGAAAAGATTAGAAGTTTATATGTAAATTAACTGTATGTTCAATCAAAGTAACACTCCAGATAAACACGTAAGGAAACAATGCACAAATTTTGTTATGAAGGAGAAAAGAGTGATGAAGCAAAGAGGTCCTGGAAACAAAACCAAATGATCAGACTGTTGGACAGAAAAACAGAAAACCAGAAATCCCAGTGGGCTGCAAAGACTGTCAATTTGAACATCAACAGCTCTCACCGCTGAAGTTTCATCCAGAAGTTGCCTGAAATGTTCCCTCTTCTTTTTGGTAAGTGCCTCAATGTGCTCGTTGAAGAGCTTCTCCTTCTCCTCCCTCTCGAGCAGGGAGCCCGACTCCCAGCGGTGATCTTTGCGCAGGGTCCTCCTGGTGTCAGACCAGGACACGTCCGAGGAGCGCACCTGAGACACACACACACCAGTCCCTTTTAAACCACTTTTTCCACAGTTCACTGATAGTTGTTATATGCTTATTTTTTAATCTCGTTTGAAGTTAAGGTTAAAATAAAAGATAAACCCTCAGCTTTTAAGAAGAGACTGCAGCAGGTTCCCCACAAACACTGAGCAGGCAGTGGCAGAAGGAATCCCCCTGCATTGCTCTGGAGCAGATGGAGATGTCCTGCTGACCTGGCTGAGCACTCTGAAAACCAGAAAATCCAAGCACCCTCCTTTCCTTGCTGCTCTGTGCCTACCACCCTGTGTTCACTGGAGTGCTTGGAAAGGCAGCCTTGGAGATGATGATCTCCAGAGACACCAGCAGCTCTGCAGTGGCCTGCTTCCAGCCCAGAGAGCACCCTCTGGGTGAGAGCCATGAACGCACAGCCAAGGCAACCAACCACGGCAAAACCCCCAGGGAGATTCCGCCCTTTGGAGCTGAGCTGCAAACACCAGAAGGCTTTTACGGGGAGCAGCCAGCAGCTGAAGCCTGCCCTGAGGAGCCTCACCATGTCTGAGAGCAGTGCTTTGAAGTTCTGAATGGCCTCCTCTCGCTTGTGCTGCTCGCGCTCGCGGTCGATCTCCTTGGTCTGCTCCGAGCGCGCCTTCTGCACCTCGCGCTCGCGCTCGCGCAGGCTGGCCTCGATGCGCGCCTGCCGCTCCAGCTCCTTCTCCTTTTCCGAGTCTAGGTTCTGCAATCCAACAACAAACTGCCCTCAATAAAAACAACTTCCTGTCAGAAAGTGAATTAAAGGGCTATCCATCTAGAGGCAGCTCACTTTAAAGGGATTTGGGGTCTAGGGATTATGAAATTTGGCTTCAAGAGCCATGCTGAAGCATTACAGGTTTTACATGGGGGAGAGACAAGTTTGGTCACAGAACAGCTGTTCCCAGGAGCTGTGTCCAGTGACAAACTCTGAATAAGGGAGGCCAAGGGGATTGCTGCTTGTTGGCCCAGTTTTACATTCTCAACCATTAATTGCCTGGAAGAGAAAGGCAGGAATATTGGGTTAAGAGAGAAGCAGCAGTGAAGGAACTGGGTATGAACACACATCCCTGAAGGAAGCTCAGCTGACAGGGAAATCCACAGCAAAGGAAATGCAGCCCATCCTAGGAGGAAGCAATCAATGTGGTGTCTGTAGCTGCTGCAGTTTCACAGCCATTTTTACCACTAGTGATTTCCTAGGAATCTTTGAGGCATAACTTCTCCCAGATACTGTGTGTGTGCATGCACACAGCTCCCACAAACATCCCACCAGGGACACAATTTCTAAGCTCCAAGCTGCCATTCTGTGTACTGTGGGGAACTCCCACACTAACTCTGGTATGGAATTCTCCTCAGCACAGCCCAGTCTGCCCACAGCACACCCAGGGCAGGCTCCCTGCAGACCTTGGCTATTTTCTCGATGTACTGCTTGAACAGGTCCTCCCTCTGTGAGGAGCTGTCCACCGCCTTGTACCGCGGGTCAGTCTCCACTTTGTCCTTCACTTTGCTCCAGCGAGACTGACTGTCCAGGTGGTGGTTTGCCAGCAGCTCAAAGAAGTCCATTTTGATCTGTTATACAGACAGAAACAGAAAAACAGCACTTCAGAAAGACACTTTTAATATCCCACAGTTTGCTCTTATGAAAAAAGGAGCTGACTTACCTTCCTCAGAGGGATCACATTAACATTACATACCATTGCAATTTAGAGCCATCACTAAAACTCTGAATTTAGTCATAACTGCAGCCCAAATTCACCTTCCTTGAGACAATTTTGCCAAAGCAGATACATTTAGGTGATCTGCTACATCTAGGATGAACTCTATAAAGAATGATCCACCAATACACTCTTTACTCTTTTACTCCAATTTAAGCTTGTTTTTGAGTTTTTATATATGTCAAATTAATGAGTTACTGATGCTGCATTACAGCATTTTACATATCAGTACTCCAAAAGCCCTGCAGCTTGAAACAGGGTTCTAGAGCAATCAGATGTTCATGGATTCATCCTCCAGGTGCACAATTAACAGAGGTAAATGCTTGGATCTGCCAACAATGTCTTAAGATGGATCTAACCAATATACAATTACCCACATATGGTAATGAAGTAAATTAAATTTAGGATGGACATACACATTTATATAAAAATTTAAAGAAAATGTTTTAGTCCACTTGGTCAGTTGGAAATGGCATGTTATGTTTCTGCCTGTAACAACAGCCATTGTAAGGGCTGGCAGAAGATCAATCATTGCAGGTTTTATTTCAACACAACCAGCAACATGTTTTCATCCAAAGTCCCAGAACCAGCAGCTGTAAGGGCGACTACTGTGCCTTTATTAGATAGCTTGATTTCTGGGGAAGATGATCTCCCTGCTCCTGCTGCACTTCAGCTCTTAGGTCACCATCCATGCCTGGCAGGTTTGGTTTGGTGTCCCCAAAGCAGAGGCAAGGGGCTGGGCTGCCTCCCTCGCTGGGGCCAGGGCAAAGGGCTCTGCCTCCACAGCCCCCACACCCTGCTGGGCCACAGACCCAGCACGGCTTTATGGCACACAAATGAAATAACAAAATCCAGGAGGAGGACTGGCTGTTATTGCTGCTTATCTCCCCTCCCCATCCCTTAAGAAAGGGAAAGCAGGAGAAGCAGTTTAGCTGCAGAACACTGAGGTTCCTCAGGGAAGGGAGCAGATGGACAGAGCAGGCTCAGCTTGCCAGAGACCTGGCACATCTTCATCCTCTCAAACGTGTTTAGTTACAGAATGCAGGAACGGAATGAAGATCAGCACCAACATTCTGCAGCCTTGCCCACCAATGCTTTTAGTTCTTCTAAATATTAACATATAAACATAAAAGGCTCTATAGGCTTTCTTTACTATACCAAAGGAGACTAAGACAGTAAAGCAGAGAACAGAGACCAGCCCCTTAGTGCCAGTGGGATGTTGTGCTACAGCTACAGCACTACTGCTTTATCTTAAAGGAGCTCAACAAAATGCTAAGCAAACTGTTTATTCATTGTAAAATTAAGAATGTTGTTTCAAAACATCATAAAACATGCATGCAGTTTCGAAATATGAAGCTTTCTAAGCCATAGCATTTGAAATATTTGTAGGAAACCAAACAGTTCCCAGCTGTTACTACAGAAGTCTCTAAGGTAAGGGTATTCCCAAGCCCTTGCACAGATCACTTGCATTCCACAGGATGAGGTGCCACACTGCCACCAGGTGCCACACACAGCTTCAGCCAAGGCCACCACCACGGGCTGCAGGAAGATGCTCCTGTGGGAGCTGCCAGTGGCACCCCTCGGTCTCCTGGGCACCCCTGCCCAGCTGTGGCTGCCACCCCTCCCTCCCTGATTCCCTCTGGAGCTCCTGCCCAGCTGTGCAGCTGCCACTGGGACCAGCTGCAGCCTCACCAGCTCCTGACTGGGCAGGAGACAGGAGGGCACAGCCAATTCCCTCCCCAGGAAAAGCAATGGCACTTTGGGCACAGCTTTCACTTCACTCGGGTGCCCTGGACACAGCACAGGCGTTGCCAGCTCATTTTAAAGTTTAAAAAGAAGATGAAAATGAGTCAAATAACTGAGTCTAAAGCATCTAACCAAGGAGTAAGGTTTTCAGATGCCAGCTGTGGGTAGTGAGTTCCGTGTGTCTGCACATGGGGACTCGCTGGACCAAGTCAGGTGTCACACAGAGCTCCAGGCTGGGGACAGCCACCAGCACGAGGGGCAGGACATCTGCAGCCACCCAGTCTGTGCCAGCTGGGACAGCTCACACAGCTCAGCCCAGGGACATGGCACAGGAGCAGCTTGGGCACCACTGCCTGCCTTCCCTGATACCCTCAGCCCCCTGCACTCCTCTCTGCCATCTGAGAAGTGTTGGCATGGGATTTACTCACTGGAATCAGGCACAGGAATACAACCAGCCATTGGAAAAGCTGGCTGCTCCATCCCCATCCCATAAGCCATAACCCCATGAGGCAAAATCAAACATTACATGTGTAATCTAAAACCCTTACGTTAAAGATTTCTGTAAAGTTGATTCTCCCTAAGTAAAGATTTTTGGACAGACTGAGAAAGCTTCAGGTTAAATGCCTTAAATTTTCTTTTATGCTTTAAGCACTTTCAAAATCAAAGGAAAATAAGGCTGAAAACATTTCAGGTGTATTTAGAAGTCTTTTTTTTTTTTTTTTTTGGCAGTTAACACATTGCAGGTACAACTCTCATCACTTCACAAGGAAAAAAACTAAAAAAATGTAAAGTACCGGAACTGCGGGAGGCTAAAGTCACCACACAGAGATACCAATGCTTTCCTCACTAGGGAATCCCATAATATTTGCGTGTCAGTGATTGACAGCTGTCAGACTGAACTGATTGACAGGCCGCACAGCACATAACTGTAAAGTCTATCCACTTGTTATAAAACAGAATACATAAAATGGTTACAAAAGGCTTTTGGAGAAAAAAAAAACATTATTCAAAGCAAACAAATACAATCTCTTAACTTTTCAACTTTAGAACAATCATGCAACAACAAAACTAGTATTTATTCTTTAAAGTCTTCAACTGCACTATTAAGCTGCAAAGATGCTTTAAAATTCCATATTCACAATCAAACTGCAGTGTGTAAAATCTAGTCTTGAGCTACATCAGTTCCCCTCTGAAAGCACAATAATTTATGGAAAACAGCAGCAATAAGGCTGTGAAATGTTTGTGAAAATCAAGTAAAGAACCAAATTATATCAGATCACCCAGGTGTTAAAAATATGCAAAGCTTCCCGAAGAATGAAACTGTCCCCAAATCTGACCTGTCCCCCAGCACTTCTCTCTCCTGCGAGCATTCCAGGGAGGGAAATCTGCAATAACTTCACACTACATAATAAAAATTGCAGACTTCCACGTGTCCAAAATGATTGGCCTTCAGAGGTGACCCTCTCCACTCACACACACACAGGGACATGGCAGCAAGTGGCCCCAGGTTTTGGTGACCCCATTTGATGTCCCATCTCCAGGGGGAGAGCTGCCCCCCACCACCAGCAGTGCAGGGGGACACTGGGAGTTCATTAATCTCTAATAGCTGACCTTTAAATCTAATAAGCAGCAGTTTATACAAAAGACCTACTTATTCCAAGCTTACATAAGTGCCTGCTTTGAGATGAAAAGGGAACTGTTTCAAACTTAGAGAGACCATCCTCAGGGACCTGGAAGTCCTGCCCGTCCCCACTGAGGGAACAGAGAGGTAATGACCAGCTCTGGGGCTCCAGCCAAACAAGGTAAGACTCCTTTGCCTTTTCATGTGTCAGGATAAAGAACTTAATCAAAAAAATTAAAATCAAGCATTACTTCAGTTAAGAAGATAATGTTACTGCTTAGGTAAATGAAATAACCAATGTTGTTCTTTAAGCAAACTCAGCTTCACAGGTAAAAACAACTCAGTTCTAAATATTCTAAAAGTCAGTAAAACTGCAAACTTGGAATTGTTCAGAAAGACCTGGGGGACAGCCCTGAAGTGTCTGCCTGTAACACCTCTAGGGAAGGGCAGGCCTGTGCCCTGGGGAAGGCTCAGGGAAGCCAAGCACTGGCTCTGTCCCATCTCACTCACACCACTCACACTGCTGGAACTCAAGAGTCCCCTTACCTTCTCTCCCCTGGTCTTCGAGTCTTCCTTCTCCTTCTTTCTTGCCGCTGTGATAAACTCATTAAACAAGGCCTCTCGATCTTTCATCTTTTCAATTGCCTTGAACCTCGAGTCTTTAGCATGCTTGGCTGCAAATTCACTAAAAGTAGTTCTGCAACAAAATGGCAAGTGAACTCATTTGGCAGAGCTGTCTGGGCTGGGAGGCAGGTTCAGCAGGGAGGGATTTCCTCTGCTGCAATACATGCCAGAGCACAAGTGACAAAAACCCAAAAGGCAAATCCTATGGTCTCACTACAGAGCTGCTCGACCAATGAACTCTATAAAAGGAGTCAGCACTCACACAAGAGTTTGTCAGAGACTTACAAGGGTGGGTTGGTTTGTTCAGATACAGCCACCTGCAGAAGGGGCAGGTGTAGAGAGAGACTACAGTGCAACCAAGGAGAAGAAATGAAAAAAAAAATCTCAGTTGTCTATAAAACTCTTCTTTTCTGTGGGTTAGCAGTTCAGCCACCAGTCTGTCCAGGTATTTCACAGCTGTGAAACTGAAAACCTCAGGTGCATTCACTTGCAGCCAAACCATGCTAAGAGTTCACCAAGAAAGGCAGCCTTTGGCAGGAGTCCCCACAGAACACTGGCTGTGCCAACTCTTCCCCCTGCAGTGCACATTGCAGAGCCTGAGCTGAAACCACACAGGGCTGAAACCCCTTCCAACACTACGGGCACAGGCAGCAACACTGGGCTTTCAACCCATCATCCCACAGCATCTCCCTGACTGTTCTCTCACCTCCAGGGCCAGATTCCAACCTGTGCAGCAGGTACATTACTGCCACTTACCTCGGAAAAAAATCACTACTGTGCTTTTTCCAAGCTCTGATGCAAATCTGGCCCCAAGAATACGTGAGACACTTATAATCATACGAATGTTTTCATCACAGCATGGAAATAATTAGACTTGGAAAATCCAGCCTACTGTTGCTGTAGGGTAAATTGAAACAAGAAGAGAATTTGGTAGCTTATTCAAAAGGATTAGAAAGTGAATGTACAGCTAGATTGAAGAACAAGAGCTGCTCAAGTGAAGTGGAACACAAACTCTTGAGCATGTTGCACTGAGATAGATGATAAAAAACCAGTCTGGCACTCACAGAAGTACAGCAATATCTTTAGACAAACACTGAAACCAGAAGACAAAGGATAAGATTAAACAAGACAGTACTTCAGCTGGAATTCTCTTTCCCACCCCAGCCCATCATCAGGTAAAGAATCAGTCCCAACATGACACACTGGAGATATGCTGAAAGCTGAGGATACTAAAGCTAACATAACTGTTTCTGAAGCATTTCCATGTCTCCAGTCTTCCAGCCTACTACTGAGTTATTAGTCAGCTCTGGAGCAATTTAAAAGTTACCACAGCACTGTCACCAAATTTCCAAAAGAAGCCGCTGGAAAAAACTGAGCTGAAGTGAAACAAACGAGCTGTTATTTCACTGGGAAAGAATTAATGCCAGATGAGCCAAGAGATGCTGAAAGAGGATGCTTTGGAGCTTCTCTGGTGACATAAGTATGTATCTCATGGCCTCTGTGTGCAGAAGCTGTGAAACAAATAATGCCAGCAATGAAATCTTGAAGGAACATTCACCGTCACCCCCTCGCTCTCACTGCTGCCAGTGCTCTGGATGTGGGGGGGGTGTCATCAGGGCTGTATTAAAGCAACCAGAACATTTTATCATATCATCATTGGCATAGTTTGTAACAAGAAAAACATCCCTTCAGCCCACTCCAAACCCAAGAAATCTCCCTAGTACTTCTCAGAGACTTTTTAAGAAGAAACAGGGTTGTTAAAGGAACTTGTGGTGGATCCGACGCCTTTCTCACAATCCAGGCACCATGCTGGGGATTTCTTCAACTTGAAATATGTAAATCACTATAAACATGTAAATCATTATAAAACACAAGTTCTATTATTTCATGGATTAGGTGAATACAAGCACACAAAGGAAGTGATGATTTTTCTCAAAAAAAATCTCATTATTTTTCTTGTCTTTGTCCATTTTGAACAAAGTTAATCAACCCAATATTGCCCAACATGCTGCATCCTAGTAGAGCTTATGCACATGAACCACAAAGAAACTCCTACCTTGGATTAATCTTTGCTTCTTCCATCATTTTCTTGAAATCCTCCTTGGCCTGCATTATTTTATTTTTCTTCTCCTTGCGCTCTTCCTCTGCTCGGGTTTTCACATACTGATCAAACACCTACAGAAACACCAGTCACCCACAGCAAACACACAAGTGACACACAGAAGCTCTAGGGATAAGGGAGGAAAAATCCCACTTCTTTCCTTCTCTTTTGTTTCCTTTCCTCTCACCACAGGACCAACACAGAGGAGGCAGAAATCTTAGAGACACTTTGCATTTCAATATGGAAATGTTCCAAGCTGCTGCACGTGCAGGGTGCTGTACCTAACACATCATCTGACACCTGGGAAGAAGTTCCTCACACATTCCAGTTAACATTTTCCTGGGTCCCATGTTTCAGACACTTCCCATGTTCTTGAAGCTTTCCATTTCCCTACATTGACTCAAAGAAAAGCTGCTGAAGTGAGAACTTGCTTAACAATAAAAGTGCACTTTAGGTTTCCCCCCAAACGCTTTTTTTAAAGAAAATATCTAGATTACTTAGTATGCCATTACTTTGACAAGATACTGATGACTCTCACTATTTCATTCAGGTTTCAGCAGTGCTCTGTAGACACAGAACTTTCACTGTGTTAAAATATGAGACTTTCCCCTTCCAACCACAGGAAATAAAGCAACTATCAACACTTTCCCTCGCTGGTTTCTTCCATTTCCAGGCAAACCCTAATCATGACAAAAATCCCTTGCAGCACTGATTAGTCTGAAAGGTTTGCAGAAACAAAGACTGAGGATTCAGATAAACCTGCAGTAGCTGTGGCTGGATGGGAAGTGAATTCAGCTTTTTTACCTGTTTCCTTTCTTTTGGGTTGAGCAGCAAGTAACGAGGATCAAACACGATCTTGTGCAGCTCCTTCTCCCATGTGGAAAAGGCAGAGACCTTTAATTAAACAAAGACACAAATACACTAATTACACAGGAGTTGTACAGTTTTCCTTGAAAACACTAAGATGTGATGAAAAGAGGGAACCAAATTCATCCTGGTGTTTTCATCATTAATGGATGACAGAGGCTGTCCTAGAAAGTTTCAACATCAATTTGCTCTGGAAACCCCTAAAGGGTAATACACACTTATTTACTACTGCTGTGTGACATTAAAAATAAATGTACATTATTAAAATAAATGTGCATTATTAAAAATGAAATGTACATTGAAAGAAAGCCTTGAGAAGCTGTGTTCCATAGGCAGCTGGAACCACTTCCATTTTCTAGTTATGATCCAAATTTATATTCAACTACTCTAATTTATCAAAATTTACTGGCATCAAGTAGATTCCAGAGTTAATTAACTAAAAGCAAAAAGTCTCCCATTTAAGGATAAGACTGTACAGACTAGAGTGGAAGTTGCTGCTTTTCTCAGTAGGAACATTTCCAAAAACATTAAGGATGTGTCCAGTTCGTGTGTCCTATTCATCTTCCATGGCAATTTCCACTTAGGTGATTACTTAATTTGGGAAAAAACTGTGGGGAAAAAAAATATCTTGACCCTGTCTTGACTCTGTAATTTCAGTTACACAGAAATCAAACACTTGCTATAATTATAAGTTTATCTGAAATCTGAAGTCTTGTACCAAGATCATTCATTGATCAGAGGAAGGATGAGATTGTTTCCTTCAATCACAAAGTGTCACAGGTTTGGAACTTGGCAAGAACGGAGAGCTCTGATCTGAACCTCTCTCTGTCCCTCCTCACACACACACACAGAGCTCTGATCTGAACCTCCCTCTGTCCCTCCTCTCACACACACAGAGCTCTGATCTGAACCTCCCTCTGTCCCTCCTCACACACACACACAGTTCTGATCTGAACCTCCCTCTGTCCCTCCTC
>VZTZ01027696.1:182543-199172 GCA_013400955.1 Drymodes brunneopygia
CTGTCCCTCCTCACACACACACAGAGCTCTGATCTGAACCTCCCTGTCCCTCCTCTCACACACACACACACAGTTCTGATCTGAACCTCCCTCTCCCTCCTCACACACACACAGAGCTCTGATCTGAACCTCCTTCCTCACACACCCACAGTTCTGATCTGAACCTCCCTGTCCCCCCTCACACACACACAGAGGTTTCTGACCCCTCTTTCCAGCAGCATGTCCTTGAACTGCTTCATGCGAGCCTCCAGTGGGACGATGGCTCTCTCTCGAGCAGCTTTGATCTCAGCCTCCATAGCAGCCTCCTTCTCAGAATCAATGTCTTTGATATCATCTTTCCTGAAAAAAAACCCAGATACAAAGTGTAAGGTGAGAAGTAAAATGCCAGCCCTGGAGGTCAGAACCTGAACCACACCAGGACAAGGCAGGTATCACTGGTCACACCAGAACAGGCTGACAGTCCATGAAAGCCACTCTCAGAGGTGCTGTGAATGCTCTCACACCCAGAGCTCTGCAGCCAAAGTGTTCCAAGTAGCTTCAGTGCCAACAGATGACTTCAAAGCAATCAGCACATTCTGGCTGTATTCAAAGGTCTTACCAGACAGGCAGCAGATTTTATATCAACAGCACTGATTTTCTACCCTTCTGTTCTGGGCCAGGAGGCACCAAGGGAGTTTGTTCAGGCTGGGAACACCTCACAACAACACCAAGAACACAGACACAGGTGAGCCCTCACCCATCAGAGAGCTTCTGGAGAACTCTGCTGATTCAGGTTTACTGAGAGCAAATGCACTCCATCCCAAACAAACCCCCAGCCCTCACTGCTAACAGCTCCATGATCCTCCCTAAGGCAACACAACCACAAGCAACACTGTAAAACCACTTTTAAAACATCATGTATACCTCATATCACTTCCAAAAGGCAAACCACACCAAAAGACATAAGCCAAACCTGTAAACATTTGTAACAGAGTGAAAATAGAGGAACCACTTGAAAACCTAGGTGGCAGGATATTTTGACAATGAAGTCTTGTGCCCAGAAATTAACAAACAACAGAAGCAAGCTATTTAAGACACACTACACTCAAAATATCCTTTGGATTCACCAACTGACACCATTTATTTCCATTTCAAGTGACTTCCAAACCATATACTATTTCCTCTCTGCATGGGTTTCAGCTGTCTCAGGAAAATATCAAACACCTGAGCTGCTGAGCAGCAGAAAGGTAATGACTCTTTTCACCAGCCCTCTCAGTTCCCATTCCACTCTGCTGGACACAACACACACAGCTCAAGTAACAAACTTCAGTTATTTTACCTACACAGATCACTTGGTAATGAAAAAGCAGGAACTTACTTGCGCTTTTTTATTTTAATAGGCTCATCTTCATTTGCTTCCTCTGCAGCTTCATGCTCTTCTCTAACTGTAACAGAATTCAACAAGACTTTAGATTTTATATTGCTGAAAATTTTTAAATTTATGAGTGAAACCTCATGCACAAACCAAGGACAACACGTGCAGCAATTGTGTTCTGACAAAGGGAGATGTGTGGTTCTCAGCTGCTTTCAGAGTAACACTATGGGAATTTGGGGACAGGACTGGTGGACTTTAGCCAACTTGAAATTTAAAATGGCAAACACTGAGCTCTTAAATTTAGGGGAAAACAACTCAGGCTAAACAGTCTAATGAAGCACACTTGGATCTCCCTGATTACCTGCACTTTGCTCCCCTCCAACGACAAAGCCCACATGTCATCTCAGGACCATTTCCTAGAACTCAGGCCAGAGAAAAATCTGATCTCAGCAGCCTTCTGAACATTCCCTCTCTTGGCAGTTATTTCCAAACTCTGTTCCAACTGGTGATCTCAAAGTTAACTCCTCTTCTGTCAGAGCCCGTTTGTACATTATAATTAATCTTTTCTGGTCTCTTTCTTATAAAATAAACACAATCTCTTTTTTTAGTCAGTAAAAACTGTGGAGTTTTTCAACCTACTAGCATTTAGCAAAAATCAATCTTGTTAGTATCTGTTTTCTTCAATGGGCTATCTTTTCCCCTAAGGACTCTGCAATCTGCATTCCACATTTATACACCCCTTCAGTATGTCCTTACCTTTCTGTCACTTATTTAAATGCTACGTGCTTTGGAAAGCAAAGTGGTTAAGTTACATTTATGCTTCCTAAGAAGGCAACAAGATTGCTCTTACTAAGTTTTTTTCCTTCTTCCATTCCCTTTTTGTGAGGAGGCTCCTGGATGATTTTGTCCACGTCAGCTCTGCCGATGAGGTCGTCGGGCCGGTCCCACATGGAGAGGCGCGTGGTGGGGTTGTAGAAGAACACGCGCTCGTCCCCAGTCCACACCACACACCTGCAGGGGTGACACCAGCCCTGGGGTCACCTTCCCTCGCTGGCACCTGCTGTGTGTGCACAGCTGCAGCACCATGCTCACACACACAGCCCCAGGCTCCAGGGGCTGCACAACTGACACACACGTTCCTGCTGCCCAGCTGGGACCCTGAAATGCTGCTTTTCTCTGCTGCCGGATTTGAAGGTACAGTAATTGAAATTTGAAAATGAAATTTAAAAAATGCTTTTTTTCTCAGGAGTCTGAGGATGCTGTTCTTCTCTGGAATAAACACTTTAGACAGTGGAATTAGATTTTGGGATAAAACATACCTCATCTCTTCTGTGCCCCACAGAGTATGAGAAAAAGCAACCTAACAACATTGCCATAATTTTTTATGCAATGGGATAAAAGAAACACAGAAACAATTAAGAGGCAGAGATTTTTAAATATCAAACATTAATAAAAAACAGCAGTAGCTAAACTGCTAAAATGAAAACAACATCCCTTTCCCATCACCATTTACCTTTGTCATGCAAACACACAGAGACAATTTACATATATTACATCAGGAGTCACCTTCTTCATGACATCCCATGGGCACCTGAGCAGTTTCTGGGCCAGGTTTAAAAAAAAAAAACCAAAAAGCTTGTTTTGGCCAGCAGCTGCAGCTATTAGTTCCCCAAGGCACAGGCCAAGATATTTTTTTTTGGCCAGTATTTCACACCAGATCAGGAGGAACTGGTGGCAGAGGCAGAGACTGGGATATGAAGAACTGGTGATGGACCCCCAGGACAGCAGGGACAGGTGGCAGAAGGGCCACCAGAGAGCACCAGGAGAAGGGGCACTGTGTGAGCAGCACTGGCCAGAGGAACCTGGCACTGCTGGGGACAGCAGCACACCCAGAACGTGCTCCTGTCACTTGTTCCAACCCCCCAGCAAAGCCATGCCAGGGCATGGCAGCAGTCACCTACCACGGGGTGCCTGGAATGGGGGTGGTGGCCACTGGCTTGGCCTTCTGAGCTGCCTTCTCTTCCTCTGTCATTTCTTCCTCTTTTGGCTCCTCGAGGAAAAAACAGGTTTGAGGATCAGGCAATGACAGGTGGCTAATTATTTATTACACAGTAACCAACTTGTTTTACTGAAACCATGCTGACAAGCAGCTCACAATGACACTTCATCCATGCCTACAACAGAAGCACTGGAATTGCAACAGCAGCTGCTACTCCAAAATCTCAATTCCAGAACCTCTAAGCATTTAATAAACTTCTGACTTTGGCAAAACCTTACTTAAATACCTTCCTAGATCTGCAGGAATCCTGGAAATCCAGGAGGGTCTGGATACAGGGGTAAGGGTGTATTTTCTGACAAAGGAATTTTCATTTATTCTTAAAATTAGTTTATCTGATAATGAGACACAGTATGAAACAGTGAAAACCTGAAATAACCTCTGTAGCAGGAATAGGCAAATTGGTAACTACCTCAGAAGTAAACAGGGTGGAGTGGCAGCAAAATCCAGCAACTGAATTCTGTGGTTTTGCCTATTAAACTACATTGAAATTCATAGAAAACAGGATAAAAGCTTTAATTTTTACTTGAAAACCCCTTAGCATCCTCAAAAATGAAGCTGTTCAGCACAGCAAAATGCCTCCAAAAAGAAAAGTTACCTTTGTTTACTGAAAACACTACAGCCCTTTCTAGGACATGTATTCCTAACAGCCTAAACCCAGCAGTTACAGCACAGAGGGAACGTGTGAGCTTTGTGTCAAACTGTTCAAAATAATGAAGCAAAGAAATAGAGAAAAAACTATTAAATATTTCAAATACTCCTGAGCAGTTGCATTTTCTGAATACCATAAAATCAGTGAGAGAACACCACCTCTGTGTAATGAGCTAACCTCTGTCCCATGCTCTTACTCACTTCTTAACTGGCATATTCTGTATGTCTATTTTGAATGTTCATTTTTCCCTTATGTAAAAAAATTAACAGAAGAAAGAAAGATCTGAGTCCAAAAAGGGAGCCTTTCAAATCCCCTCAGGAATTTAAGAACCTGAATTGGTAACCATGGCTCCTGCCACCCTGCCTGGGCTAAGATGCAGCCCCAGCTGTGGGATGTGAGATTTCAGACTGGCTTTTGGGTTCAAGCTCTTTTACCTCCTTTATCAGCTCTTTTATGGGTTCTTCTTTAGACTCTTCTTCTTCTGTCTCCATTGGTAAAGGTTCCTCTGAGGGTTCTTTAATTGGCTCTTTGACCTTCTCTTCCATTTTTTCTAAATAAAGAAAACAGCCTTCTTGAGTATTATTTAGAAACCCCTATAGAACCACAACAAATTTCTTTTTAGGGGTATAATTTTCCAAATACAACACCAACCCAAAGCTTGTTTTCAATATATTCTCACCACCTTCTGTCCCTCTTGGGTTTTACAGTGTCTGCTAATACAGTTACAGTTATCTCCTGTGCCAAGATCTACTTGGTCCTGGAAAATGAAATACTGTGAGGCAGCTACTATACTAAAAGGCTGCCTAAAGGGTACTAACAGAAATGCTAAACCAATAATAATTATCAACCAACAGTGCAACACACAAGATCTCTTTCACATTTTAAATGCTGTGGACAAAAAAAAATAAAAGTCAGAAACAATGCAGAATCACCTGGGGACATCTCTGCACTCATTTACAGAAAGTATAAAACACATAATCTTCTCTCAGCAAAATTAGTATTTGCTGTCTTAGATACTTTCATCTCAGTAAAAAGACCTATTATTTAAGTTGAATTATTAGGAAGATGGGCATTAATTGAACCAACAGTGTAAGTGTCCTGCATTTGTCTAAACAAAGACTTCTTGTAACTAAAAATTCAGGGGACAACAAAAGGCACAACTGTTTGGATTTGCTTTCTTGAAGGACTTTAAAAACTGAGTAAGAGCCACAGGACTTTTGCCTCTTCCTCCTTATTAATGATACAAGAACAATTTCCCTCCCATATAACACCACCCACAATCTAATGTGCACTTACATGAACACAAGTCACAGAATATGACCAGAACACAAGGCAGGGATGTGGACAGGGGGAGGTGACATTATTTTACTTCATGCTCCAGATCTGTTTATACATTTAGCTTTTCAAGATCCGAAATTCAGCACAATGATGTTCATTTTTTCCTGGTCTGCAGCCCTCAGTATGAGTGACTTTTCCCCTCACTTTCTGGAACACATGTGCAGGTGAGGCACTCGCTTTCTACTGGCACAGGAACGTGCATTTACCCTTGGCACAGGATTTGGAAGCAGCTCTAGAACCAAACACCCTTACAGTACAATGGGAAACACGCTGAAGCTTTCAGACTGAAGAGCAGCTCACGTGGAACCTTAAAATCAAAATATTCTTAAGGGAGATCAGGGACCAGAAACGCTCCCGTTGGCACTTTCAAACACAGCCACTGACGCTCGGAGCCGTGTCATCAGTACAAAGCTGTAGTTAAAAAAAACAAACCCAAAGTACCTTTCTCCTTCAGCTCTTGGGGCTTCTCCCAGGTGGACTCCAGAGTCCTGTTGTTGTAGTAGTAAGTCTTCCCATCGGCAGTTTTGTACTCTGTCCACTCGGAGACGGCGGCGGCTCCGGCCAGCGTGGCCGGGGAGGCGGCGATGGCCACCTGCGGGTGGATCATGGGCACGATGGGGGGAGCCATGCCCGGCAGCACTCCTGGGCAAGGGACACAAGGAACAGGCAAAGGACACAGTAAGTGACAGTGCAGGGCCTGGGGACCAACACCTAGCACCTTACTGACTTAACTTACAAGTGTTCAGCCCATAGAGATCAACAGAAGGATTGTTTTTAAAGTTAAATTGGAAAGCAAGGCGCTGTTACCAAATTTCCTTCCTGTGTTCTGCAATCAGTAATGCCCGTACCCAGGCACACTGGATTTTAATTAATTTAATTTTAATTAATGTGTAATTATGCAAAGCACAGAGCTTGTTAGCTTTTAGACATTTATTCTACTATTTTAAAATTAGGTGCTCCATTTATTACAGAAGTCTTTATCAGATGTCTGCAGCAAATAATTGGGTTTTTTTAAGTCTACTCCACTGCTTAATTATGCTGTCATTGTACGAGATATTCCTACTGCTCTTAAAAAAGGCAGGAGAGGACTGAATTTGAGCTGTAGAACATAGTACAGAACTCTGATAAATCTCAAATCCTGGCATTAATTCAGAGCCTTGGATAAAACCTGACGAGAATGGAACAGTATCAGATTGTTGGGTTTGTTTAGTACTGCGAACTGATTGAAAACAAACATTTTACTGAAATCCTAAAGCAAAATGGCAAGTAAATATCCTAAGATAAGAAAGCCAGAATGCTGCAGTATCCTATTATCTCTCCACTCATCCCAACAAACTGAGTATAACGAACAGATTTGGAATGACAAGTTCTAGAACAATCAATTGGAGAGGATTGGAACTACAAGATCATAAATTTGAGCCTTTAGCATTGAGAAAGCCTCATTTTAAATAACAGAAATCACACGTTACACATTGCCATGTGGTGCTCTCAGCGAGTGATTATTGGTAAATCCACAATTGAAATGTGAAAGGTCACACTCAGACACACAGACACGCACACAACATGCGAGCACAGCCAGCCACTGCACATGTGGAGCAGGAAAACAAAAATCCACACAAGAAACTAGGAACTAAGTATGGGCATGAGAGTCACAGTCATTACAGAACTCAATGGTTACAGAAAACTGTACGGGAGTTTGGGTACAGAATAAGCTGACACTAACAGTTATTTGGGGAAGTTATCTCCTGACCGAATACGATATTTGCATTTATACTGGTTTTGAAAATAAAGTATATGTAATCGTTCAAGTGGGGAAGCAAATAAAGAAATAAAAGAAACAACCACATTCACTACCATGCCAACTTACAGACAAAACGAACTAGGATGGGTTTGGAAATTACCGGTCTTGGTGGTAGCGACTGTCTTTACATACGGGCAGCTGACTATTTGCATCATTGCTACACCTGCAAAACGGATAGGAAGCATGTTGGAAAGCTGCCATGGGATGTCAGCTACCACGGGCTGCTACGGACTTCCTGACACAATTTGGAATGCCATTTGCAGCTGGCAGAGAAGAAGCCTTCCAGCA
Source organism: Drymodes brunneopygia (assembly GCA_013400955.1). Lineage (NCBI taxonomy): Eukaryota > Metazoa > Chordata > Aves > Passeriformes > Petroicidae > Drymodes > Drymodes brunneopygia. The sequence continues at coordinate 190,033 of VZTZ01027696.1, forward strand.
AGAAAACGTGAATTACTTTTGCTCCAACGTTTTATGCCAGGTCAAATATAAAACTAATTTTAAGCTGCAGCAACAGTCTCCTTGCCTATGTTAAACTATCTGTTTGGCAAGTCATTGGCATGTCATTAAAAACGTGTTTCAGTGACGACTCAGGGGTTTAAGTTCATCCAAGAGGGAATGCAGCTCCCCTTGTAGGGCAGCACCAGAGGAAAATATCCCACTCCTGGGGCTGCCTCCACAGGCAGCCTCTGCTGGACAGAGCTGTGGGGAGCAGCAGCACAATGAAACCCACGGGCTGGGCGGTTCTCAGTCTGCTGCTGCAGTCACAGAGCAGAGGAAGGGCAGAGGGACAGGCCTGAACCAGTCAGAGCAGCAAAGCAAGGCAGGGTGGACAGCCAAGTGCAACCCAGAGGGAAAGCTGAGGGCACCAGGGTCATTCCAGAAAGGCTGGAGCTGAAAGAAAGGGGCTAAAAGAAATCAAAGCAATGAAGCTGCAGACAGAGGTACACGAAGCTGCACTAGGTCAGGGGCATTTTCTTTGTTTTTCATTATCAAGAATGGCATGAGCTGAAAGTGCTCTAAAAGCCAAAACTCGCCCTAAAAGAGGTGGCACCATGCACTGGTCTGCTCTCCAGCTCAGTAAGAAATGATACAAAAAGGCACAAAAAGGCGAGCAGCTCATCCTCTTTGATCAGATCAAAATCAGTGGGAAATCAGACAAGGCTGAGGGGAATGCATTTCCAAAACCTCCATTTTGGGTGTAGAAGGCAACTGTAGAAGTGCTCTATGGCTGGTCTAGTCTGGATGCTCAGAAACTGAAACACTTCCCTTCAAAAGTTCAAATTCATCATGTGAGGTGGGAAATGCTCCAGTGGAAAGTGAAATTAAACCCCTGTTTAAAGCCAAAGTAGTTTATGGGTTTGGTCATTAGAGATCTAGCATGGAAAGCATACATAAATACTGCCAATTTATTCGAAAATAAATTTGTGAGAAGACAGAATTGCAATATTTTCTAAAAATAATTCCAATGAGAGAATTGCAACTAGTTTTATTTTTAAAAGTATCGAATTGAGACATAAAAACATTGACTCAAACAGCACTGATTGAAGTGTTTGTCTAAACTGGAAGGGTGGTCACGTTATGTAGTTGACAATGGATGTGCCAATTCGTTTTGTTAAGGAAGTTACAGCATGTCTCCAAGGTGAGCCAGGACAAAGAACACTCCCTGGGATTGCTGGAGTCAGGGATGCTGCAGCGCAGGTTAGACTGAGCAAACACCCAAGCTGTTTCTGCTGCCAAGGTCATTCCCAAACATAAAACTGACTTCAAACATAGGAATTGAGAGAAAGCAGACTTACTTTTTAAGATCTGAGATATCACTAAAGAACTCTTCCATTGCTCCATCTTACTAGTTTAACACAGAGATTAACTTTGAAATCACTTGACAGTGGTATTGTCCAGCTCTGTCCCTGTAACTCCAAATCCTCTGGCTGGTACCATACTGGTGCTGAAAGGCCCAAACATCTACAGCCTAACCTTCACAAGACCTTCTGACTTCACCTGATACTTCTCTTCTGTTCTTGTTACTGTAAAATATTTTACAGTTTTCCTTTTCTTTCACAGTGTTTAGAAACCATCACAACCAACTCGAGTCAGAATTAGCTGAAAGAAGCTGACAGGTTTCATTCTGTAACTAAGCAAACTGACAAATCAGACCCACTAGTGGAAGCACCACTGTGCTGCCAGGGTCCTTCCTACAAACCATGGGCTCCAGCTCACAGGAAGAACTGGTCAGAGCCAAGGAGATCCATGCTCCTACTCTGTCTTTGCTCCTGTCCTGCACTACTCCCAAAACTTTTTGATTGAGAACTCACAATAAAGCCCATCCTGGGCACACACTCACAATCTCCAATTCCACTGGCACTCTTCTCCACTGTTCTGACCATCCCATTTTACCCAACAGGTCACACCTGCACAGATTATATCCCTCACAGTGTGCAAGAACCCTTCACTGCATGCTGGCCCCTTGCTGGCAAGGTCAGAAACGGCAGCTGAGAGCACTCAGCCAATCACCTTTAAGGCTAAACTGATTTTATTATTCTTCCAAACCTCACCAATAAACAGACTTCTTTCTCCTACCCTTTATTCATTTATTGTTCAGCCTGGAATATCACGTTCAGAACAGTATTTGTTTCCTGGTTTAAAACAATGAGTACTACACTGAGATCTCCTTTTCAGGCCAATACAGATTAAAGTAGCCTTGCCCAGTTATTTTAGAAGACTATTCTAAAAGCAGAGGCAGCTAAAGCTGGTGCTCTCTTCCAGTCAGCACTCTAACAGCTTTCAGGCTTTTTTCTCTGATCAAAGGACTGTTGTGAAGGGTTACTTTTCATCCATCCCATCCAGTGGGAGGTAAAGGCCTCCCTCCACACCCACTGGGTGGCTGCATTAGGAGGACAGCAGGGAAGTCACCTCACTCAGCTCCTACAAAGGGTCACAAACACCAGGATGCTGCTCAGAGCTGCTGCTTTGTCCTTTTAAATCTGAAACTAACTTGGATCCAATACAACTGCAGTCTCCAACCTCTCTCTGCAACACAAAATCATCAGTTCTTGGTGTATGTTTAGTGCCACTGTGCTCTGAAACACTTCAATTTTGTACAGGAACAGGAACTCAACAGTATCCATGCAAACGAAAGGTGGTGTGTAAGTGCTAAGTGCCATTTGTGATCTCCTGGGAGGCCCTCTGCAACAACTGCAGACAGCAAGTGAGTCCAACATTTTGCCAGCCTGAAATTCCTTCCTTAGGTATCTAAATATTCCAGAAAAATTTAAGAAACTATGATATATGCAGAAGCAGTGTGCTGCCATCCAAGACTCCTTCTCTACGTTCTTTAAACCCAAAGCCTGTGAATAACAACAGCCTGGCACCCTAAATGCCTCATCATGGTCCTCAGGTTACACCTCAACACTCAGCACCCCACCCAGTGGCTGCAGCCTAAGAGAACTGGGAACACCTGACATCACTGGGGCCATGATTTCCACGGTAATTCATCCTGCTCATCCGTGTCCTAGGGAATATTTATGCACAAGACTTAAGGTCTAAATCAAGTAAGTAGAAAAAAATTGAAGCAATATTGCAATTAGTAAAATATAGTGCTCATTATTCTCATTTAAGCATTACATGTTTAAATGCAGCTGTTTTCTGCCAAGTATAGCAAAGAACTAGAAGTCAAAAAAATATATGTTCTTTGTTAATTAAAAAGTCTGTCTGCTAACCCTGAATTCTTTCAGAGATACTCTGAGGAGAGGATCCAGGCAAGTTCTGTACACAGTGGACACATGAGTGCAAACAACTGACAACATGGACATGTAGCAGACAAGACAATTACAGTTTGCCAATTTACCTGGAAGTGGAATAGGCATGCCAGGAAGGGGGACACGAAATGGAGGTACCATTACTGGTGGAAAAGCAGGAATTGCTGCAGTTGGTTGAGGTACTGCATGAGGAACTGCAGGAGGCAATGTCTGTGGGACTGGCTGGGGTACAGTCTGCACAGGTGTAGCAGAAGGAGCAGAGGTTGAAACACTGACTGATGGTGTGGCAACTGAAACACCCGAACTCGGGGTCTGGTCTTGTGTGGTAGGTGCTGATAAAAAAACACAAAGAACACCTTGTATCTTAGACACTGCAATAAACTGCTGCAAACACACTGGCGCTCTGTTTCCCCGTACGCAGCAGCTACGCTCCGACAGAACCAGCAGGAGGACACTCCTGCACAAAAAATACTTTGCCTTCCCTGCAACGTTAAATATTCACAAAGAAAGTCAATTTGCAATTTCAATTTGTCCCATTCTTTACACCTAACACGTCTCTACAGCAGCAGCAGGGCTGTATCAAAGGACAAACACAGGCTGAAATGAGGTTCTATTCTGTTCAGAGAAACAGAAATGAGATGTTACAGCAAGTTTCCAATGGCAACAGGCTGTCCTTGTGTTACATCAACACAGGTTCTGCTTTTAACAGCAGCAGCAGCACGTGCATGACAGCAGTCTGCCTTAAACCATGCTGGGCTGTGCCCCCAGAACAGGAAAATGGCAATAAAAATGCGTAAATAAGCAAAGAAAAGGAAAATACTTTTCTTCAAGAGCTGCAAGAACTTTTTGGCCTTCAGTGCTTCCCAGCAGGAAAACACAAAACTGGCATTCAGTTCTATAATCCTTGCAGCATGACTGGTTTCAATTTCAAAAAGTTTTAATTGGGAGCAAACAGTCTCACAGCACAGGCCAAAAGGAACTAGAGACAAGTCTGCTTAAACTTGTAAACTCACTCTGTAAGATTTGGTGCAGAGGAGAAGGGAAAAAGAAAAAAAAACCAAAGAAACCACACCAATTTACAGCCATATTCCAATGAGCACATTCCAAACAACATAACAGCATTAGCATCTTTAAATATAGATTTTTGATCTTTTGTTAAGCGTTTCAGAAAGGCTGAAAGTTCTCAGCAGTGCCTAACATTTAGGGAAACAGAGCAGACAGTCAGTATGTGATTTGTAAGACCTAAGTCAAATCAGTACAAGGCAAGAATGAAGCTCAGCCAGAAGTCCCAGGGTTTTTTTACAGGCCAAGTCTAAGAGTTATAAAATTATTTTAAATTACAAAATTTCATCACCCAGGCACAGACACCAACAGTAACAGTTCTTGAAAGCAAAGACAAAGTTTAGCAGATAGAACAGGTAGAAGTGGAACAGATTGTCAGCATTCAACATTAGGAAATTTAACTTCAGAAAAGGTGCATAAAGTGCTGCTCCCAAAGCATGCCTAGCTCTCCCCAGCCTGACACTGGGTCAGGAGCCAACATTCACCTCCCACCTGGCCTGGTACTCAGCACAACAGTTAGAGCAGACCACAGTTCAACACAGCAAATTAACACCATACTGAGTTACCTCTCAAATTAAACAAAAGCCATAAAATGCTTTGAGCAATACAAGTTCTTTGCTGCTCTGGTGATGTGTCCTCCCTCCAGCCTCAATCAAAGCAGAATGGGAGGGTTTCCTGATTTGGACTCCCTTTCACACACAGATTGTGAAGTTCAGGTTAAATGGTGAGCTAAGTTGGACCTGTCTCACCTGTCACAGGAAAAAGATGAATTCCAGAGGATGCAACTCTACCCCAGAGGGGGAGCTGGAACAGTTCACCTCCTGCCCACTGTCTGGCCTGGCTCAGTGCACACGTCTGAGCCAGTGCAGCTACAATGCCCCATGTCCCAGTGCCAGATTCCTGCTCAGCACCACTGCTGTCTGTCTGTGGCCCTGCCTGCCAGGCAGGACTCTCTCTGAGCTGCTCCTTCCCTGCACACCTCCCTCACTGTTTGCTGCTGACACACTCACGTGCAAGCAGACCCACAGGACACAACACACATCTGTGCTGGGATGCACCTGAGGCACCTGGGCAGCACACATGTGCCAAAGGGCAGTGCAAACCACGCTGCTGTGTGCACAGCCATGCATTTGTGTGCCTGCTGCATAAATTCAGCCCCCTTTCCTTAGCTGGATAACCCCTACAAGCAAAGACTCAGTCCATGGAAGCAGCAGTATTCTCCAGACTATCATTCAAAGCTCATAAATGAACAAAAACGGCTCCAAGTACTTTCTTTTTCCTCTTCGAGGAACTCTAGGAAATAGGAACTGAGAAGGCTTAGGCAAAAGAATAATGCTAATAAAAGTAATGTAATAAAGAAGCTCTATTCTGTAATGAACCAATGCTCACAGACCAGCAGCTCTTAGACCCAACCTCCAGAAACAGAGGCCACGGAGATGAGGAAATTGCTACAACTAAACTCCTACCTCAGATCAACGTTTCTTGAGAAACTTTTAAAAACAATTTAGCTCTATCTATAGTCAAAAGGAAATAGATGTGTAATAGCTCTGAGATGATGTGATAACAGCAGGAGAAAAATATCGAAGACCTGAAGAATTCTTTGAGATTGGGGGGAAAACAAAGTTTGCATGCAAGGTTCTTCTGGACTAAACACTGTACTTTAAATTCACAGTCCATGCTGAAACAACTTCATCCTGAAAACCAAAGCTCTGCTGCAGCAACTCCCCCATGCAGCATCCCCACCACCCGCTCCCAGCACCGCGAGGCCTGAGCCACCCCCAGGTACTCACTGGAGTTGGTCTGGGACACAGAGGTGGCCGTGGTGGTGGTGGAGGTGGTGGAGGACTGCGTGCTGGAGGAGGTGGATGGAGATGCTGCAGAAGCAGGGCTGCTGGTGGTGGGGGTGGAGGCCCCCACAGCCTGGGCCTGGGCTGCCAGCATGGGCGTCAGCTCTGACTGCTGGATGACCTTGACCCCGTCCGGCTTCGACCACGCCGACTCCCGAGTCCGAGCGTTGTAGAAATAAACCTGGGGCGGGACAGGGCCCGTCACACACGGCTCCTCCAGGGCCATCCCAACCCAGGGCCTGCCCGTGGCACCGGGGCTCACAGCACCAGCACCCACGGCACCGTCTCACCTTCCCGTCTGGAGTTTTGTTCTCTACCCAGATCTCCTCAGCTGGGGGCATTGCTGGCGTTCCCGGCGCGGAGACCGGCGGCATTCCTGGAGGGAACATCATACCAGGAGGTGGTGGCATGCTACCCATGGGAGGAGGCATAAATGGTGGTCTCTAAAGGCATATAATAACAATAATGATGATAATGATAACAGCGGCATAATTTCAAGCAGTTTTCCTTTCTTAGAGAACCAACAGACACAACACCAGCAGTAAGGACAGCTGTGCCAGGCTTGGAAGCTTCTCTAACAATCCAGTGTTCCCAGCTCAGGGAAAGTGCTTCCTGCCAACCCCCCACCCATGGCAGAACAGCTGAAGACATCACTTCACTTCTGAGATGCAAACATCAGGGCACCTGGAAAAGGTGGCAGGAACAGAAATGTGGTCAAAGAACAGTCCTCTCCTGAAAAGGAGAAAATATCTCAATGCAATGAAGAGAAAGAATGGAAGAGCTGTTCCCAAATGGTTGCTGTTCAGACATCCCCATCTGTGAACCAAATACCCCAGAAACCCAATGACCCTCCCAGGAAAAAAATGTTAAAAAAAATAAATTACAAGTAAGCGTCCAGTTTGTCAGCACAGCTGAGCAGTGGGCTTAATCCAAATCCATTACACTCCCAAATTTCCCACTAACTAAAATTCTAACTAGTGCCAATTGAAATAAAAATCAGATGAAATTACATGTTCATTATTGCATGGTAAGAAATCCTGACCTGTCCTGCACACACAGTTACCTGAAAGCTTGAACACCTGTCTGTAACTCAAAGTACATTCAGTTCTTTCATTTTACTTGTTTACTTGAACTGTTTGAAATTCCTGTTTGAAAGCACAGTGAACACTTCCCTACAGAAACAATTGACAAAATTCACTGAGTTCTTCAGCTTACTCTACAAACACCTCAACAGCCCAAACTATGCCCATCACTCCAGCTCTAAGAGAACTACAGCCTGGAGTGCCACACTAACCCTGAGCCTGGGGCTGGGACAGCCCAGGACACCCCGTGTCACAGGGAGGGGGTGGCTCGGTGACAGCCTGCACACATGGGCCCTGAGCTGTCCCCCTGCACCCACAACTGGCAGCTGCACCCCTGGCAGCTGCTGCTGCTGCCCTGAGATCCAACTTTCTGTTCTAAGAGTGGCATTTTGAACTGCTCTTTAAATCCACATACCAAACCAGTAACGATTATTTGCATTAAATACACTAAAAAAGGAAGCCAAGAGGGCATGGATGGCATTCTACACAAACAAAAAAAGCCCTCAACTCAACTTCAGCCTGCCTTCCCTCCCTTGTTCCTCCCCAACAGCTCTTGCACCTGCCACACCACGAGCTTCCTCCTTCCTGCTCTTACAACCTGTGAGAAGACTCCAGTGAGGAAAAGCCAACATTCCACCTGCTACAGCTGTGCTCCCCAGTCCAGGAGTAAAATCACATGGGCAGCCAGTGCCAGCTGGCTAATCCTGAGCCCTGCTCTGAGCACAGCTCCCCCCATTCTGACCACAGACCCTGCCCCTCCACATCTGCCCCTGCACCAGAGCCTGGGCAGGGAGTGGAGCCCAGCCCCAGTGTGGAGCACGGTGCCAGCATGGCCTGAGACACCCAGGCACGGCTGGGGCTGCTGAGGAGCTGCAGAGCTCACAGCCTGGCACAACAGACCAGCCCTGTGTGAAAGCTGGGAGCAGCAGCACGCCCTGGATGGAAATCAGGCACAGAAATCAGGGAGACACTCACAGCCAGGCCTGAGATCCAAAGCAACTCTGGTTGGTTCTTCCAACTATAATTACAAATAGAGGATTTGATCCATTATTTGCAGCACGTGGTGCCATTCAGCTCCTCAGCCTGTCCACAGCCCACAGGGCACTCACACTGCCCTAAGGGGAATGCACCCCCACCAGGCAATTAAATAACAGCACAAGGCAATTAAAACAATCCACTTCTCCTTCACAAAGGTGCTGTCCCTTGCAAACTGTTCAGGCCTCTGAAAAGCAGACAAAAGACCTTAAGCCATCCATCAGTTTAGCAGTGCAGGAGCTGAGCAGAGGCTGCATCTGCATGCCACAGGTGTGCAGTGGTGCAAAACACCACACCTGGGTGTTCTCATCTTGCCCTGCTCTTCCCTTCACCCATTCAATGTCCATTCTCATACTATTGCCACAGAATCACAAGATCAGTTACACCAGAAAAGTCCTCCCAACCCATTGAGTCCAACCTGTGCCCAATTCCCACCTTGTTCCCAGTGCAGAGCATTGAGTGCCACGTCCAGCCATTGCCTGGACACTTCCAGCACCACCCTGAGCCTCCTTTTGTCCAGGCTGAGCCCCCTGAGATCCCTCAGCTGCTCTCATCAGACTTGTGCCCCAGACTCTCCACCAGCTTTACTGCCCTTCTCTGGACATGCTCCAGCACCTTCATGCCCTTCCTGAATTGAGGGGCCCAGAACTGGACACTTCCACGTGTGAAAACAAACGAAAAAAATCCCTAAACCCCACTTAAACATCCAGAATTCCTTACCTGCAGGTGTGGAGGCCCCATGGGCGGGGGGATCCCCCCCGGCGGCGGCATCGGGGGCATGCTGGGGTCAAAGGGGG
>VZTZ01027697.1:0-55302 GCA_013400955.1 Drymodes brunneopygia
ATCATTCCCCTACTCAGCTGGATGGGGAAGAAGAAATATAATAAAGAATCATAGCTTGAGATGAGATCTGGGAGAGAGATCACTCACCAAATACTGTTATAGGCAAAACAGACTCAGCTTGGGGATATCAATTGAATTTTACTACTGACAAAATCAGAGCAGGATAATGAGAAGTAAAATAAATCGCAAAATAGATATCTTCCTCACCCCTCCCTTCTTCCCAAGCTCTTCCTCCTCCACACCAGCAGTTCAGGGAGATGGGGGTTATGGTCAGTTTATCACTCATTGTTCCTGCTGCTGCTCAGGAAGAGGAGTCCTTCCCCTGCTCCAGTGTGGGGTTCCTCCTATAGCTGACGATCCTCCAGGAGCTTCTTTTCCTTCTTTTCCTCCAGGAATGTGAGTCCATCCCATGGGCAACAATTCTCCATGAACTACTGCAATTTGGGTCACTCCTCCATGGAGTGCAGTCCTTCAGGCACAGCCTGCTCGCGGTGAGTCCCCCACTGGCTCACAAGTCTTACCAGGCCACCTGCTCCTGTGTGGGCTCCTGTCTCCACAGGCCTGCAGGTCTCTGCCAGGAGCCTTCTCCAGGACAGATTTCCCCTGGCTTTACAATCTTCTCTTGGGCATCCATCTGCTCCAGTGTGGGTTTCCACCATGGCTGCAGGTGGATCTCTGCATCCCTGTGGTCCTCCATGGGCTGCAGGGGCACAGCTGCTTCACCATTGTTTTCGCCACGGGTGCCTGGAGCACCTCCTTCCCCTCCTTTTTCACTGAATTTGGTGTCTGCAGAGCTGTTCCTCTCACATATTGTCACTCTGCTCTTCTCTGACAGCAATTACATCTGCACAATAACTTTTTTCCTTTTCTTCTTAAATATGCTGTCACAAAGGTGTTACCACCATTTCTAATTGGCCCAGCTTTGGCTGGCAGCAGGTCTATCCTGGAGCCCCCTGGCATTGGCTCTGCAGGACATGGGGGAAGCTTCTGGCAGCTTCTCACAGAAGCCACCCTTGTAGCTCCCTCTCCTACCAAAACCTGGCCATGCAAACCCAACACAGTAAGGCTTATAAATACTGTTCATTTCTAGCCTGAATTTACTTAGGGCTAGTTTAGATCTGATTGCTCTTTTGCCACCATCACTTAAGTAGTTCATCCTTTCCTCTGATTACTGGCTGAAGAATTTACAGACAAAAATTATTTTCTTTTTAACTTTTAATTAGCTTGATTAGACAAACCAGCAATGTCATTCAATGCTGTTTAGAAAAGATCAGTTCACCAATCATCTGTTCATCCTACTAGTGTCTCCTTGCTCTTTTTCAATTTGAATTTGCCTTTTCTGAATATTGGTGTCCAGAATTATAAATGTGTTTCACATGAGATTTTATATATGTGTATATATTTATTTATACTAATTGCATTGTCCAAATTAGTTGGAAATGAAGTCAAACTCATGTTTTGCATTGAGAGACAGAGATTATGAAACTCAAATATCAAACCAAAATTGTTTCTTCCCTTCATATATGCCAGGCATTATATATGAGAACTGGAATCACGCCAAAGAAAATTTATTAATTTACAGTGTTATCCCTGTTCGCTGAATTTCTCCCTTGCTACTTTGAGGTGCTTTTTTTCCTTTCTTTTAGGCTATGAGTATCCATGAGTATTTTATATTTTTATTTCTAAAATATCAGTTCAGTTCCCTGTAAATTTTCAATATTGTGCAGCTCATGTAATTGCATATAACAATAAATCATGCACCTTTATCATGCCACTTATTCCTACTCATTGAATATATAAATTTCAAGAAACAACTATGCCATCATATTTCAGTTTCAGTAAAAAAATCTTATTTTATTGTGGCTTTCACTCATTTCCAGATGTCCTCCCTTCCTTGAAAGAGACAAGTCTGGGTGATGCCAGATTAAGATGAAATATCATCATCGCAACATATTAATTTTTCTTTGAAGATCTTAAAATAGCTTTCTTATGCTTTTGCTGGAACGTTTTTCATCTTGCTTCAAGGGGAAAAACATGGATAAGACAATCAACATCATAACTTCAAATTGAGTTGTATATCCTCAAAATGTGGGCTGCAAATTTAACTGCAGTGGCACAAACATTGTGCAGAGATAAACAAATACATCATGTTATACTGGAGAAACATGTCCTTTCGGAGCCTGCACCCTTTATACAGAAGTAACAAGATGAATGTAAATAAGTAATATTTTCTAGGCATATTTATGAGATATATGCAAATAAGATAAAAAGACAAACTTCTCTTGTGCTCATTTGAACACTATATAGTCTTTTCTGAATCAAATGTATAATTTTTAAATTCTTAGGGATATATCAGCACAAATTTTGCTTGGAGAAACACTTTGCTTATAAAAAACACTCAGCTCATAAACCCTGAAGTTATTTTCACCAGTCTAGTATCTGACAGTATCTACTTGTCTTAGTTCAAATGAGAGAACAGTGTTAGACTAACAACATATATGGTATGAAGTTTTACAAGGTAACTGTAGAGACATTTTCAAACAATCTAAAATGCAAATAATCAGTGCTATATGTTGTACAGGCAGCTATTAGGATATGTGAATGCATCTGTAATTATATTTTATTCTTGTAAACTACTTTATTTTTAAAAAAAGCACTTCAGAGTGGGATTACAATGCACCATGAGCAAAAAAGGAATTGAAAGTGTATTTTCTGGTGCTTTCATTATCGGTCAAGATAACAGTGAGTTAGTGAAACACTACCAAGAGAACAGTCAAGTGTGAGAAAGCAAACAAAAAAACCTATGTAAAGTCACATTGGCAGAGAAATACCAAGTTCTGTCACTCTAGGCTTTTTATTTCAATGCTGAAGAATGGAAGTAGCTAATTTGGATTTTTATTTATGATTTTTCTGTCACATGCAGAACATATAGCAATTAAAGTCTCTTGATTCATTTCAGCAATTCTGTGTTCTGCCCATATCTCTCCCTGAAGGATCACTCATTTTGTTGGCATAATAACCAGCCTCAGACTTGCTCTAAATACAGTTTGGATTATTCTAATTATTTTTGTTAGTGAGGAGACTTTTTCATCATTAGCATACTGTAACTTGACCCTATGATGTTTTTCTCAAGACATTCAAGATGTAAGTGTGCTTCCTGATATCTCACTGCAGACCAGAAAGTTCATGTTCTTGTGGCAAGTTTTGCCCCTCCTGGCCTGGCTGGGGTCTTCACCTGGCCTGTGCAGTTGAAAAAGGAGGGCTGAGAAATTAAAGTGGCCCAACCACCCAGTTTAAGCATTTGTCTTTTTTGTGTGTATAGAGTAATTCACAATTAAATTTTGTAGTCAAGTGCAAATCCAAGTATTTTCTCATGACAGCCGAAGCAGACAACATGATTGAAAATGTTTATAGAAGACAGAAATGCTGAAATGGAAGGAAGAAAGTATATGTCATTTGCTTACACTAAGAATACATGAGGTGCATTGCTCTCTTTCACTTACCCAGGTGATTTTATGTCCTTCCTGAAAATGTGGCATTCAGGGCTATGGAGAGAGAAACTTCCCTGTGAGAAAGCTGCTGTCTGAGATTTCCAACAGAGAATGCTTTCAGGAGCACTCCCAAGGAGCCACATTCAGAGGTATATTCATGTTCTTGGGCTCAATTTCTGTGAGATATGATATTTAACTGCTCACAACCACTAAAAGTGGCAGAAAGAGGGAGAGCAGTATGAGAGGACAGGAAAATACTGCTACATTTCTTTTGGCAGCAGTAATCTGTTATGTCAAGATAACTGCCTTTGAGATGGAAATCTAATTCCTCAGCACCCTGAGATAGCCACATTTGGGAAGAGTATACTTACTCATAGAGTTCATCTGCTTTTTGAAGTACTACTATGATTCCAAAAAGTTTAATTTTTTTTTCTAGAATACCACAACTATAAATAAATGAATAAATCAGTAAAATGTCATATGTAATAACAAAATAAAAGACGACAAGAAAAGTTATTAGCAAGTTGTGGATGCAGGGGATTTTATGTGTCCCGAAATTTTACATTAAACTTAGGCATGCAACACTTACATGGTATCAATTTTTTTTTCCTTGATGGCCTAAAATTTTAGCATGCAGACACAAAGATTCATTCACCTGGAGAGTTTGCTAGACTCAGTGCAGATGTTGCATTATGAAGGCAAGGATGGGTGTAATGCTGAAATTACTGAACCATGCATGTAAACTACTGGAACCTGTCATATTAAGACGAGGTCCATTCTGTGCTACAGTGAAGAATCCCCCTTGCTGTCACTGAGTTTGCCTTTTTGCCACGACTGTCCAGTGTCTCTTGCCTTTCCCTTTCTATAAATAATGGCCACATGCCTGGCCAGGAGATACACTATCCATCCACTGCTTTGAGCAGAGGGCTGGTTAAAAGCTCAGCCAGGATGCACACCCTGCTTTTTCTGACAGTACACATTGCTGTTAAATAGTTGGCATGCTGGAAAAGATGCTCTGCAGGCTGCACAAAGTCCTTGAGCCGTATGTTATGCAGGTCTGTTCTCCAACTCCATTTTATTTATTTGTCTGTGTGTCAGTGGTAGGAGATGGAACTGCGATCTCTTTTCTTATTTAAATATATTAATGTATTTCAAAGGCAGAGGGCTTTTAAAAATCATTATTTCATTGGTATGTTATCACTTATTTTTTAATATGAATTTATATATATGGTAGTTAGTCATCTCAGAGTAAACAGCATATGTAAACACCTATATTATGGTATAACACTGACATTGCTATTAAACAATAATAAGAAAACATGTCAGAAACTTTAATGACTAATAAATGTGACAAGAAGAAGAAACACTCAAAGTTCAGTTCTGCTTTCAAAAAATGACTGAAAAAAGCACATGCTTCTTTTCAGGACATTCTAAAATGCCAAAATTCCTGATCAGACAAATCTATGTTTACTGCTATATATGAAAACTAATTTAGCACAAATATGATTTTTACTACTATTTTCCTCCAGACCATGATTTCCCCTGTTTCTGGGGTAAACAAGGAATAAAAAAAGAAAAAGTTATTCCTACAATGTAGCAGCTCCAGCTGCAATAAAAGTGTGTAGGTTTAGTTCTGAATAAAATGAAAGGTTTGTTAATGCTTGGAACCAGATTTCCTTTGCACTCCAGAAGTTTTACACCTCACTATTACTCAAACCAATTTACAGCATTACCTGTGAGGTATCAAACATGACTTGTTACCTCTGTTAAAGGAGTTGAGTCAGTTCAGGCCTTGTCAGTAAAAACACGGCAAATCAGTGACTCCAGTGAGAAAGTAGCAGTAATTTAGGAAACAAGTGAGAGAATAGGATTGGTGTGGATGACTGCAGCACCACTGAAGAAACTGGTGCAGGGCCAGATGACAGCGCTGACCTTCTCAGGATATTAAGGGACTGTATTGAAGCTTAACATATTAATAAAATTAATTTATTTCAAACATAGGCATATTGCATGGCATAAGTTTGATAGAGGATAATCAAGGCCATCATCCATCAGGATGGAAGTAATTTTTTATAGCTGGTTGGAGATGATGGAAACATTCCATAAATTATTGTGTGGTAGCTTACTGTCAACAAGATAGTCATGAGCACTTATGACCTGAATTGTTTAATTGTGTGTATCAATCCACTAAGCAGCATGATTTAATACTTTCCAACATGCTCTCTTTCTGTTCTCTGTAATCTCTAACAGAACGGTGATTTTTAATTTGACTATCTGGGCAGGAGTAACTCAACAAAGGAGTAACTTTTTTATAATTGCACAGTATAGGGATAACACTGAATCAGTATTTGAAAAAGTTCTCTCTATATATCTATATATACATATACCTAACACTGGATTTATTAATTGAGAAAGATAATTGCAAAGTATTTTAGGACTGTAGAGGCATAAAACCCTCAAGTCCTGTTGATCAACTTGATGAAATTTTTTATTCATTATAAGCAAGAAAAAAGTTTTTACTTTACACTTTGCAACCAGTAAACCACAACAGAGTAAGAGTAACTGGCCTTAAGAAGGAGATAGCAGGAAATCTTAGCTATGGAAAGATGAAAAACACCTTATCAGCAATGTAAGGTGTTATGAACTATTTTCCTGCCATCTACTCCATATTTGTATTCTCCATGAGTGGTACAATGCAGCATAAAAGTGTGTTGCAGGCTATTCTTGCAGAGTATGGGAAACAAGTTCAGAGGGTAACTCATTCATCTGCACACACCCTTAATGCCTCTCAAGTTGTCCGAGTGAGGGATGCTTACAGATAAGACAAAACGATTATGTAAAAGCAAGTCCTATCACATCTGCAGCTGACTGCAGAAAACTTACAGCCTGGAGCAAGGATCAGCATCCATTTAGAATGAGACTACACCACAGAGATATAAATTTTCAGTAACTGAACTCCATCTATGTTTCATGTTCTAAAACACTCTGTATTTTGTGAATTTTTAATATAACTTTGTTCCTCACTAATGGTTTTCCCCCATATGGCAGCTTCCACAGATTCCAGGTTTCTAAAGCACAAGAAAACTTTTAGAATTATATCCTACATCATGTATTGATACATTAAAACTTTTTATTTGATGAATGGGGAAAAATGCTATTTTAAAATGCAGTTCCAAATCTTGTTTAAGCCTGTCAAGGAGCAAAAATAATTCCCAATTGTAAGTGTAAGAGCCACACCAATCTCTCTAATTTGTTGTTGTTTNTGGACCAGCACAGGCTGGGGCCTGAGCTGCTGGACAGCAGCTCTCCAGAGAAGGACTTGAGGGTCCTGGTGGACAAGAAGCTGCCCATGAGCCAGCAATATGTCCTTGTGGGGCAAGAAAGCCAGTGGTATCCTGGGGTACACTGGGATGAACACTGGCCAAAATAGGTGGTTCAGCCCCTCTATTCAGCCCTGTTGAGGCCACATCTGGAGTGCTGTGTCCAGTTCTGGGCTCCTCAGGACAAGAGAAACAGGGAGCTCCTGGGGTGGGTCCAGTGGAGGCTATGAAGATAATTAAAATACTGGAGCATCTTTCTTATGAGAATAGGTCGAGGTGTCTGGTTCTGTTCAGCCTTGAGAACAGACAATTGAGAGGGGACCTTAGAAACATCTATCAGTATCTGAAGGGAGGGTGCCAAGAGGATGGATCCAAGCTCTTCTTGGTGGTGCCCAGCAATAGGACAACTAGCAGAAACTGATGCACAGGAAGTTCCATGTGAATGTGAGGAAAAACTTCTTTACTCTGTGTGTGCTGAACACTGGAAGAGATTTCCCAAAGAGGTTGTGGAGTCTCCCACACCAGAGATATTCTAGAACCGTCTGGATGCAATCCTCTGCCAGGTGCTCTAGGACGTCTCTGCTTGAGCAGGGAGGTTGGACCAGATGACCCACTGTGGTCCCTTCCAACCCATTCTCTGATTCTGGCATTTTGTGAAATCAATTGAACATTGCCAAAAGAGGGATGATTTAATGGAGTCATCCTTGTTCAGTTTTAATCTGTTATGTTATTTTCCGTTAACTTTTGAAAAGCTCTCAATTCACCTTCACCTGAGTACTTGACAACTAACTGGCAAAGACCAAGTCTTAAACTTACTGGATTTGAGCTGCAAGTGACTAAAGCACTTAGGAGAATTGTACTATATAAGTTTAGGTTGATTTCAAATTGTGAAAGGAGTTTCTGAGATGATAAAGGATCGTTTAACTTTTGTATGCTGAGTGTGAAAAAGACTACTAAAGGCCATAGAAAGTTAGAATATTTTCTGGCAAGTTAATTTTAAATAAATATGGACAGTAGATTTCAAACTGAGACTGTAAAATTTGTTTTACTATACTCTAGGCATTTCATACCATTTCTATATTTCTAAAAATGTCTATTTTCATGCAACTCTATATATAAAGAAGTATACATAGCTAATTTACTTACATCTATGCAGGTAATCCCAAGAAATTTATGGGTTTTTCATGACAGTGTACATTATTAGAAAAGATAATTACAATCCAAAAGTTTATTTGAAATCAGGGAAACTACTGAGGTAAAGGAAGTCAAAGTAATAAGTGATGGCAGTAATATATATATATATATGTATGTGGTATTTATGAAATACTGACTTCTACTACTAAAGGAACACTAGATACTTTTTAAAATTTTTTCTAAAATGGATGGTAAGGGTGTGATGGCATTGGTAAAAATGATTGTCCCATTTAAGAATGTTTTTCCAGGAGAAACATTGCTGTGGTTCTCCGGCCCACTTGGTGAGGTACTGATAGGATACAATTCAGTACCCCTACCTTCAGCAGCCTCGGAGATGGCTGCATATTCCAAGCTAAGGTTCATCCTCTGTGGTGAACATCTTCAGAAGGCAGCTGACACCTCCTTTCTCAGATAATTGGGGAATTGCTCTTCTGGAGGTGGTTCTTCCATGGACTACAGGAAAAGCTTAGAAGATTTATGCAAACAAGATGCTTAATTTTCATATATAAAATTGCATGAAATAAATATCCTCCTCTGACATATGGAGAGAAAGAATAACATAATTGTCATAAGTAGCCCCATTTAAAGCAGTAGGATGTTTTAAGTGCAGAGGTGCCTAAATGTTTTGCTGGACCTTGGTTTAAATCTGCATGTTGTGAGCATCTCTTTCAGTTGCTGAAGTTCACCAACCCCAGACTGCTTTCAGTAGCTGCCATCCCTAGTTTTCCTGGCTGAGCTGCTGTTGAGATTGCTTTCTAGGCTATTAAAATTAAAATGAGCCAGCCTAAACCATTGAAATAATAGATCGTTTCTGCTTGCCTGCTTTGCTAACCAAGTCACTTTGAAATAAATTAGGGAGTGATGACACAAGTAATTTAACCAGTGGATCTGGCAAGGCAGTGTTCTCTGGCAAGAGGATGGCAACAAACAGTTGGGGGTTGGCTGGGGTTGGTAATCTCTTCAGCTGGTCCTGTGGGAGCAGTAATGCAGAAACAATTACACAAGGCTCCCAACTGTATCTTCTTTTGAGAGCCATCATTTGTTTTCATCCAATAGTTTTCAGTCCCCTCATTTACCACCAGAAATAATGCTATGGTTTCCTATTTCTCATGTAAATATAGGCAAAAGAAAGAACTTCATATTCTATGTAAATAAACCTCACAGGATATGACACATTTAGACCCACTTCTATTAAGAGTATGCAACTCCAAATCATAAGGAAACAAGTTTGCAGTTTACAGATTGAATTTTTAATGATTTTTTTACTGTAAAAGAATGCCTTAGAAATTCAAAACAGTGAGGTAATATAGGAAAATTCCAAGTTGACATAGACTCAGAAAAAGAAAATAAAGAGAGAAAGTGCTTTACCACTGTTTTCTTTTTGGCAAAGTCATCTTGGAAGCTGATGGAAAAAAAAAAAGGGTATATTTCTTTTTAATTCCTGAGATATAAAATGTTTAAATATGGCCACTTATTCATTAAATTCTGTTTTGATAAGTCTATTGCTGGGAAACTTGTTCAAAAAAGAAAATCTCTACAGTCTCTATGCTGGTAATGTAGCTATTTGACATTACCCTTATTCTTGAAGGAATCTAATTCTTAGACACAAGACACATATTCTGCTGTTCAGCTTTCTTCTGCCCTTCCAAGTGTCATCTTATGTTGCTGCTTTACGAACAACATGATTCTGATCTTTATGTGACTTGATAATCTATAAAGTTTGTGGCTTAAACAATTTTTCTTTCAAATATGTTTGCTCAGATTTTAAAATTCATGATATCGTCTATTAGTTAAGTTTTGCATGTGTAATTCTTTACATTTTAGATAATTCACATTGTTTTATATAACTGCAGCCTTGAACTTTTAAATAGCATTTCTATATGCAGTCAGGAGTTATACTTTTTAATGAATAAGTATATTTACCAGCGTACAAGATTTATTAATTAGTACTTTATTAGGCATTTTCACAAAATGATTGAAATTTTCAGATGTTACAGATAAATTATTTGGCAAATCTCTAAATGGAATTCTACTTAACACAGCCATGAAACTACTTTAGGAGGCTAAATCACTTCCACACTTGTGAGGTCCTTACTTGTTTCTATCATATATTAAAATTATTCTCATAATTTTATTTAATTGCACAGAAAATGTAAGCCATCAGTCAGTACAAACTAATACTAGCTACTTTTGGCTAAATGTTTTTAAATTGTTTTGCGAAGAGAGTTCATAAATTTTTTTACTATTCTTCTATGATATAGATTTTGCACTTTTTCTAATGAGTGTGAGCAATCAGAATGCCGCACTCTTTTCTCACTGTGGTGACTAGTCATTGCTAGTAATTGAATGGTAGCCTTAAACAAGGTGAGGTCATGAAGCTTATTTATCTGACACCATGAATTCTATGCCTGTGTAAGAGGGAAAAAGGATGTTATTTTGCCCTCAGGGTATTAGTCATGGTCCATAGGTTCGTGGGAAAAATGTAGGAAGTCTCAAAAGTTTGTTCCTATTATTTCAAATTTTCTTAGACTCCATTTGAATCCCAAAGTGAATTTTCTATTATTCCTTTGAAGGGTGCATAGGAGGGTACCAACAGTCTTTGAGGAGCAACACCTGCAGTTGCATTCAAAGGCATGACTTTTCCAAGCAGTTTCTGAGCTGCCTGGTATTGTCTTAGGAAGGATAAAGGCCTAGGTTTTTTACCTGACTGGCAGAACATTCCACCACCAATAGAACTCTAAACATTGTTTTAGAAGTAATGAGTCCTGCTGGTTTCATCCTGCAAGACCTTGAAATCCCACAGGGCAATGTGGTTAGAAATAAAACAGAAGGCTGAGGCTTTTAATGAGTTTCCTATCCACAGATGCCATCAAGCTTTTATACTATTCATTTTATTTCTACAGCTTCAACAAAGGAACCCAGAGTTGTGGGCAATACTCTGACAAGTGCATTTCACAAACTCTGCAGAAATCTAGACTTTAGACAATAAAAGATCATTGAAAGAAGTAAAAGAAAAAGCAAAATAATGCAAAAAATGAACTTAAATATGGGATACTTTACTTACAAAAAGTGAACATAGTGCAATTCAGACAAGCTAAACTGCTTGGAGCATAGAATGAGGACATGGCTGCAGGTTTCCATGATGTTTACAGAGGTTATGATGACAAAGAAAAGTGAACTGAATAGGGCCAATGGGAGGTCAGTGTACATTTTGGGGATGTCCTTAAAGCCACAATAAATCGACAATTTTCTTCATTGTGTGTGGGTCTGAACTATTTGAAGTCTTCCATACAGTCAGAGAAAATGAAGAATTTTAAGGAAGAAGCAGTATTTCTCTTATGAGAAGAGGAAAAAAGCATTTGTACCTATATACAAGAATGTAGAATATACGTATGTGGGTTTGGGAGACATTACATTTTATATTACTTTTTCCTTAATTTACCAGAGGAAATCATCTTTTTCACTTCTTTCAGGCCCTTCCTTATAGGAGGATCGTGGCCCAGAACAAATGTGGAATAAAGAAATACAAGGTCCATGGACCTCCAGTCCAGACTGAATAATATCATGCTGATTGCCCTTGATTCATCCCTAGTAAAATAGTGAAGATTTTGTGACTGTAAGATAAACAAACTCAGCATGTTGAAAAATGTGCCTTTCATCTTAACCTATCAGCTTCTGTTCAGATACAAATGAAAATTCCTGTTGATAAGCACAAAAATATTTTGTTCTCAGTAGTTTCTTCCTGCAGTTGTCATGAACAAGTCTATGTTGAATGCTTTTGTGAGGATGGTCCAAACCAGTTCAAATGCCAGAAAATACCTTCATTGCAATATGGAAAGAGTTGTTTTTCTAAGATTTCCAGTACAATTTTGCAGTCTTTGGAATTTTCACTGAAAGATATAAATCCACTATAAACCAAATATCCATCAAGAAGAATCTTTCTGTTTCAGATGTACACATCAATGGTTTTTAGATGACAAAACTATTGATGACACATTAAAAATAGACTTTTCTGAAAACACTAGCAGTGTGGACTCCTTGTATATGTGCAATACACTGTTCTCTGAATTTCAAGATTTGTCTTTGTTTTAGTTTTCATTGATACAAGAAAAGATGCAATCGATAAAAAATCTTTACAAGTTGTGGAGAACTATCGGAACAGAGTGTAAGTATCAAAATCTTTTCCTGTTCAGCATTAAATTCTGAAAATGGTATTTACTTCATATCTAGATTTATATGTCTGTAATTTCAGCTGTGGACTGCAAACATTGAGTCAGACTCAGCCCATTGACTTAGTCATGGCCAAGTAGGTTGAAATGAAGAGATGAGTTTGAATGCCTCAAACTTCTGTGTACATTCATTCTAAGAATTTTCCAGGGCTCTCAGAATCACTTAGACAATCAGTATTTACAGCTCCACATTTTGGCACTTCTCAATTCTGAACATCTCCCATTCTGTCTTCTGTTAGTATCTCACACTAATTAGCTGTACAATGTTTAAATTTTACTATTTATTATTGAAAGGAGATTGACATTCCATCTTCACATTCTCTTTGAAATGTCTCTCTTTTTTCTAATATCATGTGTTTAAATTTAAATAAATCGTGTTATTCATGATATTGTCATAAAGACAGCAATGGAAGAATCGGCTTTTGAAGAATATTTATTGTATATATGCTGCATAATCATATATGCATGCGTAGACATACATACATATACTGTACATTACCCATACCAAACCTCATTTGTACAGAGCAAAATAATCCAGTATTGTAGTGTTTTATCTTTTTCAAGGAAAAACTTCCAGCTGATTATAAATGAAGCAGGACCTAACATATAATGTTACCAGTAATGACTAACCATACATCTGCTGATAATTCCCAATATTCAGTAAGTATTACAGCTTTTAAAATTAAATTACTTAATAATCAACTGGCATATTAAATATATAGCTTGCAGCTATACATTCTTACCACACTCCCTAAATCCTTATTCCCATATTTCTGTCTGCAAAGCTTCATTCAACACTTTTTGAAATTAATTGGAACTTCTAGAATGAAATCTTGGCATTTCTTGAATCTGAACGTCTCTCTGTCAATATTTTACTACCAATGAGCAAATCATGCAAATCATTGATTGTAGCCTCTAGTTTTGTACAAAAGTCTAAAATTAAAATCCAGACCTATAGCTGAATCTACAGCAGATAATGTATCAGCACTCCAGTTCCTTCAAGTAGGCTCTGGTTTGGTGTGGGAACCTTGAGCACAACATTTGGTTTTGACACCGGTATTTGGCACCTAGACCGATTTTCTAGAAATGTCCATACTGCCTACTACAAACTGATAATATCCTGAAAAAGTTACTTGATATTTAGTAGAGTGAATGAAGGAAAATAAGTATTAAAGCAATAATGGTTAAAAAATGTTTTGATTTATTTTATATGGCGGTTTGTGGTAAAGCCATAAAATTCCTTCTTTGTCTTTCAGTGAGCTTCACACTGAAAAAAACCCAAATAAAATATTAAAGAAGGTAGAATGAATGGGTTTAGAAAAATATGTTGTAAATTATGTTTTTTCTAGTTGAGTACAAGTTTAAGTGCTAACTAGTATTTCAAACACTTACCATGAGATATCAAACAGCTTGTGCTTTCTATTTATATTGGTTACCAATCTCAATATTCAGAGGAAGAGTGTATAAAGTTAACAAGCAATTATTTGGCAAATTAGTACTCAACAACCCTGAGTAAATAGGAAGTTTGAAACCTATCTGTTATACAGCTACTTTAATTTGCATAGCACACTGGTGTGTTTGCTTTGCAAATACTTTGCAATGAATCATCATTTGTACTATACAGTCCAAAGAAAAGCAATCAAAATTCACAGCAAGACAATGAAATTAATTATAACTGTTGAATTCTGTGGTGGTAATTCCTCCTCATGCAGGAAGATTAATTGCATTGCACTTTCCTTGCACTCCACTAAATGATCTGATGAATGTATAATCATTTACAGATTTTTCAAATGCTGAAAATTGATTACCTTTGATTAGCTCTGATCTGCACAAAGAGCTCTGACAGAGTATCAGTGAAACATTACAACATTACAGACAAAGTAACAAATGATTTAATTACCAGTGTGCTTATTAATGTTAGATTCCCTGCAGTGATCCTGGCAAATCAGGGACCTGTAATAGACCTGTGGGTTTCGCTGAATTCCATTAGGGTTTAAATAATATTTCTCACTATTTCTCAAATCCTTCTTTCCATGGCTTCTTAATAACTCTAATTAATTCTAATTTGCACAAAAATCCATTGCATCTCCATAAACTTTTAATTAGATGCAAAGTAAAATAAGTCACTGCTGTCAGAGACTGGGGAAAATGCGAACTGTGGCTTTATATGCTTCCAAATAAGTTTTTCATTAACAAAAGATATTTCTCTGCAAAGCTTTTTAATGAAAGTTTAGAACTAATTTTGAATTAGGCATGTGTTTCTGCTCTACACTTTCAGTAGCAAACATAATAATAGTTGCTTATAGATGAAGCGAGTGGAAAAACAGGATGCTAAAATGTTTAGCTGACAAAACGGTAAACATAAATTTAATACTTTTTTATGTATTGCCAATATATACATTCACTCATTTTGTTAATTGTGGTAGATAAAACACTCTGATTAAGCAGCTACACTGTATACTGAAAGACTATTTGAAAATTAAATAGCAAAGGAACACTAGCCCAGTTACAGACCATGCTGAATGTTGTTGGCACAAACAAATCAGGCTTTTCTATGCTTATACTAGTGAACACTTAGATCAGTTCAGATTGGCAGCTTCTGTGGTTTTCCCTGGTTTTATGTCATTATATATGACATTAAATTATTATGAAGTCAAACAGAGCTAAATTTAAGCTCTGTTTCTGTAAGTGTTTCTTAGAGAAAAAAAACAAATGTAGGTAATTAAAAGCTTTTTTAGCACTGAAGTACTAATACATAGACAACTTATAATAATATTTTTGTATTTCAGTTTTGTAGGAAAGGAGGGACTGTAATACTGCAGGTGTTACTTTGTCATTCGTAACGCACAAGACGGAAAACTTAAAAAATAGAAATATTCAGCCCCCAGTGTGGATGATTACATTTATTACATTCACTGCTGTCAGCAGCTGAAAAGCTATCCATCACACTGAAACAGCGACGAGAGTCAGAAGTCTCTTTTTGTGGAGAAATATTGAAGTCAGATTGTTGATGTCAAAAGTCAAACTCTAGTTCAGCTATCTGTTTTATGAATCTGACTGAGACACATTGTGCCTGTGTTCAAACTGATATCTAGCAGAGCTCATTTTAGCAAATGTGTGATTTAGAAGTCAGAAAAACATTCGTACCAGCAAAATATTAAGAGGAAACTGATAGGGCACTCAACTGCTTTTATATTTAAATATCACATCATTCAATAATAATGCATCATTTATTTTTCACTGATGGTTATAAAACTTGCTGTGTATGATACAATGATGTTATCATACTTGCATACAGTAACCACAAAAATATTTTATGTGCACAAAAACATTTGAAATGTGACTGCTTTTAGCATGTTAACGTAGTTTTTCTGTTGACATGGGTATAATTTTTTTTCAGTTAATTTTGGATACACATACACACACACATACATACAAAGGCACACATACACACGTGTGCGTATATATATGAGGGATGGCACATTCAACTACTTTCAAAAGGCAAGCAGGAGATTTACATGGAGATATCCTGACATAAGGATGAAGGAGTGCGCACACAACAGTTGAGTGAGAAAATCCAGTGTAAACATGATGAGGGAAAAAAAAAGATGTTTTAAGCCCTTAAAGACTGATTACACGTTCACCATTGGAATTATCTGCATTTACCGACCGCAGCTACCGTTCACTGTACTTTGCTAGCATAGGAGAGATTCTTAGAAAAGCAATACTGAATAAAAATGTCTTAAAAATGTCTAAATGTATTTTCAACTCTCTAGTTCTTCAGGTCTGACTTCTGAAAAAGTGAATAAATCAAGTGCTTCTTTTCATTTCATTAGAATTTTTAAAACAAAATTTTACAAATAATTGAGAGGAAAACAGGTTCCAGATAATAAATTATATTCCATTAAAAAGCACTAAAAATAGAGCAAGAAATGTACTCACAGCTTGGGGAGTACTACTTAATATGAGTATCTTCAGTAGTTTACATTGAATATTTTAAAAGCATTTCCTAAGGAAGGTGCTTTCTCGCTGAGAGAAAAACGTATGCGCTACACGTTATTGAACTTGCTACCGTCACTGCAGATTTTGTTCTGTTTAACAAAAACAAGCACAGTTTGTGAATTCAAGTCAGGGAGTTCCTTTTATTTTTGCTAATTTCACCATCCTTTCTCTTTTTAAGCACAGCCCTCAGGGTACATGATGTAATGGTCACCATTATAGTACAGAACAGGAAAAAAGGGTATCATGAAATGCAGAATTGAATGGTATTCTTAGAAAAAAAAATGTATGCCAGATTTTTTCCAAGGGAGCTCTACTCAAAAACAAACAAATATGCAGATACTGTAGAAAGCTTCTTGAATCATCATTAGTGGTTAGAAAAAAAATTGGCAGAAAGAAAGTGGACGGTTTAAAAAAAAAAGCAAGCCAAAATGGAAGGACTAATTCAATGATACCAGATGTAACACATGACTGTGGGGATTGAAGGGTCATGAGTTTGAGTCAAAACTCAACTTCGAGTTAATTGGCTGGCAGTGGGGCTGCACAAATTGCAGAGATAGAGTACTTGTTTCCTGGTGCAGGAGGTCAGCCTTCTTATGCATTTGCACTCTTTGCATGGCATCCAAGAACTAACACTTTTATTTGCTAGAAAAGAGTTTGCTTGCTTGTCATCTTTTTAAGGAGAAGAAAAAGAACTGGCTGAGCATAAAACAGAATGACACATTTAAAAAGATTCAAAAGCTGCTCTGTCTTGAACTACATGTATTTCCTTCTTCATTTTTTTGTCCCTACAAACAATCCAGAAAACAAATGGTACACAATAGTTTCAAGGAATATTTTAACCCAGTGTTATGAATTTATTGATATGAAAACCATATATAAAATATGTAATCTTAACATATTTTCCCTTTGAAAAGACCAATATAGTTCTTTCCACCTTATCCAAGTTGAAATGTTATTATGCTTAAAAGAGGAAAATAATTGCGGTTACTGACTTTGCTGGGGGAAAAAAAATATAATGTTCCTTAAAACATTTAAATGGGCAAGTGGGAAGAATTTTTTTTTAAAAAAAAAGCTTCTAGCTGTGTGCGTGGAAACTCTGGCTATGTGCCTGAGACATACAGCAAAAAACAACATATGGAACTCACCAGTTCCTAAAATCCCTTTCCACAAAATTCATGCCACTCCTCACCACAATAAAATGACTCACAGAGGGGTGTGTTTTATGCCTCCCAGGCAGAACTCCCTAGTCCACAATTAGTCTATCTATTGAAAGGCCAAAATACCTTATTGTTTTACTTGCTGTATAATTATCTGTTATGATGAACTGTGGTTCTAAGGACTATTGTCCCTAGGCTTGGATCTGTGTGTGGAGCAGTTCCCTGGCTGAGACCCAGGAGTGGACCTTCCATTTAGAATCTATGCCTGAGTGATTTCTCCAGTCTCTCCCTGGCTGGCTGAAACAGGGACTGTTTCTGCATGATTTCTTGGGTTGATGAGAAGCAATTATGCCTTAAATGAAGTCATTCATGTCTGCCATTTTGTTTGCATATTTTTCAGCATTCACCTGTTATTAGACCTGTTTTTAAACTGTAAACTAGTTTCAAGTAGACTTTTGTGTCTAATGCGGTTTGGTAATCAGAAAAAAATATATATGTAATGTTTTCTTCACAAATCACTCAAGCAGAAAATCTAATAGAGTGATTTAGAAGTAAAATAGCATTCTCGAGCTTATTATCTTTATACATTATCACTTCGGAAATGAAATGCCTGGGACATTCTTAAATGCTATTTTACTTAGGATAGTAGGATTTTTAATGTGCACTCTTTAAATAACCTTATCTGGTAGAGAAGATTGCCAAAACAGTTACTTTACACCATTTAAATCTGGTAGTGTAAACAAAATACTACTTCAATATTTAAGAATATATTTGTATGTACGGCAAGATATTGTGTGCCATTTTTCAGAATTCCTTTAATCTCTTTAAACAGTCAGATTTTCTTTTGCAAAGCGTTTACTTCTGATTGCTCTTAAATTATTATAAAAATTCCATCACTATGTATAGAATCTTCTAAGTAGTTAACAAATAATTTTCTGCTTTCATTCTCAGGGTCTGGTAAAGCTTTTCCACAAAGCAGTTTCCAAGGTGATGTTAGGTACAATGCTGATAAAAGGTAGCCATGCCATGAAAACAAATACTGTAGAAAGAGCTTTGTCAATTTCTATTAAGCTGGATATATTTTATGCTAATTTACCAAATCTTTTGTTGATTTGTCAGGCTTCTGAATGCTTTTTTTTTAATGAAGATGAGTGAATTTTGATAGATGCAATTTATGTCTGAGTATCTCCTCCCAAGAAACAAATTACTTTGTCACATTTTTCCCGATGGTAAATATAAAAGACAAAAAAGATGTAGTCCTGACAGATCTTTATATAATTGTAAAGCTTAAAACACAAACCAATTTTCAGATATTTGAAAGAATTGTATGTGCAGATCACTGAGTAAAACTGTAAATGTGCTTGGAAAAAATTCCTCTTTTTATATCAAATAATCCCTATAGCTAAATATAATGAAATTAAACTGACAATACAATCTCTTTTTTTTTTTTTAAAGTTTATATAAAACATTGGAAGGAAGTTGTGAGCACTTCTAAGAGCATAATTTATCAGGGTAGAAAAGGGTTTTTTATTGTTGTTGTGGTTTGTTTTTTTAGAAGAGACTTGTACTAAGGTGACCTCTACTGTTTAAAAAAAAGGCTTGCAAAAGCAGCCCTCTCTTAAATCATCCAACAATCCTAAATTGCCAAGACAGACATGGATACTGCTGTGCTTAAAACTATTTATTTAATTCACTGCCGTTTGGATTACTACAAATGATTTTAAGGTTTCTTTCTCATGCATTGGAAAGTTCCCCTGCCATTTACTTCCTAGCCATTTGCGTGCAAATTCTGCCTGTACTGGGATCTCTGCCATTAAATTTTCTTCACACTGAAGGGTTTTCTCTGCTCCTGGCGGGGCGAAGTCATGACCCAGAAAAAAATTGATTCATGAATTCTCACGGTGCAACTAAAGAAGAGAGGAAATATGCCTTGTCTGAGCTCCTACTATTGACAATTTAAAACCTGTAATTAGTTTGGATTCAAGCTGCAAAAGGAATCTAAATTTAAAATGCATTAATTCAAACTGATATATTAACTTTAACAAAGTAGATCAATTATTATGTAGAATCATTATTACAGTCTGTTTTGCTAACTGTTGGATTCCAGACTTTATTAACTTAGATTTTATTAGAAAATGCAAGTAATTGCTCACGAACACTTTATCTATGTGATAGTTTTCTTGGTGAAAAAGAACTTTTTATTGGGGTTAGTTAGCTTTAACACCTCAGTTATGGATTCTATTTTTGTAAATTCCCATCATCCACATGCTGCACAATGGTTGAGGCCACTTACCCCCTGCTGATATCAGGACCCCACATCCCCTTTAGCTAACTCCCTGACATTTCTATGAACCACACAGCTGAAATGTTATACAGTAATTAATGTTGATCCTAGCACACACACAGCCTCCAGTACAAATTAGGATAGAAAAGGTTATCATAATATTTTGCTAGACTGTTTGGTAGACTTGAATTGCTCCCTGTGGGGGACAAACAAGAAAAGGTATTTTTAAGATTTGCATGCTGGAGGAGCATCCAGGTATTTTTATTCAGATGAAGTAGAAACCATTTTGAACATTTGGTCTGGGAAATGTTAGTCTTGCTATTGGCATGTTTTGATACCTGTGTGGTTGCAGTCCCTTAGGAGCAGTTTGCTTGTGGCATGTGTTTTCGGAGATGAAACAATGTATGGTGACTAAAACCCTTAACCAAAGCTCCGTTATCTTGTGGAGTTCAAATCCAGGTACAACCAGCAGCTGGATCCTCTCGGACTGTCAGTGGTGTCTGAAAAACACTCAGAGACTAAATTATTTAGATTACACCATTCTGACCTGTATAATTGTTTAAATGAGTAATGCAGCCACTAACTGAAAGAGGTCAACCATCTGTAGAGGAAACATAGAATTTGGTTTCATTTCCAAACAAATTTTTGAAGCGCCATACTGTGGGAGGTAGGGAAAAGTCTGCTGACAGATCAATGGCTTATCTGCTACACCAAGGTTAAAACTTCTATCACTTGTAGAAAGCAATGTTAATAGAAAATGCTCCTGAGAGAGTAGGCTTAGCACAAATAAAACTTGATCCACTCAATATGCCATTAATTGTCTTTTTTTATTTTTTGTGCTTTACAATGAATGTGCTTTAAACAGTTGTGATTAGTATTGATGGATTCTCATTACTCACTAAGGAAGACCACAACCTTATTTAAATATTTTTGAAAAATTAGATTCAACATGGAATTGCTGGATAGTATATGGCCTGTCAGTTTTCTTTTTTTAGGAAAGAAAAAAACACTACAAAAATTGCCGTTACATTAGAAATTACAATATCACGTCTCTTCTGAAAATGTGAAGAGAACAGGTTCCTCATCCTGAAGCAGGCATTTGTGCATGTGTGCCCTGAATCTTTTTATTTAGCACATATAAGTATATATTTGCCTTTTCACTCACACCTTGGAATGTCTATTTTCATGAGTAAAAAAAGAATTTTGCATATGTAAGGATAATTTTTTTAAATTTAGATCCGAAAGTAGAATTTGCCCCACCAGTTTGTGCAGAGCAAACTCAATGTGAAACAACATTCCCAATAGCTAATGTCATCTCTGTAATTTTGATAGCATACATAGTGGCATCAAAGTTTTCCCCTGTCATTTCCTGTCTTGTGGTTTTTTTTTTTTTATTAGTGAATATATTTTATATGCAGGCTGAACCTCACTTAACACTGCACAAGATTGCAACTCGACAAACATATATTATTGAATGATGCCATTCATCACATTCAGAAACAGAAGTGAAGGCCAATTTCATTTAACAGACAGTGTGAGGATTGCTGCAGAATGCACAAATGGTAATTTGTAAATGTTGCCCCACTCATTTATGAAGGCTCTCTTAAAAGATAACTGTTCTTTGGAGACACTAGACAGAAATAAGATTTCATACTGAAATTAAAAGAAACATGTTTTTCCCTGAAAACATGCTCAAACTCATATAAGCTCAAAGAAACCAATACAAATTGACGAGTTGGAGAAATCCATTATGATTTCTCACCCAGTGGTGAACTTTGTCCTTTTATATGGAGAACAGGGTAAATTTGGAATGATCCCAAAACAATGGCTACCAGTGCTCCTGCAAAATTCTTACATAGTAGGAGGCTAGAACAATGTTCTCAAAACCCAATACAATAATGATGAAAAAGGACCATGTCAGTGTCTGAAAAAATATTCAACCTTTTTAGGTTAGGAGTGGGCTACCCAGACTATTCTAGTAGGAAATAATCATCACAGATCTGAGAATTGATGTGTCCCTTTGTCTTTACTTCATCTCTGAATTCTTTGCAGCTCAGTGCCCTAATCTGAAGAAGTAAGGACTAAATTATGTCCCTCCTAAGACTGCTTTGTCGCCAGATGGAGATTTAAATATAAGAGCCCAGAACGTATATTCTCTAGCTTCTGGTTCAATATATTAGCCATTATTGCATAACGTATCAGAAATATTTTGGCCTCTAGAGATACAGTGAGACAAAACAGATAGGAATGATTTGAGAGTCAGTCAAGAATGAGAGCATGAGCTGCAAATATCAGTCTTTCATAGGCACCTATGTCAAGACTTCAGAGAATCTTGACAGGTGTGTCGCAAGGAGAGTATCACAAGTAGGTCATGTGAGGCATTGACTGGGAATGGGTATATTCCAGAGATGGACAAACTATCCTTGTTCTCATAATGGAATGATGTCTTGTTAATTTTGACAATTTAAACTCTGAACCTTTCTACCAAAATTCAGTCATTCAAGAATTGAAATTGAGTCACTGACCCACAAATATTACCCCTCAATAATCCATATCTGACATTTCAGAGGAAGGTGTAATTCCAGTCGCATGCCATTAATTCATTTGTGTATCCTGCAGTATCACCCAGGCCAGATATTAGCATAGTACTAACCTAGAAATATTTGAGCCCTTTTTAATAGACTATTTTTCTGAAAAAGTTTTAGAAACGAGTTGTGGGATTTCAGTGATAGTTTCTATAAGAAAATTTCAAGTAGATATCCTTTTATGTCCATACATAGATCATATTTTTTAGAATTACAATTTTGAATATAGAAGTATAAAATATTGGTTTATTAGCACAATTATATTATTTTTGCTACCATAAATATTCTGTACTACAACACACATAGAAAATTATGTAAATAATCAGATTCTGCTAATTACATTGTCTTAAGTTAGATTCAGTTGAGATAGTTGGATTTTAAATAGTGTGACTGAAAAAAAATCTCTCCTTGAGCAGAAAGCTTTTGTAGGTAAGCAGGAATAGTCATCTGTATAAAAGATGAAATAGGGGCTAAACGCTTCAGGGAATTTGCAAAACTGCTGCCACACACTCTGAGCACTTGACAGCTTGAACCACCCAAGCAAATGAGGTCTAAGGAATGGATATCCAGCAAGTATAAAAAGGCAGCATGATCTTCAAAATGGGCCATGTAAGTGAAGCAAGGAGTGACAGGTAATGACATTCAAGCAACAGATCTTCACTGCCTGTTCTTCATTTTTTCCTAAATTACCATGTTTCAATAGAGTAGACAGATAGATTCATGGAGGTACAAATTAGGATTGAAATTTACAGTCCTCATAATGACATCTGTGAACATGAAGTTCTTAAAGAGTTCCAAATATGGCATTTAAATTTGGTGATTTGGTCTTTGCCGAAAGCAGGTAGATAGATGGTAAATAAATGGTAGATTTTATGGTAAAGGGGCTTTTTATGGGGTTTTTCTTTGTTTTTCTTGGTAATGGTGAACAAAAAAATGACACTTTTACTTGATCTGGTAACTAGTAGCCACAAAT
Organism: Drymodes brunneopygia; assembly: GCA_013400955.1. Lineage (NCBI taxonomy): Eukaryota > Metazoa > Chordata > Aves > Passeriformes > Petroicidae > Drymodes > Drymodes brunneopygia. The sequence goes on from VZTZ01027697.1 coordinate 23,236, forward strand.
TAGATTCACCAAAATTCAGTCTTAGAATATGAATATGTTTTCTGATCTAGCTAAGGGGATCTGCTGTAACTTCCAAACAGAAAGCAGACTATTCAAAAAATGCACACATCTTTTAGTTCTAGTAGCAGAAGTACATGAGCAGAAAACAAAGTTTATTCTATTTTGTAGTACATTAATCTCTGCTAGTTTACACAGTTTCTGCCTGTTCTTGAATATGTGCATTCCTAAACTAAGGTTTATGAACATCATGAGGAACACATGCAATGCAGCTGATGTTTGTCATTATCTGTTTTATACATCATCAAAATCACGATGTGGGAGTGTCATGTTATGGTACTGTACTGCCACATTTAAAAGATGGATATTTTAAAAGATGGATCTCTTAGGATCCTTTAAAATATTTTAATAGACTTCCTTCCACATCCTGTTCAGATGGAAAATTTCAGGATATTGATGTAGCATGATAAGCTCAGTTTCACATCCCACCTAGTAGAACTGCTTTTTATTCCTATAAGCTTACCTGTCAGGTCCCATTACATGAGATGCAGATTGATAATTCAGGGTATTCACCAGTGTAGTACCCACTTCATGGTTAGTTAGGGCATTGGCCATCTATTTTGTATTTTGAAAAGATAACTTTCTTTTAAAATTATGTGCAGAAATGCAAATTAAAATAGACTCATATAGTTATGATGACACTTTTTCCATTTGTTACAGTCTTCGCAATATTTTGTATTTTTCTTCAAGCATAATTTTTGAGACATTTAAATATAAGAGACACTAAACTGTCATTTAAAAAAAAGTGTTTTGGTGAAGTGCTGGAAGGCCTAAAAGACTCAGGCGAGAGTAGGCAAATGAAAGGAACCAAAACTTTCTAGTTTCACACAAAATATTTTTATATCATTTTAATTTAATGTAATCATAGTACTGGATTATTGACAGTGTGTACTAAGGGTACAAAGTCCTGGAAAATGAAGATTGCACAATCTGCTGCATAGCTCACATTGGTAAGACACCATTTATTTCTACAGTGTCTTATGCTGCAAAGATTGAAATGAGTAATGATCTGGAGATTCTATAAGAGAATAAAATTTCATTTAAATGAATACAACATGAAAAAACAGAAATAATATTTTATTTCTAATGGGAAGAAGTGCTGGTTTATAATTGCAGTATACATTTATATTTACTGCAGACAACATGCCTTCTACTTTAAAGTATTTTAAGAACTGTTTAAGCCTCTTTTAAGTTACCAAACCTGGGACCTCTTGTACAAATCTGTGCCATCACATCAGCATGTAAGTGCACTCTGCATAAAAAAGGATGGGGATTGATTTAGGCCGCACTACGGAGCCAACCCCAGGCTGAGAGTAGCTTTATTCTCTGCTTGTTTTCTCGGCTTTTTATTCATTTGCAATGAGGGAGTGTGGTGCTTTTTTGAAAATGACTCTCTTGATGAGGCCTCTGATTGTAAAGTACTTTCAAACTGGGAACTTCACCACCTTTGTTGCTGAGTGGATAACTTTTCCATTAAAAAATATGAACCTGCTTTCCACCAGTCCCTTTCCTCCTTTTCATTATTGTTCGTGTGCATCGAAAGCGACTTTTCATAGCAGACCACTTACAGGAAGCTAGCAAAAAAAGACACCCATGTTCCAGTGCAATTGCATGATAGCAACCAATATTTTCATTGCCAGATGGTACTAATAGCAGTTCTCTCAATGCAACTTGAGTATTTATCTAATTCACTTTATCTCTGCAGATCTCCTATAGGCCTCCCATCCCAATTTCATCTCCTTACAGTACCTGCACACCCAGCATGTAGATATGAAACAATTCAATGAATTCTAGTTACAAAAGTAACTGATGTAATGACAGACTTTCAGTGAGAATTTGTCCCTGGAAATGCTATGATTTCTGCAGACTGCTGCTCACTACCCACCCCACTTCCGCTCTTCAGATGCTTCTGCCTAGACTGAGCCCACATTGCCTCACTCTCTTGCTCTCTCTCAGAAATCTCTGTTTCCTTCCTCATGAAAATTGGATGGTTTTTTCTCATCATGATTTGGAATTTACTTCTTCTATACACTAACTGTTCTTCCTACTATACTATGGCTGTAGCTGTCAGGTCTTCAAATCAATGGTAATTTACCAGTGAAAAAAAAGATAGATACTTAACATTTTAGCAAAAGTTTGGGCAATATTTAGCACTTGAGTGTTAAAAGAAGTGAGAATTCAAATTGTCAGCACTTAGCACTTTCATTCATATTCACTAATCTCAGGAAATTATGTCCTGAGAAACCGGCACATACTTAAAATTAAAACAGGCTGTTTAAAAAGGAGTCTGCATGGCATCATATTTGTCAGCATTCAAAGTAGAGATGATTATTTTTCTTTTTCTTATTAGATTGGTAGCTGCATCTCTTAATAATTTATTGCCTCTTTGTTTGCAGCATCCCAGGACAGAATCTTTCACAACCCATTATTGGAAGACATTACCAAACTCTGTCAAATTTGGATGTCAGATTATGTTATACATTATAAATTACAGCAGCAGATGTTCTTTTAAAAAGTTGTGGCTTCTTTAAATGATCTAGCTGATGCAACTCTTTGAGTCACTGTGGTGAGAGACAAAATTGATGACAGGCTGACTTAGTGGTGCACTTTTCAACCAACAGTTTGAAGAGATTAGGAGGTTGTCAGAAAGATATCGAGAGAGGTAAAGGGACTAATTTCAAAAGTAGTTTTAAATTAAAAAATAAAGAGTTTCTTTGAAAACTCTTTAATAGGTGGGAGCACCTTAATGGAAAATGGGCCAAGAAGAAAATTTTTCTTTTGGTACTTTCTTTTTTTTTTCTCTAGGCAGATGATTTCTAGATGCCCAGTATCCTGCTAATTTTCTTGGAAAAATATAATGTGAATACTTCTTGGCAAACACATTTATCCATTAATTTTCTTAAATATTTCTTCATCCCTGGAATGTTTAAGCCTTAACAACAATAAAAGATATCAATCAAGTCAATAGACAGGGAGGTGTTTGGTTTGACAGATAAATATTTTAAATAAAATGTGTCATTAAGGAAATAGAAATGAAGATAGAAAATTACAATTAAAATATTTTCTTTTTAAATCTGTTGCAAAGTAAATTAATGTGCAAGAAATGTTAATTAAAATGTGTTTATAATTTCAAAAGAATTTATCAGAAATTGTTGGCATGGAAGATGGAATATAGATAGACGTGATGCAAGACAGTTTCCAATGTTATAAACACGCCTGCTCCTTAAAAATAATATCTGCAGGTCCACTGTTACTTTTTGCAAGGAGAAAGGCTACTCAAGCATACAAAAAGTGGACTGGGAACTTTCAGAGAATTTTACTCCTGGAGTTTCGATGTAGTGTCTTAAATTGTATGATTCATTGTCCCATGTACTACTCCCAGAAATAAAGTTGTTCAATTCTTTTCCATTAAAAGAACTATTTTTTCAGCCTGTTATAGCTTTGCCAAAATTTAGCAAAATTACCTGAACTCTACCCAGATTTCTACCTGAAATTTGACATTTCAGTATTTTACTTCAAGCTAATTATATTTAAATATTTGTGTATGAGTACATGCAAGCGTCTATATAGAGAGAGATATAAAAATAAACAGTAAAAAATAAAATGGAGCTGCTGTTTCTAAAACTAGTAGATGGGAAAAAAACACCACAAGCCAAACACACCCCTACAGAATTTGGTTCATAATAAAAAATTACTGAATCACTGTATTTCATTTGTTCAGATGCTCAAGTACATAGCACTTCATGTACATTTAAGGTAGCTAGTGAAATTTGTTTAAAATTCCCACTGTTACAAGACTGAAAAAATCTGAGTCCACACGTAATCAGAGTTATTCTCTCTGGGTAGTCCATCTCCAATCTGAGAACAGAACCTGCCCTTGAAGATCTCTATGTATTATTCCCTTTTGGTTGGCAGGCAATGTGGGCAGAGGTGGGTATGGCCTGACCAAAGTAAACATTTCCTCAAAATATGCAGAAATATAGCCAAAAAAACAGAGGAAGTAGCAGAAGCTTGAGCAACACATTTACGGACGGGAATAGGATCCGTATGATGATACCAGATAATTGCACAGGCAGGGCTGAAGGAAGACGTGGACTGGGCATGACCAGGAAAAGGAAAGGAGGAAGAAAGCAATGAGACAGAGGCAGAATCAATTGATCATTATGTTCTAAAATTAGGGTTAAAAACAGATGTCCAGAGAGCCTCACTCTTCTGCAGTTAAAAGGTAGTTATGATGTTAATTATTTCATACATGGACCAGGGTTGGTTCACATAAAGAGTGGTCACTGTGCTGATGTTTGATACCAGAAATTCCTTAGATTCAGAAGTCTTCTGGACACGAAAGTCCTTTTCTTTTTTAAGTTAGAAACTGTTCTAGACATGAGATGTTTGTTTTCTCAGTTAATGAATCAAAACAACCAAGGATGCTCTATTTCCTAAATGTTGCAATTAATACTTTGATATAAATGCACAATGATTCAGCCATTCACTAGACTATCCTATTTAATTTCTCCCAGAGTAGCCACGTCTTTTTCAGTTAAACAAATAATTGCATTATACCCAGGTTGTCACTTACAGAACAGGGATAATAACACCATCTATCTTCACAGAACTTTGTGGGGATTAATTAATTCAATTTTTTATGGTATTCAGATGCTGCAGTAAGTGTATCAAAATACAGAAGAACAAATCTGCGGTGAATACTAAAGAAAAAAGGAGATCACACTTAGAAGAACTAGTCAAATAATGAATAAATAATCATTCATCAAAAGAGGCAGAGACTGAACAAAAATAGATAGGCTCAAGTAAAGAACCACAATCATGATGCATGCATAAAGAGGCCAAAATAACAGTGCTGAAACTATTACAGTTTTATCATAACAACATTCTGATTTCCTTTTTATAACCTCTTTTTAAAATCTCACAGCTATTATTCTATACCTCTATCTCTGTATGAAGATCAAATATGACCCACTATAGTAGGATAAATGTTTTGAAATCTTCTTTTTTTATATGTTTACATCCTATTCCTGTGAGTTCAGAAGGACTGTTTCTTTGATTTTACTTGTTTAAAATTTCTTGTGAGTATTCTATAAAGCACAAAAATTAGTCTGGTCTTCCTTTCCTAGCTTTCATTTAATCCATCCCATTACTCATTTTGTCCGTGTTTTAAAGGAGTGAAAACAAGTAATATGCAAAAGAAAATAGAGGGTTGAAAGGTAAAGTACTTATATCAAGTAAGGAACAGTCATTTAGGAACTGTAAAGTATTCTCTGTGCATTACCTAGGAAGTGAGGTAATGACTTGTGTTCCCGTCCATGCATGCATGTAGCACATTTAACAGCAAGAAAAAGGGAAAGTGAAAGGTAGGCTTATTTACCTATATGCCACTGCCCTATGCTTAAACAAAAAAGATAGTGAAGTGTATCATTAAGTATGTTTGAAGTGATGCAGCTGTAAGAAGAGCAGTGGTCTTTCTAATAATATATCTGTACTCTTAAAATAATCATCTTCAGCCTACTCCTACTGACATGCAATAGCTACCACAACTCTTTGAAATTTTTGTTAATGTAGGATTTAACAATCTTATTTGCTATAAATTCTACTGTTCTTTATTTTTGCTTGCATAATGCAACCTTTTTTGCATCCTGCCACAATTTCTCACAAAGACAATGTAAATGACTGCAGTGTGAAAGCAAGCACAATCTTTTAGTTCACTAATTATTTGGACCTCAACCTTACTTAATCACATTCAGATTACCACAGAGTGGAGTAATAAATAAGACTTTCAAATATTTTGGCAGGACATGTGCTGTCCCATCCATTATACCTCCCAGAGTGCTCCTGTATGGCTGTCCCCTATCCTGTTTTGGTAACCACACCGAAGCAGAGGTTGTGCTGCCTCCAGAAGCACTCTCAGAATCATGAGTTGGCCCAGGGCCCCTAAACCTGTGCTGTGCCATCACCCCACCACCACTGACACTACTATCATTACCACTTACTGTTCTTGATATTTCCCTACCACCTGACTTCACATACTGCTCAGTATTTTTTAGCACTCATCATCCAAATGCTGTAAAACCCACCATCCAAGTGCCTCAAAATATATATGCAATATACATATATATACCCCCACGCTACCCACAAAGGAGTAGCAGAGCTGTAGACAAGCAAAACGGAGACAGCCAAGACAGAGTGACTGAGCAGAAGGCTGGGATGCAGAGTAAGAATCCAGAACATTCTTTTTGAGTGCAGAGATCAAACTTAGCCATAGGTAAATCCTTGGCCAGAACAGTCTGTGGTTAGAGTGTTCTTTCTCCTCTACTGGTTAGAAATGTGTCCAGTATTGCTGAATAGGATCGAAACCTTCATTCCATGCCTGGTAATAAGACTTAGAAATATCTCCAACTGATTGACTGAAGTTTCAAGTACTGTAGGTAGTCCTAAATCAATAGGCTTGTTATAAAATCCAGATATTTGAAATAATATCAGAAGTGACTCTGAAGACTGTTTGAGCTATAATTCAGTCAGACTGTTCTGTTGAATATTTTTCACAGAAATTTAATGTATTGTGTCCACTACTTGAGGCTGTTTAGTCTAAGCTCTAATGGACATACAATATAATGTGATAAATTTGTCCAGAATAGCTGGTATGCAAGTACCTTTTGGGGTTTAGAGGCACAAAGGGATTGAGACAGTATGTGTTTGTAAGACTAAGACTTTAGACCTAACCACAAAAGCTCAGAACCTGCAACTCAAGGAATCTCCACTTAAATTTAAACTGCTTAATCAGGGTTTTGGCTACAATATCTGTGGCAGCTGGCAGTTTCTAGGGGGTATCACATCACAGGTGATACACATTTATTTGATTAGGACTTTAACAACTGTATCCCAGAATAAAAATAAAATCGATAAAAAAATTTGCATTCTTAATAATACAGTGCTGCTTAAAGGATAACAAAAACTGGTTTGTTTTTGGTTTTTTTTTAATGGTGTATGACTGGTATGTAGTGTTCCTTAAAACTTACCCCAGTTCATGTATAGAGACCTTTTTCATTCTTTTAAAAATTTAGTTGGGGATAGGAGGGTTGGGGGATGTTAATTTGTTTGTTATGTTCAAAATAACTGCAAGAGAGAGAGAAAAGAAACTTGTTGTAGAGTTGCCTAATCATGTTCAGTACAAACTTTTTCATAGAATTTTCAGTACTCTCATATTAAGCTAAATTCTTGTGTAATTAATAAACATGACATGGTTTAACTCCTGAGAAGTCAGTAAGCATCATGGGTTAATTCTGAGATCTTAGTAGCTATGTTTCTATAATTCAAGTGACCCTTGTTGCCCCTGCTACACTTCTCTGCTGGGAATGTTATCCCATAATCAATATGCAAAGCAACAAGAATAGATGATATTAACTGGGGATCTGTTTCTGGGATCATAGACTCCCTTGTGCAAAACTGTTGTGGGAAAACCAAGGACATCAAGTACAAGAGGACAAGAAACAAGAATCTGATCAGGTTCCTCATCCAAAGCAAGGACTTTGTCTTGACCACCTTCCTAGCCGAAGAAATCAGTTTCAGGGAGTCAGCAACAGCAGTTTTGTAAATCTACGGTAAAACAGGATGCTACAGCATGTTTTCTGTTCACAAACAGTAAGTCTGTTTCAATTGGGTTTTAAATGTCTTCCTAGTCCTGACATAATCCTAGCTGCAGGCTTTGTTGAACCAACTGGTGTTTATTTTGAAACTGACATCTTAATTCCCATAATCTGACTGCTCGTTGTAGGTCATTATCTCACCAGCAATGTGTTGACCACTATACAAAAAGGTGTAAAGAGTAAAGAACCTTTAAATGATATGTTAAAAGTCATGCAGTTTTGTTTGAATTACTGTGAAAGTTGTATTCATGTTTCTGTTTTCAGCTCCACTCATCAGTTGTTTGTAACTATGCTAGAAAAGATTCTCTCCTGGCTGGAGCCCAGCAGATTGGTGCTCAGCTTGAGAGGAACAGTATTATTTAACTTTGAAAATATTTATTGATTCATGTTTTAATTAGCAGTAAAAAGCAATTTGTTTATTTTCAGAACACTTTCCCCCTCACATTTAAGGGCAAATTCTACTCATTTTGTGTTTCTCTTGCATAAAGGTGACATTTTCATAGATGCTTGCTTGGCACAAGGCAGAATCATGTACTTGGTATCCTGCCCTTGCTTTTTGAAAGATCCAGAATTGGCAGCTATGGTTATGCGTAGGGGGTTTTTGCTCTCTCTATAATTTGCTACCCAGATCAAATATGGAAATTTTTAACCCATATTTTGTGGCTTTATTGCATTTTTGCATTTGTAGGTGTTTTTCCGGTAATATGCTTTGTTCTGACATTTAAACACAGAACAGATATGTTTAAAATGCTTATGCCTAAAATACTATTCATCATGTTTCTAAGTTTGTACAGTGCATTCCAATGAGTAGTTAACATTTTGGGTCCCAAAATAATCTCGACAAAGCACCATTTAATGTAGAAGCCAGGAAAAATGGTGGCAAGTAAATCCAGGTTTAAATGATACTGCGTTATTATCCAAAATCATGCATTTCATCTATCTCAGCAGCATTCAGATGAGGAACTTTTAACAATGTCACTAATGTTACTGGTACTTGCAATGAATATAAAGTACTGATAGAAAGTATTAATTATTATCATTGCAGGCTTGAAAGTTGAAGCAGTGTTATTTTATATGACAAATGCTTTGAGCATCCAACACTGCTTCTGAAACATTAGAACTGGGCAAAATGCTCACAAGAAAGGTATTATTTATTTGTTTTCAACAACAGCAAAATTTTAAAAATCTATTTCCTCATCTGCAATTGATTCAGAAGGAAATAATGACATTTTCAAAATAGCGAACTGTCATTATTCATTATTTAGTTATTTTCAGAAACTTGAGAAATATGTCCTTCTACACCCATATTTTCACTCATGAGTACTTTAAAACCCTAATGAACTATGTGGAGAGTGGGAGCTAGCAAGTTTTTTCACATTAGAGCCATTCTTACCAGACCAAATATTTTTAACCGTTCTTTATGCATTGGAAAACAGATGCTCAGACAAGTGAAGGCATATGCTTTGTATAGCATAAGTACAGGTACTCTGCTATTTTGTGTTGTGTCATTGCAGTCCACACCTATCTGGTTTCTTTGCTGATTGTTTCCAGTGTAGAAGAGATGAAGGAGAAGCTGATATGTGTGTCCAAAGCACAGCATACTGCATTAACTCATTTCTGGCTATTGCAGCGTATTGGGATGGGGAATGCAAAGCTCTGTTTCACTGACCAGCTCCCCTGATGGGGTGGCAATCTCTAGCAGAGAAACACAGCAGCTAGCTGGGGGCAATAGGGTTTCTTCCTTTCTCCACTGCTATGAGAAAGCATAGAGATGACAGCACAAGGTTCGCTGGACAGCTGTTTACAGAGCACGTGTTAGGTCAGTTGGATGCCACACCCAGAGTGACTGCAGAGAAGTTCAGCAACCGTGGGTGCATGTTTGAGAAATTCCTGTCCACAAATGTCCATTTATAGGAGAGGATCATCTCAGCAGCAACGGTGTCAGAATGTCTGGTATTTCTTCTCAAACATGACTGCAACTTCTGCAAGAAAATACAGAACAAAACCCTAAGTGCTTGATGACAATCTTCAGAGGTCCTACACTCACAAACAGTGATCTAATTGCAATAATACCTTTCAGCTCATGCAATTAGTTACAGGTATTTAGTGCTTGGCTGAAAAATTTCGTGAGTTTGAATTAATTCATGGATGTATTACTCTCATTTTGACCCTCTGGGTGAGAATCCCTGTGAAACAAATCAGTGCACTCAATATTCTTTAGATCCAATTTATATTCATTTTTCATAGACAGGGGGAAAAAAAGAAAAAAAAAAACCTGTTATTTTCCTTATCTGGAAGGACAATAACTCCTCTTAAGGCTTTCAATTGCTCACGTCCCCGCTTCAACCTCAGATATTTCCAGCATTCTGCTGCTACCTTTGTCTAGCAGAGAGGTTCCAAAGCTGCCATTCAAAGTGTTTCTCTCCCCACAGATGGGAGCAGATCTATTATCCATAGCATCATCAGTCTTTGTCAGACAATCTGTCAGCTATGAAGTCATAAATTACAGTATCCAAAAATTCTTTCTGTTCATGCTTCTTCACTATNGCAATCCATGTGTGCACATTTATCAAATCCTTAAAGCTGGCTAAGCAGCTTGCCTGCCCTGCAGGCTGGGTGTTCTTGATATTCACATGTGTACCTGAACTATTAATCCTATTATGACTCTATTATAATAACTATTATAACTCTATTAATCCCTTCCTGTTAAATCCACCTCAAATCATTCCAGTAGCTCTCTTCACCAGCTTCAGCATGAGCTTTTCTCTAGTGACTATGGATGACCACAGCTATAACCAGTAGTAAAATGATCCTACCAGTTTCTTGGGCATTAGCATGTACATGGCTTTTCTGAAAATACTTGATTAATCCAAAGTTGGTAAAGTAGAGGATTGTCCTTGCTTTTTTATCTATCCCTTGGCAATGAACATGAGTCAATTAAATATAAGAAGTGCTTCTCTTCCTCTGATTATTCCAGATAATGATTTATCATATATGTTTCCTCACATTTCTCTAATTTCACTCCATAGTATCTTGATGCTGTCCTATGGAACATTTTGATCATGAATCTCCCTCTTGTGTCATTAGAAAATTTCAAAACAATTTTTTCTTTTTTTGGTCAGTGTTATTAATGGAAATGCTATGTAGCATCAGATCCTGCTCAAATCCCAGGAGAAATGGGTAATCTGTTAGCTTAACAATTTGTTTTCAGTCCAAGTAATTCTTGTCTCTCTTTTAGTAATCCTACATCACTTTTATTCATTTTCCACTTACATCTGTCCAGTTAAGTTAATCACTAGTTAAGATAACCTCAAATTCTTTATCTAATCTCCTACACTTCCACGTGAAAATGAGTATGATGATTACTTTGTTGAAATGCAGTGACTTGAAGAAATTCTGCACTGTCCTTGTATCTCACTAACCTTGTTTTCTCAAGTCCTTTCGTTCTTTGGTTCATTGGTTCTTTGTTTTCTTTCCTCTACATTCTCTCTTTCAATTGTCTTTCATATAATTGTCATTAGATCCCTCCCATTCTTCCAGAGTGTGAAATTCTGTCTTCTCAGTCCCTTCTTTCTGATTGTAGTCACATTTCTTTTCCATGGCAAACTCCAGACTGCCTTTTCTTTCTAAACACAGTGACCTGGTTAAAAGCTTTTTTATATCACAGAGAAACAAATTATTCACCAGATTTCTCCTCTGACATTGATGATACCTGAATTTTGTTCATGAAGTGATGCACCTGAAGACTGCATGTGTTCAAGGTCCTTTAGGAGTGTGATTAGCTCCTTGTGGCACAAGTATTCTAGGACTATGATAACTTTATAAAAATTAGGTCATTTATAAAGAATCATAAATGTTATAAAAATTCTGAAAAAGTATTTTCCCAGCTATTTCTTAAGTCTGTAAATCTTTGGCCTCTTGGATATATACAATGAAGAAGGAAAAAATGCAAATTGGCGATTGTCTGCATATATTTATATAGAGGCAATGCTTCCATGCATGGGCAGATATATATGTATGCACATACATATACATATGAATATAGATGTAGATAAATCTATAATATTCCTAAACTAGTTACTCCAAAGCAGTTAGCATGTGTAATGCAGATTTCCATGAGATGTCACACTGCTTTCAGAGAACTAGGTAAGAAACTACTACATAATTCACAGCTCTGAAACATTACGTAGCCAAAGAAAGAAGAGATCAATTTTAACATGTCTTTTTAATTTTAATTTATTTGTCTGTTGAGTATAGTTGCATTATTAAAGACCCAGCCTCTGGAAGGACACTTTTAATCATTCAAATGAAATCTTTACCAGTGAAACGCATGGTCAAGAAGACACTTCAGAAATTGTGTCTCTTTTCGGCTGCCAGTAATGTCATTGTAACAGTGAATGAATTTGGTTGTTTAGTGCAATACAGCAGGTATCATTTTACCATGCCATTCATTATTCTAGCTTAAATGCAGCACTGTTGATCATCTGGTCTGTAGTTAACTTGGAGTAAACAACCAAGGTAGCCACTCAACTCCCCTTTTGCTACTGAAAAAATATTTGAAAACACCTGAACCTTCAAGGTGAAATAGAAGAGCAAGGCAATGCCAGCAGTAACCCCTCAGTTGGAAATATTTCATGCAATGGTCCAACAGGAGGATTCTCCTGAACCTTGAGCCATTGAATGAGTTAACTCTAAACTTCTCTGAGACCTACAAATGAAGGTTGCAACTGCAATTAGAATATTTCAAGTATACAATTTTGGTTATTTTGCATCTCTACTACACAGTCAATATATTTATTGTGGGGGGGTTTTGACTTGGAAATGTCTGATTTACACTATTTAAGGTAAAATTTTTCAGTCAATGTAGAACCTTTGGAGGAATATCTGTATTCACTCTCAAGGGGTGAAAGGTGTCTGAAAATATGGTGCAATGGCATGGCCTACTCCAGTGTGATTGTACCATACAAATGGAGGGCATGGAAATATTTTGAACTTGTTCTGAGTTACAGTGTGAAAGCTTTGGCTAACAAATACATATGAAAATGCTGCTTTGACATAAGCAATGTATAAACAATGTATAGCCTTTCTCAAACAGAAAAAAAAGGTGTGGAAAAGAAAGACCATGCAATATACCCACGTTACCAAAAAAAGAAGGTTTTGTTTGTTACTAAATATAGGACAATTCTCTCAACAAGGTTTCAGACTTAAACTTATTTTCACCAATGTCTGTGATATCTTTAGAATAAAAGATGTTAAAGCTAGAACAACATGAAATTTAAAGCAGGTGTTTTCTAATATAATATTCAGTAAATCCTATTAACTTTGAGCTCAGGAGAGTGCACATCCACAAAAAGAGAAGATTTTTTTTCTTTGACTGATCTTTAGGGCTTTTCTCTTAATTTTGCAAATGTTTTTCACCCTGCATTTTCTTTCCGTTTACTTCTCTACTGAAAAATAAAACTTGAGTTTCCAGGGTATTTAGTCACACTATCAAAGCTGAGCTTTACTTTATAGTTTCCTGTCTAATGCATGTCTCTTAAGGATTTCAGCTCTATTTTATACAGTTCATACTGACAAGATCTCTGTTTTGGGAGAACTGGGCCAAAAAGACATTCTTCTTGATAAAGAAGGTACTTCTAAAAATATTATTTCATCAGGAAATATAGCCATACATTAAATACAGAGTTCTACATATTCATAGAAGTTGATAATCAAAATTGGTTAATAACGAATTTATCATGATTTAAGTAAATTTATATTCTGGACCTGTCCCTACATTTTGAATATCACAACAGCTTTTAATATCTGATCCCTAACTATTTCCTCAAAGTTGTCATCATTTTATTAGAGTATTTATTATTATATTCACTGAAAGGCAGCTATTTAATAATAATTAGCATGTCTTCCAACATAAAAGATGAAACCATCTTTTAAAAAAACCAACAGTGTTCTACTTTTATTCCATTGTATTAGTCTTAAAAAGAACTATCTTCGTTCTCCAACTACATATTTTTAAAATGATGAAAGAAAGAAAACAATGTTTACTACCTTTTTCCTTTCTGTCTTACATTTTTTTCCATGATGGTGTGAAAATTCATGCTATCTGACATATATAATAAAGCCAACAAATTTTAGAGAAGTCAAAAATTATATTGGTCATCTCTCTTTCGTTCCCCTTTGTAATTAAGATCTCATTTTAAATCAAAGCTTTCCCATTATAAAAGTAGTGATTTAGTTTTGATAGCAATATGGTGTCATTCAGAACACTTTTCAGCATTCCCACAGTAAATGCAGAAATTTATCTTGACTTAGTCCATAAATGCCCTCTGGTGACTATCTCAAAAAATGCAAGCAGTTTTTCCTTTCATATGACTTTTTTCAATCAGCACGATAGTCCAGCCAACTAATGTTGAGATCATAACAGAAAATAAGCAAACAGAAATTTTAGAGATTAAACTTCTGTGCAGAGAAGACTTTCTTTAATTTCTGTTTGGCTTGCCAAGCCTGAGGTTTTAAGGGAAGAAATGACAATACTGACCTGATGAAACTCTCAGTTCCCGTGGATTTAAAATGCTGTTCAGAAGAAAGATATTATAGAAAACCTTAATTTATTTAGATCACAATTTGAAAAATAGAGATGTAGCCAACTGATCTAAGAGAAAGCAATGCAGGGAATTTAGAAATCAGAAAAATTGTCCATAAAATAAACATTAAAACATTTTTTGAACTATAAAAAGGTTTATATAAAGGTCAGACTAGTAAATTGAATTGAAAATGCTTTCCTCAAAATTTCAGGTAAGCTACAAAATTATTTACATATGTTAGAGTCTATTAGTCCTTTCTTTATCTAATGAATTTCCCTATGTATTGTAGATCATTGTTCTTTAGGTTGTGACAAAATTACTGAATTTGGTACCATTTCATCACTTGTGCATTGAGAGCACTTATAGTTTATTCTTAGAGTGTCCATACTTCATCTCCTGGATTTTATCAGCCTAATATAAATAAATATTTGAAATTTTCATTTGTAAAGCATATAGGATCAATAGAAAACTCTCCAGCTTACAAATGCGCACTGCATACTATTTAATTTGCTCACTCAATTGGAAATTTTCCTCAGAAGAGTTCCTCTATTTGATATCTCATTCAAAGCAGTTCTGAAAACATTTCTAAGAGAAGATCAAGATAATCTTTTCCAGTTAGTCTGAAGATGCACAGAATGAAGGCAATAACTCAGAACTGTCAGTAGTTAAGAAAACTAAGAATTTTGAAAGTTGGAAAGATAAGGAAAATATGCCATTACCCACCTGATGGCCTGGTAAGAAAAAATGTAATTTACTGTGTCATTTCCCACCGCTCACTAGGACGTTCAGTAGAAGAGACCAGGTCAATAAATACATACATGTTTTATGCTTGCATTGGAAACATTCTAACCAAACACTGCATGCCCTAATAGAAACTAAGGGAAAAAAAATAATGTTAATCTATCCTTGTTTAATATTTTTCCCAGTGAGCATCAGACATGTAATTTAAAACAATATAAGATGCACTGAATTTGCTGAGACTAAAACAAGACAGGCTGAGTGCATCCAGAAACATTCCAGCAATGAGTTCATGGAATGCTTTTGTAGTAGTTGGTTTGATCCAGAATACCTGTATTGAAAAATAATTTCAAATTTATGATAGCCTGAACTCCATTATAATAATACACTGTAATATGATAGAATAAATATATAAACGAAGAAAAAGTCATACCTTGCAATTCAATTCTCTTTGGGGAATCTGACCAAGAACAAAAAACTCATTGTTTTTCCATGAGTTAGCAAAGAAATGCTCTCCTTTTACAGTGCTCTGATAATATACCTAGAGAGTAACAGCACTCAACAGTCACGTTGAGTACAGATCTGATTTGCCACATTATTTCAAATGCATCATTAAACAGTGAAAATCATGTCTTATAAAGATATCTTAGCTGTGTCAACAAGTTAATCTTAAAAAAAAGGTTTGATTTTTCCTGTGTGTGACAATATGCCAAATCATGATGTTTCCTAAAATACAGGATTTGCTATACTCAGTGTTCCTAAATCTAAATATGTCCAGAAAACTAGTTTGCTTCACAAGCATAAGCACTGTCATGAGAGACAAAAAAACCAATACAAAACAAAAACCCTAACTATAAACAAAAAAGTCCCAAAGCCCTAAAATTGTGCCCATATACTATTGCAAGTACAAGTGGTAACACAGATTGTGTGTGTTAACTTTCACTATTTTAGAAGTCAGCTAGAATACCAGAAGGGCTCACTAAGCCTCAGTATTGATTGAATAAAAGGAAAAAGGTGGTTTAAGTGCCTCATGGCTGTTACTTTCACTAAGAAATAAAAATAATTTTCTTTAAGATTCTCTATGTTATCTAGTGTCAGGGCTTGGGACATTGAGATAGGCAGAACTGGAACTAGATGATCTTTAAGGTCCCTTCCAACCCAAACCACTCTGAGATTCTATGATTCAGGGTTTGTGCAGGACACAGTTGTAATAGGCAGGTAGATAGGTAGGTAGGGAGAGAGCTCTCTAAATCTTTCAAATGCACATAGAAGTAGCTCCTTTTGCAATGAATTTTACCACTTTCGAATCCATCTTTTCCTAGTTTCTCATTTTTAGGTAAATTCACAAGTTGTAGAAATTTCTTTATAAGATGTTTGCAGGTTTTGTCATCTCTTCCTGTGTTTTTGTCACATATTTACCTTAGTGTGATGCTGACAAATAATATTGCTTATTAGATATGGCAGGTGGAATAAAAATATTCCATGTAGACTGTACCCCTGGAAATGATCAATAGCTTTCTTTTTACATTGCATGTATTTTTGGTGTGTCATTGTTATAGACAAAGGAACCCTGCCCAGTATGAATACCATACTTTTATCAAGATGAATCTGGAATGCTTCCTAGGTTATACATCTGCTTGCTCCATCTAATTTACATATCAGAAGATATGCTGACCAGGGGATATGGAGAGTAATTATATGTATTACAAGTTGTTAGGCTACTATTTCTACAACTGGCAAAGACTCATCACCACCACTCCCTAAATGTAAATAAGCTTCTGGTGATCTGGCTGTCAGAAGCAAGTTAGAGTGCCTGTGTGCCAGATACAACTAGCTCTACTGTGTTTACATGCTATCCTGGACATATTGCAAGGCTGTCACAAACTAAACATTTTGCCACTGACTACAGGACGATAGCTTTTAAACATTCTAACGTTATATACGTTGCACTTAAGATTCTTTATCCTTTCTGACAGCTTCCCATTTCTTCACTAATTGCTTTTCATAAACTGCTAATCTAGTTGATGAGCTCTGGACAAAAGCAGTGGTAGAGGCAGATTGAAAATGGATGAGTTGCTTTTAAGGAACAGAGTCTCTTCTTACAGTGGCTGCTATAGCTTGTTGTCCTGTCTCTCCAAGCATACAGGGACAGTGTAAAGACAGCAGAACACCACTGTTTGTTCACACTGTTTGTGCTTCCTAAGTGAAATGGCACATTGTAGTAAGGCCAGCTCTGCAGGAAGCCACCTAAGTTTTGCTACAGTGAATGTTGCTTGACGCATGTCCAACAATTAAGACAATAATTATTGGCTAGTATAATAGCATGTACCTTAGTTTTAAAGAATTTTAAATAATTTGTTTGAATTTCAGCTGTCAGATGGTGTTTGTCAGTACTCAGGTCAGTTGCTAGAGAAGAAGTAGGTTTTGCATGGTCCCCCTGAGAATCCAATACAAAACTTGGCTTTTCTTTTTTTTCCCCTGGCTGTTCTTTGTTCTTTGTGCCCTGTCAGAAATGGTGAAACATTAGCCCAGGTCTTTTATACACATGTAGAGTAAGTGTATAGTGTTATACACAGTGTCAGGTCCAGAATGCTTGGGAAAAGATTAGCAGGGAACATTCAGTCTAAAGTAAGTAAATGTGTTGTGTCTAAGGGGCAGAGCGTCATTTTGGAGAGAACACCTTGGTGCAACCACTTAAACATGCACTTGTATATAAACCTTTTGTCATGAATCTCAATTTTCTCTGTGTTCCATAGGTCAAAATTCTGCTTGCTACTGACTAAATGGAAAACATGAAATTAAAATTCTGACAGAGATTTTCAAAAGTATCCAATATTTTTAAATGGGTTTAAATGCTGATTTAGCATCAGCAACTCAGCAGAAGGCATTGCTCCATATACTTATCCAGCCACATGTTTCCTTCAGAGAAGTAGGACACTAAAATTGCCCTTAACTCACCTTTAAAGTACTGGTAAGTAATCTGAGATGTCCAGCAGAAATGCAAGAGCTCTTTCATGTCCATGCTGTTGAAGAAATCAGGGCAAAGTTTACCCCAGTTTTGGGTTCAGATAAGAGTCTAACATTTGATTTGATATAGACACACTGGGATTTCTTTGCTTGTTGGAAGTGCATGCTCAGAAAAGCACATTTCTTGAGAACGAGTTCCCTCAATGACATGCTACTACACACTTATGTTCTAAACTTCAGCAGCCACTTTTGAAAAATAGTCTTTATGTTTGGAACCATTTATATAAATGTTCCAAGTTAGTTGCTTTGGCTTGTACAAAACGAATGACAATAATAACTGTTACAGAAAGTCCCATAACTACGATTTTTATGGAATAGTAATCAATATCAAAATCTTGCATTAGTGGTGATTTGGGGTAGCTAGAGAACTTTCATTCATTGATTTAAGATTTCATATACATTAACACAATGAATTCTACAGAGAAAGCTAATGGTAGTTGTTTAGTATAATATGTATTTAGTATATATATTTCTAATCATACTTAATCATCTTATTTCTCCATAACAGTTGTGAAACATGCACAATCACAATAAAGAGAGGACACACCATTCTGTTTGATAATGAAAAATGTCTTGAATACTTAGGGCAAAAGAAAAACATGACAAATTCAACACTGAATTAGGTATATTAAGTTTTCTTTATTATCTTAAGTAGCAAGAAATCAGTCAGAGCCAAAGTATTCCAAAGGTTCAGAGTCCTGAGAACTTTAGGAAGTAATGGATATTGCACTCTACAGTAGGTAAAGGATTTATTTATTTATTCTGTAAGTCACCTCTCTTTCCTGATTTCATACTTCCTGTATATACATGAGGAGATTATTGATTTCATTCTCTGGTCATACTGGTGGTGTGATCATGAGGTGAAAGAAGATTTGAGTACGCCACACAGTCTTTGGATTGAATGTGCTACATACCTCCCATAAAAGTTCTGCAACCCTCATGTTCACAAGCTTTTCTCCTTCTTGTTTTTCCTTATTAGATATGGTCTTTAGAAATATGAAGTGCTCAGTGTTACCATATGATCTTATATCAGTACAACATCCAGCTTCCGGCATAGAGTTTTATTTTAGAAGCTAAGAAAATGTAAAATTTAATTTCTTCAGCCAAGTTAAACGTGTGCTGGATGTTAGCAAGCATCTATAAAAAGCTACCAATAATGTAGAACTGGGCTTGTAGTACTGCATCTAGCAAGAGATTTTAGCTACTCTATTAGTGCTTTATAATTATAGGTGGTTTATTTGCTATATCTGGAGATTATTAAATATACTACCTATATTATTTGAGAACCATCCAATATGAGCAATCATATTCATTAATCTTTGCATTGCACAATATTAATCTAAAAAATATTAAAATCATAGTCTAGAAATGGAATTTGGTTGTACAGGTGAAAAATGCATTTTAATAGTTAAAGTGTCTTCAGTTAAAAGTCTTATTTCAGACTTAAAATATTTATTTTTATTCTTCAGTGCACAAAACAAAATATTAGGTAGCTACAAAAATTAGATATAGTATTCCAATGTTGTTTTCTATGACTCTGATTCTTTTCCATAATTGTATTCCAGAGGCAAATTATTAGGTATTATATTACCATAAGTTTTTCCTTTTAACTTTTCCAAAGTTGTTCAGAGCACTTAATAAGGCTTGATGGAAATAATTTGTGAGATACATTAGAAAGTTCCATAATTGTATTTAACTAAATCCTCTCTAAAAAAAACCCATTACAGTTTTGCTGGGTATGGTCCAAACACAGTTTTGGAATTATTTCTTCTTTATTTTTGAGAAAGTAAATTGCTCTGACAAAAAATTGAATTCTACTGAACCTTTATAGGATATGTGTGTTATTCCAAATAACTAAAGAGCTGTAAACATTGATGATGATTTATTTACTGCTTCTTTGGGATGTGCAACAGAGAGCAGTTGCACTTGAAAAATAATTTTTTCATGACAGTGGTATCTAAAATATAATGCTGTTTATTTTAGTATAAGGTGCTCAGTGTGCATTCCAGATGTAAAAGGTTTGTTGCTAAAAAGATACATTTACAGGTGTACAATGATCTAAGAACAAGAAGTAGGGCTGAGACCATTCTGAAGGTGCAGACTATAATGGGAAGAGTTACCTTTCCTCCTTCTGTGTCTCTTTTCCTTATCAAATATTTGCAGTTCCTCAATTCACATTAAGTATCATTTATGTCTATGCACATATATATATTCATATGTACTTATGTCTTAAATGAATAAAATGTAAGATATGATCACTTAAGGGAACAGGATACTTTAATTACAGCATTTTAGTGGTGTTAAAATTCTAAGAAACATCTGGAAGACCAGATAAAAGAGGTAAATGTTTAGCTTTGTTATGAGTAACACAGTAACATACAATTAGGTTTTAATGGTTGGAACTTAACAGAACTGTTGTATGAAATATTTTGTTTAGCATTCATTAAAAACTGCTAATGTACTTGTGGCTTTTCATGGACTATATTTTTATGCATATTATCAGTGGAATACAAATATGCAAAAAACCAAACAGTTTGGTGCTATAATGTGAAAAGAAATTTACACCAATCTTATTTTTAATTTGTATGGGAACATTTTTACCACAAATTCCATATTTTAATAATACTATCCCAACTCTATTTTTTAAACTCATTTTGTAACTGTTTTGTAACAGAAACACTGTAAATATTATAGATGTGGTAAACTATTATACTTGTTTTCTTATAAATGAAATGATCTGTGCCAACACTGACAAAATGAATTAATGTGTTACTAAGGCAACAGTCACATTATATGCTTTCTCTTTCACAGTATGCGGTAGAGCATATGGTTTACTCTTAATGGAACACTAGCTTCTCATTAACATACCAGTAGCAATGTCAGAACTTACAAACCAGCATAACAGAGAAATGGAAAAACTTATAAATTAGACCCTTTCAGTATTATTGAGTAGAAAATGACTGATGTTCCAAGGTACAATATTTAGCTAATACAGTGCCCTTTTCTGCATCTTTCTTCTCAAAGGAAAAAAAAACCCTAAAAAAAACATAGCAAGAAACTCATAACTTTTTCTTGTTAGAAATGCAAATATTGAGGTCCTTTTCTATTTTTAATTGATTGACATTCTTATCATTTTTAAAAACATGTTTCAGTATTTCTCTTTCTCATGCCATGTTTTACATAAGCTTTGTCTTCTCTAGAATGTATTAATACCAACATCTTCATGGGGAAAAAGACATGCTCACTTCTATAATGGATTATTCCTACAGTAGATTCAGTAAAACAAACAGGAATAGTAAAATGAACTGTGAAGCTTCCTTGACCATTCAGGATCGTGCAAAAAAAATGAATACACCAGTTTGTTGGATCATCCTGTGGGAACAAAGCAATCCATCAGATTCTCATCGGAGTGGTTTGGTGTTGGCTACCATATTAAAACCAGTTTCCCTAACTGAAAAAGTTACAACTAGTTAATGCCCACTGAAGGATTTTATCCTTTTTGCCTAATGTCTTGGGAGTGTCTGTGGCAGTACAGAACTAGGGGGTAAGTGTGTGCTGTAAGGAGAGAGAACCTAAATTTTTCTTTTTTTATGCCTTTACAAAGAGATCAAGTGTGAATTCTGAGTGTGACTGACTATGGCAACAGAACAATTAAAACTCTTCTGTGTGAGTCATATTTTTGGTTTAAAAATTCATAACAACTAATATTTCCTTCTGAAAGTTTAAAAAACACCTCTAATAATGAAGAAAATACATAATTTTGCTGTATTTCTTTTGCTTCAGCACTCCTATCTTTAGACCTCAATACAGCAGTGACACAACTGGACGATGGCCTGATTGTTTGCTCTCTGAGCCACTGCAGGGGTAAAACTTGAACTGTCTAAGACTGGGTCAGTTCAGGGTTCCATGAGAACTGAAATCCAAAGCTGAAATTCCAAATGTTTCATGCCACAAACTATTGAATCTCTAGTCCCTTTGTAGACTGCAAAACCTACCAAGGAAAAGAAAGTGTCACATCCCACTGGTTTCAGCATGACTGGCCTACTTTTGCTCACAGTGAAACTCATTTTAGCAGTAGCTGTTCCAGTGAATCAGAGAAATTATATAAAATAACACTAGGAGGATCACCACAACCTTGTCCTTTATGTTATATTAGTTTAAAAATCATAATTATAGGTGGGTTTGAGAAATTTAATATTGTTATACTGTGTTGAGGGCACAAGAAAATCTTGAGTAAAAAAATCATGTGTTATGAAATATAAAGATGCAATTTCAGACTTGGACATTTAAAGTAATGAAAGACTGGAAGTTGGTTCAGCTTAGTCCACTGACAATTTTCTTCTTACTTATTATCAGTTAAGTTTTGAATGCCCTTTTCCATTCTTGTTCTTTCATTTGTGTGTTTCTTTTAACTCTGCAACATTCTCTTTTGTTGTTGGTGATGTTTCTACAAATAATATTTGATGGTCTAAGCTCCTTAGAGTCAGCAAACAGTAACCACAAGCTGAGGCCAAAGCAAGAAAAGGCTCCATAGTCTGAAAGCAAGAACTGTTTATAGCCAGGTGCTTGTGGGGGTGTGTGTCAGTGTGTGTGTAAATAAACACAGTAAGGCATACTTCATTTGTGGAATCCTATTCTTCCATTGAGAGGAAGCCATCAACAAAAGTGTAATTATCGGACTAGCCTAGCTTCTCTTTTTTTCAACTGTATTGTGTATCTGCACCTGAGTGAACCCTTATCTCGCCTCATCGAGGATACCTAAGCTGAGTATCAGTTTAACTTCAATAACACAAACTGCTACTGCAATTAGTTCTACACTAATTTGGCAGTGATGTCTGTCCTGTATGTATTTTTACTAACAGAAGTAGTACATCCATATCATTTGTAGAATATAAACAGGTTAAGGAAGAGGAAGCTTTGTAAACTACTTTAACTTTATGAAACAAAAAGATAATTTCCCTAAGTACAAATTGCTTGTTAACTCTGTTCTTTCACAGTCAACCTCTGCTAAAGAAACATTCATTTTTAGCATTCAACTTTGCACTTCAGCATTATAGGACATATATTACCGTTGAATAACAGTGATGCTAACTCCTTCCACTTCAATAAAAATGAAGTGCAAAAGGTTGTTTATTATTTCAGTGTATACTCATTACTTTATCTGGTCACTCCCTCACTGGACTATACCACTCCTACAGGGAGAAATCAGTGTTTGTGAAGAAGTTGCACAGTAATTTGTAATTGTTTTACAATACAGTACATGGCAATAAATGTCTCTGAAGGAAGTTACTGATTCAAAGAGATAATTAAAATTTATGTCTATCTGACTCCAGTTCCTGCCAGCTTTATGTAACCACTATGCTGCCAGCATCTTTGTTATGCTTAGACAAAGAAACTCTGTGTGGCATTAACAATGAAACTCTATGTTGTTTTAACAATACTTCAAACAATTGCTGAAATAAACATTTGGTCCAAGCTGAAGAATTACAATACTCTTGTAATTCTGTGAGGTGCATATACTCTACAATGGTTTGTTTTCCTAGAAAAGCATTATTTCATTGACTTTCAGCTGGTGTTAAGACTTAAAGACTCAGCTTAGGCATCATGCAATGCAAGGTATTCTCTTCAAGAGAGAAAATTAATTAGAGAGCAAAGGAAGCCAGCGTGCTTGTCATTTGATCAGGTCATTGACATAAGTGCTTCGCACTTTTTTAAAGCCAAAAGCTGTCCTGTACACCTGCTCAGAGGTCTCATCAATTTTATTTGAGCAAGGCAGTTCTTTTAAGCCTGTCCAAGGAAAGAGGTGGGCATTTTGATGGAGAGGGAAAAAGAGAGAAAGATGTGTTGCAAGCTCTTTATCTTGATCTCATTGTTTGTTTCTGCACTGATGTATGTAATGAAACAAAGAGGATTTAATCATGGCAAACAGAGGGCTATTGGCACCCAGAGGGATCTCATTTTCTCTCTTACAAGTCCATTTCGTTTCAGGTTGCAGCATCTTCCTTTCAGCCTATCCACAAGGCCGAGTTTCTTACCTGGGGCTTAAACTTGTGAGGCATGAAGCTCTTTTGTTTTGACAGGTGCTCTTTGCTGCCCGTCAGCCCAGCATTGGTGGCGCTAATACACAGAACAAACTCAAATATGCTAATGACTGTACTTATCAAAATTCTCTCTGTAATGAGTTTTATTAGTTTACTTCACTTCTAATTCCTAGGATAAAGTGGTAAAAACAAATTGTGCTGATATGAGAGTGAGAAAGAAGGTTGTTTGTTATGCATTGCACGGATTTATCCAGTTTCCATAAAATCTCTGGAGTAATGGAAATATCATAAACCAGTGAGAATCAGACCATAACCTCCATCACTGAATCACACACATACAAGGTGTTTCAAATGTAAAGAAAATGTGCAGAGGGAACCTAAAATAGGACTATTATTATATGAGTTTCAAACTCTTCCAGAAAAAAAATGTTTTTCCTGACCAGCTGCCCTGAACTGAATGTATTATTTGCGCATTTTGATCCTTAACTGGTGGAGTAATATAATATTAATATAATATCAATAATAAATAACGCATCTTTAAGAAGAAAAGGTGAACATTCAGACCTTAAAGTTGTGAATGAATATCCTTGCCTTGCCTTGCCTTACCTTTCCATGCCTTCCTCCACTTGCCTTACCCCACCTTTCCTTCATTTCCCAGAACCCTACATCACTTATATACTCCTAGATATATCTTAGGTACAATTTGATGATTAAATTCTAAATAATAATTTTCATTTTGTCAATTAAATTATGTGGAAGTGTTGCACACATTGTTCTTTTGTGGTTTAGAAGGAGCTTTTAGGCCTCACCTGTGAGGATAAAAAGCCTGAAGGAGCAAGGACTACTGGTAATGGACAAAACATAGGAGAAAAGAAAAGAGAGAACTCTCTAGCTAGAGGATAGAAATTAAATTCAAGGCACAATACAGCAAAATTATTGGTAAACACTAATTCAATTACAATTTGTTTGATTGCTCTAGTAATTTTAACCCAGTTTTAGAAGGATGATTACCCAGTGGTTTAGCTTTTCTTTTCTGTTTTTTTTCATACTTTGAAAAAAAGTACAGCTTTGGAACCTTGTAAAAACAAGAATGTGTCGCTTCTCTGGAAGCTATTCAGATCTTAGTGTATCTGAACTTTCTATAAGGGGTCAACAATTCTGATAACTTGGATCTGATATCATCAGAAGTTTTTATTTTTCTCACCTCTAATTTTATCCCATTAGTAAACTTTGGGGAAAAATGACATTTCATTGTCCCACTACAACACTGGCTAGAAAGGTGTGTGTTGTCATCCCCATTTCAAATAACTATGAAAGATTATGTCGCAGAATCTTTAAGGGTGGAAAAGACCTCCAAGATCCTAAAATCCAACCGTTAACACTGCTGAGTGTACCACTAAACTGAGTCCTTTAGTAACACATCTACATGTTTTTTGAACACTTCCAGGGATAGTAACTCCACCACTTCCCTGGGTAGCCTATTACAATACTTGGCCATGCTTTCAGTGAAGATTCTTTTCCTAATATTCAATTGGTGTATACTTAAGGTATTTATCAGATACACAATATATGCCTTTCATAATCTTGTGCCTTTTAATGAACTGGCTTGCCTACTTTGATTAAAGCAATCAGAGAAAATCTAACTAAACCTAAAACTAGCATGGAGTACTGCTTGTCAAAACTGTAGGGTTTTAGGCCTCAACTTTTTTTCTTGGAAAAGAAAATGGATTTTTTAAATCTGTCTGAGAAACGTGTTTGTTAAACTCTCATACAGTTTTTGTTTATTTGTTTTGGTCGGGTTTTTGTTTGTGTTTTGAATTTTTTTTCTGCAAGGGTACTCTTGACACTTGAAAATAAAATTCTGCGTAAAAAGCTGTTTGGATGACAAATATTTGATCACTTTTATTTACAGCTTCCAAAAGCTACATTCATACAGACTCCTACAAGGGAGAAGGGGCCTTTATTAAGGCTGTGAAATTTGGAAGGGAAATTTTGCCCAGGACCACCAGCAGAGTACTTGCCTGTGGCTGAACTCTTAGGAGATATTTTAACTTAGTGCTGGGCAGGTGCTCCTCTTTCAAGATTTCATCCTGAACCCCCATGTTTTCTTACATTAGGTACTTTGGAAGGATGAAGAGTTGAGTGAACCCTGCTGAGATTTGACCTGTGATTCCAGAGTTCTAGATATTGATGATCTGCTTCTTAAAATAGTCACCAATTTCTCTCAGTGAATTGGGAAGGAAGGAGAAAGGAAAGCCTTCCAACCTTACCCCAGTTCTGTTATTTTCAGGCAGCTTTGTTTAAAATCATAGAGTTTTGTAACCTTGTATGGGCAGATAGACCTAAAGTCTTGCAATCCACATTAAAATTTATATCAAAATATAAGCAAGGAGCAGCACTAGTAAATGTGACAATTCACTAAAATTAGAGGGAAACTGAGCTTACTAGGCTTGTTGGTAAATGTCTGGAGTACACGGAAATGTGCCTCAAAGTGTGTCTGTGTAAAGCCTGGAATCAAAGCATGACTCAATGGCTTTCAGGTACAACTTGCACTACTTTTGGTGAGCCTTTCATGACTGTTAGATTGGTCTCCAAATCAGGTTTTGGCCAGGACTATAGAGACTAAGAACTAATTGAAAAAATAGTCCACTGTTCACCAATAAGTGTTTCATTTGTTTGCCTGTTTGTTGATTAGCTGATTTTTGCACTGAAGCTCTTGGATGTAAGTGCTTTCAGCTTGGGGGATGATTGAGGGCACAGCTGATTTCTTTGTTGATCATGAAGATCAGGGTCAGCAGAAGTGTAGTTTTATTCCAGCATGTGGAATATTTCCCTTTTTCTCCTCTAATCAACTCTAAAACAGAAACATAAGGACAGCAAAATTAATCAGATAGAAGTTAATGCCTTAAGCTCATGGAAAAGAATTGTTCCATAGGTACTATACCAAACAACTTCCAGCCTCTCAGTGAAGATGGGGATGGGGGGGTGGATGGAGTTCTTTCTACAATAGTCAATCAAACGGTTTTGTACTTGTTAGGGAAGATAACTAGGATGAGATTCAACATCTATCATACAGAAGAAATTAGAGTGGCTATATTTATCATTTTTTCTGGAGTAAAAAAATCCCCCAGTTGTCTTTATAAGCCTCATCCTTGTTCTTTTGTCCTGTTGTTGTCTGGATTTGTCATTGAGAATCTACCTCCTTACTTTTGCACTTCCTGCACACTCCTTCCATCTTAACTCAGGCTAATGCAGCCAAGTCTCTTCACAGCAAGGTTGCCCTAGTTGTTTCACAACACTTCCAGCTTTTTTAGTATGCAACACAATATTCAGTCTTACTTGTCTACTTATAATTATTTGCTGCTTTGATGGAGTGTTTTATTAATCCCATATCCTCCTTGGCAAAATGCAAATAATGTGTGAATCTATCAGTGCATAGTTTCCAGAATGTAAACATAAAGATAATCACATCAGATTGCAAAATCCACCATGTTTTCAAGTCTAAGATGTGTTTCCCTACTTTCAGTCTTCTACTTTTATTTCAGGGACTGCAGGCACAAGACCTACAACTACAAGCTCTAGTTGCTCAGAGCAGTGGAGTCACTACTTGATAGCAGTTTGCTTGCAAATTGCAGCAGGTGGAATGAGAAGATCGGAGCTGATGAGGCATTCTGCTGACAGAAGACATAGAGTCTTTCCCCATCTTCCTGAAGATAGAGATGTTTCCAAGATTTCTGTAAATAGGAATAGATTAAAAGAAGGCATTACTTTTAGGATATTTGCTGTTTTTCCAGAACTTTATAATCTCCTCCATTGTATTAAGGAAAAACCAATCCTATTTTAAAAAAGGAGGACAAAACTTTTGCTACAATGGAAGTTGATCACATCATTGATTTGGTGTTTGAAGGGTTAAATTGTAAAGCAGAGAGCTAACTTTTCAGCGAGATCCTAGGACTTTGGGTAACAATGGAGTTCGAATTTGCTGCTGGGATAGGAAGTTGAACAGCAAGGTTCAGCTTTTCTGAGGGAATCTAAGAGTAAGCCAAGAGGCCAGAAGGTTAAAGGGCAGTGCTCAGGCTTCCCATCAGTTCCAGAGACTCCAAACATTCAGGCATTCAGTGGCTGGATTCCCTCATGACATTCAGATAAATGGCCAGTAGAAACAAAGAATTAAAACTGGTCCTGCTTTCAACTCTGTGACTTATACCCTCCCTTACTAATTTAAATTGAGGAAATAATCAAAGAATAATTCTGCTAAAAGTGATAGGCAAGAAAAAAAATTTTCTCCAATGTCTTTGAGTGTTATTCCCTATATGTTGAACTGCAAGCAGAAATGCAGATAACCCCAGTGCATGTACAGAGAGCTCTGCCTCCATTGTGTCTTTTGCCATGAATGTGTGCAGTAAGGTATATTTTGCACTGAATATAGCTTTTAGAGGACACAGCTTATTAGAGCTTCTCAGAACGTGTAGTTTAGAGTGTTGCTGAAGCTCAGAGAACAAGGTTTAACAGTAAGACTAGAAGTTAGGAAAGACAAGGGTGGTTGTAGCTCATCATTGTGCAGTAGGATGACTGATTATTACTATAACATATATTAATGACTACAAGCAGCTAGGGACCATCCTGTGTGCTGCTTTTGGCTAGGATGAGAAATGCATTCTGAGTTCTTGTAGATTACAAAGACCATGAGCAATTTTTTTATTTCCCTTTTCACTGTAGATAACAAAGAGTCGGGAACATCTTTGTTCATAATTCCATTTGCTTATCCAGCTGTTGAATTTTGCCCCAGTTCTTTAATTTTTGACATCATTACACTACTTTTACCTCATTTAGGCTGTTTCTTTGATGAATAAAAAGCACCGTGCTATGATTTTGCCTCCTGGACTTCTGATGGTCTCTACATTAATTTTCTTTCAGTGCCTTGTGTTTATTTTCATCTAGTATGCTTTTTGTATTATACCTTCTGAGTGATTTTGTGTGTTTTGAGCAATGGCTTCCATAAATTCTGATTTCAAGGAATCAGGAAGGGCCCATCATACCCATGGTTGGGGCTGAAGGGGAGCTCTGGAGGTCATCTAGTCCAATCCTCTTGCTAGAGCAGATACACACAGAACAGGTTGCACAGGACCCCATCCAGGCAGATTTTGAATATGTCCAGAGAAGGAGACCCCCAGCATCTCTGGACAATCTGTCCCAGTGCTCTGTCACCCTCAATGTAAAGAAGGTTTTTCTCATGTTCAGACAGAACTTCCTGTGTTTCAATTTGTGCCTGGTGTGCCTTGTTCTGTTGCAGGGCACCGCTGAAAAGGGTCTGCCCCCATTCTTTTGCCACCTGCTCTTAGGATATTCCTATGCATTGATAAGATCTTTTCTCAACATTCTCTGCTTCAGGCTGAACAGGCCCAGCCCCCTCAGCCTTTCTTCATAACAAAGATGCTCTAGTCCCCTAACAGTTTTTTTGTAGCCTCTACTGGACCCTCTCCAGGAGCTCCATGTCTTTCTTGATCTGGGGAGCCCAGAACTGGACACAGCACTCCAGATGTGGCCTCACCAGGGCTGAGGAGAAGGGGGGAATCACCTCCCTTTCTGTTTTAGTGGAGGAGTGAAGTTTTTGTACCCAGATTTTACATAGGCACTTGCATGCTTCAAGAAAATTGTATCCAATCTTTCTTACAACAGCATTTTCATCACAATTTTTAATACAGAGGAATTGATTACCCCCTGCACGTTTTCATGGCCTGGTTTCTCTACAGTGAAACATACACTCAGCTCCTGACCTAATCCCATCAGAAAGTCAAATTTTGAGCCCTCATGTTCTTTTCTCTATTCAGCCCTCTAAAAGTTCACCATGTAACCAATGAACAAGTGATAATGTAGATGTTTCATCTGTGCCTGGAGGGGCTTCTATGACAAAGTTCAACTGCCTTGCAAACAGCTTACTGGAATGCTTGTAAAATTGATTTTTGATGGCTTCTGGTTGTATTTGCAGAAGACAAAGGATTTATTCATAATCTCATATGCTGTGGCGTATGAGAAACACAAGTTTGACAACAGATATTGATAAAAAGGGATTTTTATTTCATTGTTTTTTTGGCAGGAAGTGATGGGGGACACATTTAAAAAAAAAAAAAAGGAAAAAAGAAAAAAAGTCTGTAAACACCAAATGTATATAATGAATTTTTTAAACCAAAGGACATGAAATTTAGCTCCCTGGATGCTGAAACAATATATGTAAGACTAGTTACTATGATTCACAAAGAGCTATCTTGGTGCTTAAGTACACTTTCAGCTTCAGCAGCTGTTTTGATTCATAATCTGTGCTGTAGCAAGGTTTATTTTAAAATACCAAGCAGGAGACAGGGCATTCAAACATCAATTACTTAACCAAGAGGATTCAAAACCTGAAGTGCTTAAAACTGAAATGAAACACATGGCAAATATTTTGCTTCCTGTCACACCAGGGATTCGATCCTGCAAGCTGTGTGAGTGCAAAGCTCCAGTTTGTCTGCAGTTAACAGGTGAAATTCTGACATTGTTTCATCAACCAAAATCTTTCCTTCACCTTTCAGAGAACCAATTCAACCACAGGGATGCTCTCAGAGCAGGGTAGGGTAAAAGCCTTTAAATTCTTGTAATTTTAGTTTGGATTCCCTGCAGGTTTGTAAATATAAAATCATTTAATCCTATTCTTTAGAGATGTTGGAAGGATGATAACGAATGTCATACCTTCAGCCTCTGGGAAGGAGTGTTTAAATATTTGTGTTTTTCTCTTGCAGATGTGCTTGGAGGTAGCCCACTTCACATCAGCCCTTCTCTGACACTGCATTCAGGTCTTCATGAGAGTTAGTGGCAGCCTATACATGGCAGAATAAAATAAAATTTAAAAATAGATAAATAAACCTCCCGACCTCTTACGTATAGATATATATCATATCCCTATATCCTCTCAACCCTATTTGCAAATCAATATACACTTATCAGAGAGGAAAATGTTGCCCAGTATGTCGTAGCCTCTTCCTGTGTTTGGTATTTCCTGATCAGCCAACTGGAGCAAAAATGTCACCAGTGATGCAGTGCACAGGACCCTTTCACCACGCCTGGGATGGCTGGCATGCAAGGATTTCCTGGATAAATGATTTGCAGGATCACGCTCTGACAACACCTGGAATTGCCAAAGTATTCAGACATAGAGGTGGTCGAGAGGAACTTATATGTGGCACTCAAATTATTTTGTTAATGGTGCCATCTCCTGGTAGCAATTTGCTAAACTAATCCTTACCCCCACAGATTTCTTATGCTTTCTATTTTAATACCATAGCCCTGAGGAGAGGTAAACAAAGTAACTTAGATTGCTGTATCTGCTAATGTTTGTTTTCTTATTTAATAAGGAATATTCAAATAGGAAACAAGCTTTTATTAAACAACAATGTATTTTAGAACTTTCAGGATATAGAACCAGAGTTTTCAGAAAAGATAATTTTTTTCCTGCTCAAGTTGCTTTCATGTATTTCTTTCATAAGTATCAAACAATATAAAACCAAGTTACACGATGCTGACAGAAAGCAATGAGTCTGCATACTAATGCCAGTCCTAGAACACCACATTTTGGGGAAGCAATAGTGCAATTCAGAGTGGGTCAAGAATATTTGACAAACAAAGGAACTGTACACTGGAAGAGACTGATGGCATGCCTAAGTCAATAAGAAATATGCCTTAAGATTTTGAATGGGACTAGCAATGTTTGAATGCTGTGTCCAGAGCCTTACAAGGGCTCACTTTTCAGATCTAAGAAATAGTGTGGTTGAACTCAGAAATACTGACATCACGGTGGAATGAGTGAAATATACAAGCAATGGGTCTAATTTCATGATACCGCACTGAGGAAAACTGTTTTTCTGAACTTAGTCAGTAATTTCCTCCACTGATACAGAAGGATTAGTACAGCAAATCCTTGGTAGTGGCAAG
>VZTZ01027698.1:0-13867 GCA_013400955.1 Drymodes brunneopygia
CCTCATAGGAGAGGTGCTCCATCATTCTAATTAACTTGGTGTCCCTCCTCTGGACTCGCTCCAACAGGTCCATGTCCTTCCTGTGCTGAGGATCCCAGAGCTGATGCAGCACTGCAGGTGGGGTCTCAGCAGAACAGAGCAGAGGGGCAGAATCCCTTCCCTTGCCCTGCTGGCCATGCTGCTTTGGATACAGCCCAGGACAGGAGTGGCTTTCTGAGCTGTAAGTGCACATTGCCAGCTCATATCCAGCCCCTCATCCACCAGCAGCCCAAAGTCCTTTTGGGAGGACTGCCCTTGATCTGTTCATCCCCCAGCCTGGACTGATACAAGAATTGCCATGACACAGGCACAGCACCTTGCACTTGGTCTTGTTAAACCTCATTAGATTCCCATGGGCCCACTTCTTGAGCTTGTCCTGGTCCCTCTGGATGGCATCCCATCCTTCAGGGGTGTCAACCACATCACTCAGTTTTGTGTCACCTGCAGTTTTGCTGAGGGTGCACTCGATCCCTTTATCCCTTCATGTCATTAAAGAAGATACTAAGACTGGTCCAGTGTGGATGCCCCAATATTGCTCACTGCATTAGAAAGGTGTAAAGTTCTGCCTTGAGTTTGCAAGGTAGCCAGAGAAATGGAACTTCTGACTCATTTGCACTAGAAATGGACTTCTGGCTCCACTGTCTAATTTCTATCTATTAAATTTCATTGTCTTACTTTATGGGCAAAAGTAAGTATTTGGTACTTGTTTTACACTGTTAAAGCTGCTGCACCAACAAAGCTGTAGTGAGACAAAGGAAAACTAGCATAGGATTGAACAGAGTTGTAAATTGCAGATATAGGACTGAATTTCAGCTGCTTCTCTGTGTGGACAGGAGTTGCAGAATGTAACAGAAGTTACAGATGTAACAGAACAAGACAAAATGTTCCAAATCCATTGTTCTTGCTCAGAAACTTGGAGCAATGTGGTGCTTCTTCCAGAAGAGGCACTGGCCCCTGTGCCTGCCAGAGATTATTTATTGAAGCACACCATATGACAGCTCCATCAACCCACCAGCCACTGTAGCTTTACAGCCATTTCCAGTCCCTAAATTGGACTTGTTTCTTTCAAAGAGGAACTTGCTAAGTATCTGTCAGCTTCACTAGTTTCTAACAGCACTGACCTTAAGAGTTAGGAAATACTTAGCCAAGTATAAGGTCAGATTTCAAATAGAATCCAAGCTATTAAAAGTTAGATAAAACTAGTCTGTACTTAACTAAAAGATTCCTTCTTAGCTTCTCTGATATTTTGCAGCCGGAACCCCTAACAGCCTAGGCAGCAGTAGCATACTTATTCCATGCTATTTCAGGATGAAACTTTAACCAGAGGGCCTAAGCCCTTGAGGGCTGTTCTCTAATGGTAACCATCTCCAAACTCTCTTCTTTTTGTTAAAAATGCTTCTCTCCTCTTTTTATTTCATGGTGCTGTTTGAAAGCCAAGATAGTGCTGTTGCATTAGCTGATATGAGAAGGAAGAATGTGTTTTTATTTATTTGTTAAAGTATTCACAATATTGTTACAATATCCTGCAAGGCATGTATCATCAGGTCTACTCACTGTATATTCACTTGATTAGGCTTGGAGACTTGAGATCTTTCTAGGCTGCATCTTTCCTAAAGCCACATTATCAGCTAAGTCATGGGTAGGACACTCTATCCAAACCATCTCTCCTGCAGCCCAAATTTGCCAGTTTTAAGGGTTGTCATAGACATGTATTTTACAGTAATATTCAGATAGTGCAGAAGTTTTTTTTTTCCTATTTGATGATCTAATATTTAATAATTTCTAATTCTCAAATCTCAAAATCTTATTTAGAGTGAAAATCTGATACAAAACCAAGAGTTGATGAAGCTGCTGATTTAAATGAAGGCCTGATTTATTTATTCCCCTGAACTGTTGTGAAATATGGGGGCTTAGAGGAGGAGGACAGGAAAATAATAATCTGTTTTTAAAAATAAAAATAACAATTCCCCTTACCGAAGGTATATTTTCCCTAGTGTGCTGTAGTGAAAGCTGGCATATATAATAAAAAGAAAAAGCTGCAAAGGCTTCAGGGTGTAATTGCTGAGGCTACAGTACTTAGAGCTGAAGGATACTGAGCACAAAGCTGATGGGGCTAGTAAAAGCAGTAAAGCAAACAAACAAACAGCCAATGTTGTAATTGTCTGTGCTCTTGATTAATATTGGTTTTCATGTAAGTATTGTTCAGCTGTGCTTGCACGGGTTTTAGGCAGATAATCAACTGTAAATTCATAGGTTTTAATATTCTAGTTTTAAGCATGGCATAAAGTTTATTTGTAGTTGTACCCTGTTGTTAAGTGCCATCACATGAAAAAAGTGAACAGTTTATATTTGTGCCTTTCAGTTCTTCCATTTAGTGTGCTGCTACATAACAGAAAGATATATTTTCTGATTACCTGCTCTGTTAACATTGTAATCTGTTAAACACTTCATTCCTGAAATATTTAAACTATGCAGACCACCCAGAAGGGCTCAGCAGACAAGAAGTTTCAAACCAGTAAATTTCTCTTCAGCTGCTCATGTTACTATGTCAGGCAGTAGGTAAGAAATAAAACAACTACACAAAAAAGCTATCCAGCTTGATTTTTCACAAAGGAAATAGTTCAGAGACACACAGACACCAGCTTTAAAACCAGCTTTAATAAAACTGTCTTAACTCCTTTTTAAAGAATCCTAATCCTAGTTATTCTTACTGAATTTGGCTAACTGCCATCTCATTGAGCCACTGCTCAATTTCTTGTAGTAGTCAAGACGAATTAATAGACAAAAAAATAGATGGTTACAGAAACAGATGTTCAGTCCATATCTGAATATCTCAAAAATATTAAATTTTTTTCAGTTTATGTGGTGGTGGCTCAAGAAATTTTTACAATCTCTGTATTCTATGTGTAATACATACTAGATAAAAAGTAAATACACACTGGTATGTGTTTATATATATAAATATGGAAAACTTTTAATGGCACCTCAAAAATAAGCAATTCTAGACTACCATTTTTGTAGCAGTTCCTCATGTCTTATTGTTTTGGAATATTTTATTTTCAAGATTGTTTAAGTCTCTGTAGGAATTTTGGATTGTTTTGATTGCTCTATCTGCAAATCCAGCCAAATTGCACTCTAGCAGTGGAGCCTGAGCTCTCAGTGTGATGGGATATTCTGCTGTTCCAGGAACCATACCTCCCATACAATTTCTTAATAGACCTCTAGCCATCCACAGAAAGATATATTTTTTATGCATTCTGGGGTGAAATGGGATGATTTGAAGTCAGGCCTTTTTGTAGATGCTGGATCATTCCTTCCACTGCCTCAGGGACCCTGTTGGAATCAGAGGAATGGTTACTTGTATGCTGAGGAGAATAGAAATGTCACGTCACCCCCTTAAAAGGATGTTCTGTTGCCATACAAAAAAAAAAAAAAAAAAAAAAAAAAAAAAGCCAAGCAGGATTTTACTGTATTGATAACCTGGAATACAATTAAATCTGATGTGATCTGAAACCACACAGGAAGAGAGACAACTGTGTCTTTAAATGCTTTAAGGACAAAGTGAGAAGGAGACATGACCGGTCTTCATCTTGAGACTTGGTCTTCTAGTGGGTCATGAGGATTGCCTACAGGAACGGAAGCGCTAACTCTTTTCACAGTCCTGTAAACCAGTTACACAGCGTGGAAATAATAGTATTTACTTCATTTCACAGAGGCTCCACTGGCAACTAAAATGCTGGAAAAGGTGGTAACATGGAGAGGCTGAGTGAAATGATCCTTCATTGGTAATCACCCTGATTACACAATATTATGAGGCTTCTCTTGATGAAACAATCTTAAGGCTCATTAGAATAAATACATAAGCATATTCTAAATGAGGTCAAGAGATTTGAACTACTCACCCTCTTCAGAGTAACCAAAATGACACTGATTAAAGACACCAGTGTAAAGATTGAAGAGGGTGGAAGTTGAATATTTTTTGAAGTTTCTGCTATCTCTGGCAGTAAAAATACTCACCATAGTATCTCTTGTTTCAGTGTTGGATTAGGATTAGTTTTATAGTTACTAAAATTCTTGAGCACACTTCCTCAAAAAAAAAAAAAAAAAAAAGATGCAGTTCAGGAATTCCAGAGAAGCAGCAAAGCCAACTAAATGAATCTTTTACTGCTAGTCACTTTGTGTATCTGCTAATATGGGGGAAATAGCTGATTGGAATAGCATAGAGGAAGGAAAGAGAGAAAATTATTTGTTGCTTTTAGTCACAGATTCTGGGCTGTTGCCTGTTAATTCTGAGCTGATTAGAGAAACTGAAGGAAAAACGAGATGTTGGCAGTGACCACTGCTCCTGTCAGCAATGCCAGGCCTGGCCATTCTGTAGCTCCTGCCAAGCACACAATGCCTTGCCCAGATTGGTCAAAAGCTGGTCTTTCCGGCAGAATCTTTCCATCTGGATTGCTCCCAAAATGAAGATGACAGAAGGGTATTTGTAATGCTTGTAATGCTTTGCCTTGCCTTTTCTGGTTTTCAGAGCAGTGTTGGCTGGATAAGCTTAAAGGAACTGAAATGGTGCCAGTTACACATCGTTGTGTGTTTTAACACGCTGAATATAAGGGAGAGCAAGTCTAAGGTGTTACTCTGTAGCTTCTACAAGGGGAAAAACTCTCCTGCTTCCAAGGGACCAGGCAGGCTTTCATGCACAGTGGAGGTGTACAATATTATATAACTCTTAAACACAGAAAGTCTTGGCCTTTACCATAATATCGTCTAAAAAATTATCCTCTTCAAAAATAAAGTATTTTTGTATCTTAAAATTGGTACCTGGTGGTTTTTTCATAAGAACACATGTATCTAAATGGCAACATAAACTTCTGTTTGTTAAAACAGAAGTCTCTTACTTCTTTGCTGGGGGGTTCTGAGCCCATGATAGATATTAATGATTGACCTTATGGCTAAGATGTTCAAATCTGACATTTGGATGTCATGTTCAATCCTTTAAGAAGAATAAAGGGAAAATACTGGCTTAAAATACAGATATGACAGTATAGACTTACAGGCATCTCTTCTCATCTACTATAATTTTGATGCTCAATTACAGTATGAGGACTGTGGCAGATAAAGCAGTACTTAATAGCAATCTTCTTTTAAAAAAGCTCATGTAACACATGCTCAGATGAATGTACTTTAGCATCAGTCACCATTCAATCAATAACACTTTATTCAGTATAAGCTACTCAGAATGCAAGAACTGCAATAAAAATGTATGAAATTAGTTACAAAAGAAGGTGTTAGAAGGTGATGCACTGGGGACCTAGTACAAATACAAGATGTGCTTGTAAGAGCAGAAATAGGAACAGAAAGTCCTGAATTAATTATGTGTAGAGGGTATTTATGTGTTGCTACTGACTGTAAAAGATGATCCTTAGTGTAAACAACTTGCCTTCAGAATCTCCAAGAGAGCAAATAAAGAGAGCTAAAAAAGTCAATGCCATCAGAATTCAATATTTTCCATTTTCATTATAGACTTGTATAAAGTGCCTCAAGTCTATCCACCATTTAGAAATACATATGAGAAAGTATAAATTATTCTCCTGTAAGGGCAGATCTCTATGGAAAAAAAAAAAAGAAAAAATAAAATCCCATCAGCAGTAATTCCTGCTGAGGCATTTTGAGACAGCTAATAACTCCCTCCAGAGCTGCCTAGGTCCAGTTTGGAATTTGAGCTGATGATTGTATCTCCCTCTTGATTGCTTACTGGGAAAAAAACAGCTATGCTTCACTGCAAATGTAAGTAATAAAGGATAGTAAGGTCTTCAAGCCTTAAAGGTAATAGATCTTTGGTTCTTAAAAAAATTGCCTACCTGCTTTTCTAGGGAAAAACCCAACAAATTAAAATAATTATTTTTTAAAATAATCTGTCCTGATAAAAGTCAAAAGTGTACATTCATGCATACTGAAAATATCATGAGCTTACTGCAAGCTAAATGAGACAATTGTCAGCAGTGAATTTATTTTTTTACATGAAAGTGAAAATTTCACTCACAGCAGCTATAAAAGTGTAGATAAACTCTTTCACACTTCATCTCCTGACCTGCATTTCTGACTAGCTTACAGAGACCATCATTTCTTTGTTCTATTCATGCTTTGAGCCAGCTGGATGTAAGACCAGCTTCTTTCCAGAAATCATGTGGCCACATTAGCACAGTTCTGAGCCCAAGCTGATGTCTCCTGCTTCACAGCCAG
The DNA here is from genome assembly GCA_013400955.1 of Drymodes brunneopygia. Lineage (NCBI taxonomy): Eukaryota > Metazoa > Chordata > Aves > Passeriformes > Petroicidae > Drymodes > Drymodes brunneopygia. Next base: position 6,280 of record VZTZ01027698.1, read on the forward strand.
CCTTATTAACTCAGGTTCAGCAATGCACAAATCGCAGCTACACAGCTGCCACACTGGCTGGCTCAGGGCACAGGCAGAGTGAACCTGTCACTGTTTGCACCCATCCATGTGGATGTACCCTCAGATGACCCTAGGCACTGTGTGCTGTAACAAAAGCTAGTTTTAGGAATTGGTTCTCCAATTAATTGCATTTTAATTGCATAATACTGAAATATACTGAAAATGAAGTAACAAAATCTTACAGGACATGGTCATGTGAGTTTTTGTCAACATCACCACAACAGTGTGGTGCCTAAGCTGATCTATGAACTAACTTTAAAAAAATCCCAAACAAACAGATTCATATATATAAAAAACATTTTAAGAGCTCCAGCTGTCATGGGAAAGATTATCATGGTGCATTTCTGTCCTTGTTTCCCAAACACCTTATCTATCAAACAATAAGGTGAGTCAGGAAGGAAGGACTACTGAAAGAATGGAGTCAACTGTGAAAATGTCCTTCTTCCCACTTTTTGCTTGGTGTTTCTGAACAGTATTCCTTAGTCAGTGCAAATGGTAGGTGTACTTTGATATAAATTCAAGTCCTTCTTCACTATTCATTACTCTTCCTTCCTCTTGAAAATAGACACAAGACATGCTGTCAGTGGATCAGTGCACTGGCTTTGCACACAACTCCTCAAAATCACTTTTCCAGTACCTTTAAAGTCTTAAAAGTAATTCACAATACTTTTCACAGTCTGCCTACACAGAATTCTTTAAGAGCCCAATAACAGCCTTTTCCAAGTACTGATACCTTCATGAGTAAAAGCAGTAATTGTAAGCATACCAAATATCATGATATGTTCACTGACAATGGGAACTTCACAGAGATTTCCACCTTTTGGGTTTTTATCTGCTGTCATTTATCTACTGTGTTCTATTCCTGTGCTTCTCTGTACAAGAGGCAGTGGAGTTAAGTATCTGGAATTAAAAATGAAGCTGCTAAACACAATTTATTACTCATAAAAGGTTTCACCTTTTGGGTCTCACTCACTCACTACACTGTCTGCTGCAGTGGCCACTGAGTGAAGAACACAAGTCCATTGGGTGTGCTCCCAGCTGTCAGCTCAGTTATGTCCTTGGTCTTATAGGATTTGCCCATGTTATTATTCCCAATGGATCCCTCCTTTAAGTACTCATCCAATTTCCCATTGAGTTCATATAAATTTTTGCCTTTACAAATTTTGGAAAGGAATGTCACAGGTTTGCCAGCTTTTTGTTTTGTCATTCTGAGCCAAATTTGAGAGCCTAGAACAGCCATACAGTGAGACAGATCAGAGATCCACCTAGCCAGTACCCTTGTCACCTAAATCAGCCCATAGTGAATGCCTGGAAAAAGCAGCAGAACAGGCAGGACTACTGTGCAAAGGTATTTCCTCATTCTTCAGCAATCTTTATCTCAGGAGTTCCTGAGACAGAGAATGGTTGCAATTCACCTGCCATTTTACCATCCAGTCATGTTAAAATTTACAGTAGGCTTTCATTTTAAGAACCCCAAAAATACAGTACCATCATCTAACTTCTGTGCCTCACTTTCCATCTTTGTTCTTTAAGGGGTTTTTCTCAGCAAATAATTTAGAGAAATATTTCACACTTCAAATTTCCATGAAAATACACTAATAATCACCCTTCATTTTGAAAACAGATCATTTTCTCCTAACCTGTATAAACAACTTATTCCTTGGCAGTTTAGGTTCTTTTAAGAGACACAGTCCACTGTAGTCTATTATGCAAACATCTCTTTTTTGATGCAAGTGCATCAACTGCAAGTACAACAAGATCACTATTTCAGAACGGCTCCTCTAGAAAAACAGTTTGAAGCAGAACATGCACGATGGTGATCAAAAATCAAGTCCAGAACAGAAGCCTAAAATTGATGGTACCAAGAGTACACAGCCAATCTTTTCTCTTTTGTTTTCTGTTTTTACAGTACCTGATTTTCCTTATCAGGAAGTGTTTGCCACCATCTAGATACTACAGTTCTAACAAGATATATTCTTATTTGGAATTCATTTTAACTCTGTTTTGTCTCAACGTCCTTTGGTAGTGTTCTGTTTTCACCTTCTCTACATAATTTATACCTGGTGTTTATTCTCTTTCCCTCAAGTGTCTCATAGGTACAGTATCACACTATTCCAATTTAAACTAGCTTTTCTTAGTCTCCTATTCTAGATTTGGGGGTTTTGATGTTTATGGAGCAATGGATTTTTAGTAATTATGGAGGTACACACAGATAATTGAGTCAGTGCATGTTTCTGTTGGTTGTACAGCTGGACTTATTAATTGGGCTATTCTACTCTATCGTGCCTCGCTTTTGGCAGTTCTGTCCTATTCTTCAGAGACACAGAATGCATTTATGATTTCACCCACACAATATGAACTAGCACTGAAAAAGCAACATTCTTACACCTTGTAGTAATATCACAGTAAGAAAAAACAATACGCATAGTATTGACCCTCAGGCTTCAGCAATATGATTCTTACTTTTTGTACTGTGTTAGAAATATTTTCTGCAGGTCAGTGGGCATAGCTACATAAGCACTAAACTACCAGGAATTCCAAATTGCTGCCAAGTTACACCTCAGTAAAAGCCTGCTGAATCAAGACACTGATGTTTCTGATGCAGATTGATTCATAACTAATTTTTATTTCCTGCGCTGCAAACCACTCTGGCAGTTCTTGGGGTGTGTAAAAATTGCTTTTAACAGCAAAGGTGTTCATGTAGATGGAAACCAAAACACAATTCAATAAAAATATTTCACTTCAATAAAATGCAAGCCATGAGAACATTGATCAAAATCAGTGAATAAATATGAAAGAGAAATGACCTTCTGATTTTACATAATTGTATGCAAAAAGATTTCCACATGTCCTTTATATCAGTTTGTTTAAAATACATTTTAAACAAATACTTTCCTATGAGGAAAAGCTGAGAGGTTTGGGACTGTTCAGCCTGGAAAAGAGAAAGTTCCAGAGGTACCTTTGAGCAGCATTCCAGTACATAAAGGGGACTGCAAGAGAGCTGAAGAGGGACTTTTTACAAGAGCATGAAGTGATAAGACAACAAGGAATGGCTTTAAACTGAAAGAGGGCAAGTTTAGATAAGATATTAGGACGAAATTCTTTAAGGGTGGTTAGGCACTGGAACAGGTTGTCCAGAGAAGTTGCGGATGCACAGTCCCTGGGAGTGTTCAAGGCCAGGTTGGATGGGGCTCTGAGCAAGTCAGTCCGATGCGAGGTGTCCCTGCCCATGGCAAGGGGGTTGGAACCAGGTGATCTTTAAGGTCCCTTCCAACCCTGGTTCTATGAAATACAGACAGGCCAGCTGGGATTATATAAGAGCTTGGCCCTGAATAATAATTGTTCCTGGGGAATTTTGAAGTCAAGGGTTTCCAGCTGCTTTCAACCCAACAAGAGTAAGAATTTTCATCTTGGTATCTCAAAAAACTGATGCCAGATTATCTGAGGTCCTGTAAAAGATCCCAAACTTTGACATTTCATAAATTAGCAAGTCAGCTCTATAGATAGACATCACCTTCTGATCCAGATGGATAACAAGTAATTTAATTCACTCCCTATCTGTTACCACCTGCTTCAGAAGATTGTCACCTGCCAAGTTTTACTCGGGCTGGATCCCTGTTTCAGAACTCCATGCAGGACACTGCAGCCATTCTCAGCTTTGCCACAGCACTCCTCCTGACTTGTCACTCATAGACATGAAGATGCATTCCTTCTTCATATGGATACAGCACCAACTTTCTTCAGGGTGTTCCCAAGGAAGGAGCATTTGAAGCTCTAAGCTTGCTGCATACAGGAGGCAGCATTCATTACTTTACAGCTAAGCTCTTTTTCCCTAAGGAAAACAAGACAAAAGGAGTCTCTTCAAGGACTTTTGCCGGAGATCCATAGAATAAGGCCCTGGAAGGGAGAGCCCAGGAAACCTGGTTAATCTTCAAGGAGCACCTCCTCTAAGCTCAAGATCTGCGCACCCTAATGTGTGGGAAGTCAGGCAAAAATGCCAGGAGATCTCTGTGGGTGAACAAGGAGCACCTCCAAACTCAAACACAAAAAAGAAGCATAGAGAAGGTGGAATCAAAGACAGGTAACATGTGAGGAATACAGAGACATTGTTCAGGTATGCAGGGATGAGGTCTGGAAAAAAAAAGCCCAGCTGGAACTGAAGCTGGTGATGGATGTCAGAGATAACAAGAGGTGTTTCTGTAGGGAACAAACAAAGGACTGGAAAAAATGTGAGTCCACTGCTTCCCCTCCCCTTCCTATTGTACCATCTCACTCCATTATTTTAGACTAGACACAGTAAACAGAACCAGCTCTGAACCCCTTATTGTACCTACCCTTCCCTGCTTTGTCTAATAAAATTCCTAGGATTTCCTTACAAAGGCACATATGGAAAGAAACAAGCAGGTAGGGTTTTTGTGGGTTTTTTGGGGGGTTTTTTGTTTCTTTGTTTGTTTTTCTGTTTGTTTGTTTTTGTCAATACCTGTGAGCTGGTTTGGCTTGCAAATTCCTAACTGAAGAGGCTCAGCAATATAGCTGCAGAGAAATGGAAATCATCTTCTGTAATACTGTCAGCAAATTGCCTTTGTCCTGGGGGTGATTTACCTTTTGTAACCCCAGCTACAGCCAGAAATGCACACTAGTCTCTTACAAGCTTTCTCCTGCATCTCTCTGCACCTTACAGTGCTGTATTGTGGCATTTAGATGTTTTACATGGAGTAAAACATTTTACTGAGAGTCTCTTCTAATATCCACAGGCAATCATCTTTTGTCATATCATTGCTTTTAGTTACATTTCCAACTGAAAATAAGCCTAGGAACTACAATGCCCTTCTCCTGAGGCTGTCAATTCAGCAAATAGCACAGATATAAAGATTAAATATAAGCTGTGTGTGTATATGTGCACACATATTATCTATTATCATTTTTAAAATGCTAAATCCTGTGTTTTTTCACGACACAATACAAAAGGCTTTCAACCAGAGACACTCACAATCTAAACAGACAGAAAAAACCACAAGAGCTTAAACAAAGACTCCTATCTTACTCTGTGCTTTTACAAAACATTTAACCTTTTACTTAGATAGACTAGTGCCAGGGCCTCACAAAGAAAGTAATGTGTTCAGGAGGGAATGGAGAAAGGGCACTTCCCTTCTGCAAAAGGACTGAGAAGGAATTACAAACATGAAGATAAAAATCAAAATAAAACAGAAAAATGAGACAAAGTAGTAAGCCAGAATTTGTTCATTATGTGTTTCAGTGAACTTTCTCTGATTTCCTGTAATGTACCTTAACTGCAACGTTTATTTGCTAAATAGATAGTCCAAGCCTCTAATCTATGAACTTCCGTAACTAAAATTTGCAAACTACATGGCTCAAAATAAAATACATGTTAATGTGCTTAAATTGGAGGTGAGCCCACGGAAACCAGTGCATCCATATTATGTATGTAGATCTCAAACACGAGCATTTATTTTAAATTGACTATTTAGTTCTCACTGACTCAGAATTACGTAAGTGCCACCAAGGAACTGGCCTCTGGCAGCATGCACACATAAATCTGTTCAAGCACTGACAGGAGTCATTGCTGAGGCCTCAGAAACCCAAAATCTGGGTCCTCAAGATGTGTATTTCCATATTAATCTCATCACGCAGCTCAGTCTCGCTGGCAGACTCTGAGGACAGTCTCTTTTAAGAGATAACTTGTCAAAATCCTCCTGCCAGGATAGGAAAGAGCAAGGTAAACCACTAATGCCCATGGCAAATTTAGCCTGACAACGCAGTAATCTCTTCTAAAATACCTTTGGCACTAATGCACCAAAAATTTCCCATCATCCAACTGCATGCCCTGGATCACAATAACTGGGAGACTGAGATGATCCCGGATACTGCACGACACTCAGGCTGATATAAAAGCAAATAAATGTGCTTGCTCCTTCACAGCAGTTCATGCCAGTCTATGATTTACACAGGCTGATCTGGCACACACTTACATTCCTGTAACTGTATAGTTTTTAACTATATCACTTCACCTCCTCCCACCTATAAAAAGAGAATGATGGTATTAGTGTAACATTACAGAGGCACTGTCAGTTATGACGATTAATTTAAAAAAAAAATATTCAGAATAGAGAGTTGATTCTGCTTTATTGAGGTAGAGATTTTTTTTAAAAGAACACAAATTTTCTCTGCCAAGTAAAATGAATAATAAAGAGAAAGCTAAAAATTATTAAAAGATTTGGTTTACTGTACATGTATTCATATTATACAGCATGAGATCACCTAGCTAAAGTTACCAATATTTACATACATCCTCAAAAGTTAGAAACTTGTTAAAAACTTCTATCAGAAATTAGCTGAACAAGCTAATAATAGTTTTATATCTATCTCATTCCAGTGGCAGATATCAAATACTCAAAAATTTATTTTTGTTATCTTCTGAAGCTCCTAAATACAGACAATGATACAAAATGTTATTTTAAAGTATCAGATAATTAACACTTGTAGTATACCAAACATCTGTTCCACAGCTTTTGTTCCCTGCAGTCAAAATTCAAGCCTTTGCAATTTGCCTGGCGAAAAGGTAACATGACCCAGCATCTTTTTCTGGATTTAGAACAAATCCAGATTTATAGGCTGTTTTTACCACAGTGGTATGCAATATTCTAAAACAAGCTCTAAGAAAAAGTAATTTAAAATGTGAAACTTAACAGAAAATGAGACAAAGCCTAAAGCCAAAGAAGAACCCTGCTAAACTTATTTGATATTATTAAGATCTGTGATTTTTCTTGGAAAAGGCGAAATGCATTAGATCACACCTATCTGGACATAGTTAAACACTCGATAAGGTGCAATGCTGACATTTATGTCTACCTTGTGGGAATTAAGGGGAGGCTGGAAGAAAATTTTCAGTGATTTCCCTTGCAAACAGTTTTTATTTAACATTTTAATTAATTACTTCAACATAATGAGTAGGGAGGCACCTTTGATACAAAATAAGAAATACAGCGTACAGAAAGAAAACGGGAAAATTACAAAACCAGTATAAGACTTAGAATTATGGAGTGCAACATTGTAGCAAAATGTGGAATATATACAATTTTCTTGAGACAGGATGTTCTTTAATGTTTGATCTCTGTATACTTTCAAGCCTTATCAACAAGAAGGGAGATTTCATCTGTGAAATACAGAGCAGCCAACAAGCTCTAAGTGATGTCCAGGTGTCAGAAAGACAAATAACTTGTTAGAATTGCCTTCTTAAGCTTTAGGGCCTGACAGGTTTCAGTGACCTCACACCTAGAGGGAGGTTAACAGAGTTGGGAATAAGGATGTACCAATAACAGCAGACACAAAGAATGCAGAATTTATGGGCCACAAGGACACTGGGCAGAACCCCCAAGACAAGGAAGAAACAGATAAACCTTACGCAGCAACTGTGCTGAATCAGCTCTGCCTGGGTACAAGGTAATTCTGCAGGGGGAGATCCCGACCACCGACTCACAGAAAATTGACCCAAAAACCCATCGGCCCA
>VZTZ01027698.1:16080-56227 GCA_013400955.1 Drymodes brunneopygia
GTTTCTTTTTTTTTTTTTTTTTCTCCCTGAGTTCTGTTATATCTGTTATAGTTGTATATTATCAACTTTTCTTGTAGGAGCAACTGGTCATGGTCGAGCTATCAGGAATTATTGATTCAGACTTCTTAGAAAAATGTGAAAACAAGTGCAAGATTCTGGTGAGTGATTACAGCACAATAGGAAAGGGGTAAGTTATTACGGATGTGAACAAGGGACAGAGGCTGCTTCTAAATTTCTTGATAACATTACACCAAATCTTTGATAGAGAATTATGTGTGCTGCATTTGGCTGCATGTTGTGGGCTCTCTTTCAAAAACAGCATAAAGTCTTTGAATAGATTATTGTGTAAATATAAGGAAACTTTTTCAGAGGTATATATAAGCTTGGACCACTATCTGCTCTGATTTCGAGTTCTGAGTTAATTTTTTTTTTTAATTATGTATTTCACAAATTTAAAAAATAATTGTTAATCACTCTTCTTCAAATAACTGGAATACAGCTGACAGGTAAAGCAAAATACTTAAGATTTGCACTGTATTTACAATGGGGTTTTTTGCAGATGTGTCCTGGCAAGTTCAAGTCTTGTAAAGGATAACTGGATATGAAACGTTTGGTAAACAGTTTTGGCCGTTGTTTGCTTGACTGTGAGGTTATTGTAGGAATCTGGTTTCCATGTCCTGTTCATCTTGAATTTTTAAATCACTTTATCTGTATAGGACAGATTTTATTTGCCCTTCCAAACCTATGTAGACCATGAGAACTGTATAGGTAGTACAACTACTACTGATTTGCAAATACTTTCTCAAAGTAGACATTTATTATAGGCTGGAAAGATGGAAAAGGACATCTGAGTGTGCCACTGATCACAATATATGTGCGTGGTAAAGTCAATTCTGAATGTCTCAGAAGTAGAAATACTATCAAAATTCATAAAATATTCATCTTTGGATGGATATGCTTTTATAAGCAGACTTCCGTCCTTGATCTGATCTAATTCTCTTGAAATTTGTTACATGTAGCAGTCATACTGATGGCTGAAGGGCTGCAGATGTTTCAGTACTGCTAGTGGGATTCTTTTAAATGTTGTGCTTTGTAATGTTACCAGCAAAAGGTTAAAGTATCCATACTGTGTCCTACTTGTGTCCTACAAGTCTACCTGCGTTCACTCCCCAGAGTGAGCATTCCTGGAGACTTTCTGTAAGGGACATCTGTTGTTAAAACCTTAATTAAATATTCTTCTCTGTGTTACCCTGTTTAGCACGTTTTCTCTGATCCTGGTCACGTAATTCTGCATAGTCCACAAAGGAATGGAAATCAGCCAAAGAAATAAAATTTTGAATGTAAAACCCCCATAATGCTATTGCTTAGTACTGATGTGTTATTAGTTTTATTTATTTCTTGTAGAAGAAACCCCACAAAAATATGTTCTATATGTTAGCTTAGTGTTATTGGTGTTCTCAATTTATGCAGAAGAAAGAGAATCCCAGAGCTTAAATTTTGTTGATCTTGTACTTTTGAAACACAGAAATGTCTAAGAGGAAAATTGCACAAATTCATATTCGCCTGTGTGATATTCTGTATTTTATGCAACTTACCACATAATGCTTCATCTTCAAAACTTTTAGCACGTGCTTGTCTTCATGTCCTGAACAATTCTGATGTTCACCAGGTACTATTCAAAGTAATTTTGCCTTAATTAGTGTATTCTGTTCAGGCATTGATTTTTATCAAAATACAGTATATAGGTATATCTTACATGAGAAAAATGGGATCCTGGCCTGTGTATTTGGAAAATCTGTGCTGTAGAGGAAGGGAATGAGCTGACAGAAGTGTTTCCTTACTCTTCCACTCTTTGTTTAAAAAAATAAAATAGCAACAATTTCCAACTCCTTCGCAATATAGATGCACAGTAATCACAGAAGCTTCTGTGACCCTGCAGTGGAACTTCTGGTGCTGATGTAATGTCTTATGCTGGACTTCTTCACCCGGTGTATTTTCCAATTTGAAAGTTATTCCACTTTCTAGAACTTGCATTAATTGAAGCTTAGAAAATAACATCATCTTCATGCAAACACTTACATTTTGGTGAATTTGAAATGGAATTTAATTTCCTAGAGGAAATAACAGAACTTTAACTTAGATTGACCATTGGCTGCAGTTTGATCTAAATTGATTTTAATATACTTTAATAGAGGATTTTCTATACAGTTCTATACTAGGTTTTATTGTGATTACTAAAAGAGTATTTTCTGGTATATTTTTGTATTTAATATACTTGAAGGAATATGTATGATGAGGAATTGATGTAATCTGGACTCTGCTATGTCTGTCTTTGCTGGTCTTACAGTGGGAAATTCACCTGGGCTAATACAGACCTGACATTGTTCAATTTTATCCTTCTTTACATAGGGAATAGACACAGAGAGGCCCATTTTACAAGTGGACAGATATGTATTTGCAGGAGAATATGAAGGTAGGAAAAAATATGTGAAAACAATCTCTCCCTTTTCATGTGACCCAAAGAACTTTCTTAACATATGGTAGTTTTACTGCAACTGGTCCCGTGAGATGCTGAAGTCCAAGTTCACTGCTGAATTAACCATGCATCCATGGTACTTCCAGGAAAGTATGCCTGGAAGCTGACTCTGGGGTGCACCAGCTAGTACTACTGCAGACAAAAATGTGGGATATAAAAATGCCTTAAGGTGCTTGTTGTCTCCTGTGTAAGCAGGACTGACATGCTGTGCAATCTGTAGCTCTCTTATTTGCCCTATAGTGACAACACTGCTCTGGAAGAAAATGGTCTGGGATCTCCCTTGTAGTGACTTCCAATGACTGTGATACTCCTCTCTGTTCCTGGGTTCTTTACCAGTGCTGGGCCTCTGGGAGGGGCTGGAAGTCAGAAAGTTCCCACAGCTGGGCCAGTGGGCACAGCATCTGCAGCTGATGTAAATTAGTCTCTAAAACTTTCTCACATTGTTTTTCATAGATACCTTGGGAACCTGTGTTGTTTTTGAAGAAAACACAGAGCAAGGTAATTGGTGTGATATGATGGTCTGTTTGTTTCAGTAGCTGGGAAGGTTACAAGTATTTATCTTGTTTCAGTTGCTAGTGAAATTCACTATAACAATTGGGGTTTGGGTGTTGTCTTTTTCTCCTCTCTTCTCAGTAGATGCAGAAGGCAACCAAAAAGTACAGCTGAAATACAAGTGCCACACAGTGAAGAAGTTGAACATGACACGGACCCTTCTGACAGAAAAGAAGGAAGGAGAAGAGAATGTTGGTAAGTGCTTCTGCTCTTATGCATGTGGACATGGGTGGATTACACTTGGGAGCAGCAGCTTTATTAAGTGTTTGATTCAAGAGCATGCAGGAAGTTAAAGGAACTTTCTTCTTTTGGTATCAAATGTATATATATAAATTTTAAAAATTAAATGCATTTCTGACCAGTGCTGCCTCCAGAAATGGCTAGCAGGAGATTCCTACAAAGAAGTCTAAGAGCAGGGCAAACATATGCTGATGCTCCCTGGTATGTTCTTCTGTCACCTAAAAGTTTTAAAATCAGAGGTGTTGTTTAGTAGTTCTTTGTTGATTTTTTCCCTACTTCTATCATTTTTTCTAATGTCTTTCTTAGTCTCTGTAATTGTTGAAAAGAACTGAATTGTACTTACTGAATTTACAGTTAAATGGAAATGAATTTAAATTACTTGCAAAGACATACCTAGAAGACCATTTATATTTATTTTCATTCTGTAGGCAGAACTCAGGGCTCATATGTTTGCTTTTTTTTTTTTTGGTACAAAAATCAGTACTTTTACATAGTCAAATACTGAGTATCCTACTATATATAGCAGTATTCATTAGAACTAACCTACAGCTTTTAGCTACCTTTTTTCAGTCAAGTCAGTGTTACTACTTCATAGCCATTTTACCTTAAATATGAGCAGTCAGCTGGACACTGGCCATAGGAGGTATAAAATCAAATGTCATCTAGAATTTAACCAAACATCAGCATTCTTATCAACACCATGAACCACTTAATTGTGCAATATTAACTGAAACTATTATTGTAATAGTATAGGTAATAGTCAATTGAGACTAGAGAGTATTTTGCTTAATACAAAGGCCTTTTCTATTCTGGAGCAGCAATACTGATAATTACTGAAAATCACTTTATTTCTGTACCATGACAGAAATTTAACTTGTGCATACAAAAGTAACTACTACATCTTGTGAATTGGCAACATGTATTGAGTAAAAGTCAAAATGGGAGTGAAATCCCATTTCTATTTGGGGCTGGTTCCAACCTGTTGTTCCAACTTGTTACACTTGAGTTCAAGAGAGTGCAAGATATTGTGTCCTATCTCTGTTGTCATTACCTATTGCCAGAAGGTCTAATATTTAGGTGAACAAACATTCTGTTCTTTTCATTGCATTCGTGAAATATTTTCTCTGCATTTTGATTTATGGTAAAGTTATTGTAAGAGTCTAAAGGTGGCATCAGACACCTAAATACAACAGGAACTGCCATACTGGATCGAAAGAACAAAGATCTTTTTAGTCTTGCATTGTATTTCTGACTATGAAAAGCAGTAAATGAGTATGTGAAAAGTAATAAGAGAGGGGCATGCACATCTTTCTATCCTAAGTGGTTCTTTTACTTAGATCTTGGTCAGGCTCAGCCTTAATAACAGTGAACTTAAACTAAGAAAAAACTGCTGTTCACTCCTTTTGTCATTAATAGAATTTTCCTACTTTTCATCAGGAGGAGTAGAGTGGTTACAGATCAAGGACAGAGATTTTTCCTACAGCAGGCCTAATATGATTTGCAGTTTTCTGCATGAAAAGGATGATTCTGAGGAGTCAGCTCAGGTCCAAGATAAATTGGCTGAAGAGTCAGAGGGAGAGGTGAGTGGCAAAGAAAATTCTAACATGAACTGTGACCTGGAGAAGCAGCACACCTTGGAAATAGATGCCTCTATTCCTCTGCCTGACAGCCTTGCTTCTGGGGCTGAGGAATCTCCTTCTAGAAATGCTGCCTTAGAGGATGTGCCTCCATGATATTAACTCTGATCTTTTAATGACTTTTTCATGGAATTAATGGGCCAACTTTTATAGACCATGTCATGATTTCCACTTTATCTGAAAAATGAATAGTGGAAAAACAGACATTGTGTTCTTCTGGATTGCTTTTGTGTTGGAATTATAGTGGGGAGGGATTAAGTGTTTTTAAAATTACTGACTGGAAATGTATGCATCCCTACCTCAAAACTGAACAAGTGGAAATGGTTACATAATTAAAAGAAACTCGTACCTTAGAAAAATGTTGATGTATTGTACAGTCTGGAACATTTTGTAAAAAGAAAGAAACATTGTTTAAAATAAAGTCTTGAATTTTTCAAGTATAGCTTCACCTTGTGTCTCTTATTCAGCCACATACTTTGTCTGTTCTTGTACTGCAGTTATTGAAAGAAAACAAATCAAATAAGTGTGGCTTTTATTGAGTGAATACTCATCAAATTGCTTGGTTTAGATTCTCTCTAGTGTCCTTTGTCTCCTTGATGGAGTTTAGAAATCTTTCATGTGGGAAGGGACTTTAGGAGGTTTCTCATCTAGCTTCCTATATAAAATAGGGTAAACACTGAATTTAGGGCAAGTTGGTCAGGGCTTTGCCCACTCAGGTCTGTAAAACCCCTGCAAACTTGTCAGCAAGTGAAATCCAGGTCTTAAAGAGGCTTCTGTCACTCTCCTTCCTCAATTTTCTGTATAGTATAATATAATATAATGTGTGTTATACAAAAGGAAGTGTGGTCACCCCTTACTCTTTTTCCTCACAGTAACTTCTTGGCAGTAATCTTCCTCTCTGGCATTCTTCCTCTCTGGCGTTCTTCTGGAGGGTTTGATACTTAAGATCCTGTACCCATGCATCAGTGGTTCCCAGAGCGGTCCATGTGACCATGTTGTGGTGCCTAGCTAGTCTGGGAGTTGATGCTGCTACACCATTTATACTGCCATACACCATTCTGTATCGCAGTTGAGTGCGTGGTGCACTTGGGATAATGTTTTTAAAAGCACAACAACTTTTAAACATTAAACATATTCTCCCTGACCCTTCTTCTTTCCTGCCTTTCTCTGCCTCCCTCAAAACAGCGTAACTGCAACTGTGCTGGGAGGATGGGAATGTCTAATTAATTCCAGCATAATTATGTAATACTTTAATTAGTAATGATCAGTGGAGAAGCTCACCCACAGCGTTGTTCACAGCAAAACATCAGTAAAGAGAGGTCATTAAAACTGCAACAGTTTGAATGGGAAACCACTGGTGATTGAAACCATCAATCCCATTTTTTTTTTTCTGTGTAGAAGCAACTTGAATCCTAGGGGAAAGGGAGGCAGGGAGAGGAAGAAGGGGGAAAATGTTGTGTGCCTCCAGCCTGGGTATGGATCTTTCTCATGGCAGCATTGCATTTGAGGTTTCAGGGAGACCGCACAGCCATCCCTCTGGATTTAACTGCAACCGTGGAGGTTTAAAAACATCATCATTCACACTTGATTTGTGTGGTGCTGATAGATAGAGGACAATTATAGCTGGAATAACGATCCTGGGAATACGCAGGCTCTTGTGTGCCAGAGGGAGTGTTTGCGGTGCGCTTGGTGGCAGCTGAGCCTCCTGCAGCGAGGGCTCTGGCTCTGGCTGCTTCAGCCACCGAGAACAGAGAGATGCTTCAAGGGTTTGTTCTCTGTCAGAACGCAAACACAGCAACTCTCTCGTGTTTTGTTAACTGGTTGCTTAGTCTGGCACTCTGTATGTGAGGTTTTTTCCTTATTTACAAGGAGTATTCCAGCAGAATTCGTTTCTGGCCTTCTCAGCCTTTTCTTTCAGTGCTACACTGGAGTTGTTTCTTTGTTCTAGCTCATCTGGTAATCAGTATTATTTTTGAAAACATTTTATGTATATAATAAACCATAGGTCTACTCATAATAATGTTGAGGTGTTTAATATTTTCAGTGTTATTTCTTATGGTCGAGCTTCTGTTTCTATTATTATTACCTCTAACTTCTGCAATCACACAACCTTTGTGTGAAGAATCTCTTCCTGATATCCAACCTAACCCTCCCCTGACACAACTTCAGGCCATTCCCTCAAGTCCTGGCACTGGTCACCAAAGGGATCAGGCACTGCTCTTTCCCTCACGAGGAAGTTGCAGACTGCAGTGAAGCCTCCCCTGAGTCTCCTGTGCTCCAGGCTGAACAGCCCGAGTGCCCTCAGCCGTTCCCGGTACAGATCCCGCTCCAGCCCCTCCGCCCCGTGGGACGAGCGCGCGGAGCGGGCAGAACGCCCCGTGCCCGTGGCCGCGCCCCGCGCATGCGCCGTGCTCCGCCCCGCCCCCGCTCCCGGCGGATGTGACGGGCCCGGCGGGTCCCGCGGCTCCTCCCGCACGTGAGGGCCGCGATGGATGCGCTGGATCGGGTCGTGTGAGTGTGCCCGGGGGGGTCCCCGCACTGGGAAACGGGAGGGGGCGGCAGCCCGGGGCGGGGTGCAGGGGGGGAGCCAGCAGAGGGAAAAGCCTTATGGAAAACGTGCGGGAAGGAGGAAGCCGAGCGCTGCCGTCTTTGTAGTGGTGGCCAAACAGCCCTTACTCAGTTGGTAGCTTAAAGTGACTGCGGTGACCCGCTGGTGGTGAATTTGTGTGTTTCCGTACACCTGAGAGAATTCTCTTCACCTCTGAAGTTTCAGTGATGCCCAGCGTGGGGAGCAGTTGCCACAAACTAAAACACAAAAGCCCCACATCAACATGAGGAAGAACTTCTTTACATGGAAGGTGGCAGGGCACTGGCACAGGCTGCCCAGGGAGGACGTGGAGTGTCCCTCTCTGGAGACATCCCAAACCCCAAACCTGGACACATTCCTGTGTCACCTGCTCCAGGTGACCCTGCCTTGGTAGGGGGGTTGGACTCGATGATCTCCAGAGATCTGTTCCACCCTTGGCAATTCTGTGATACCTCTGTGTGTGTGTGTGGGGATGTATTGTTTCTTTTAAAGGAGAAAATAAAATTAATGCTTTGCTGAGAAGATAATCAAGTGGAGAAATGTCATTCTTAAACCATGTAGCCACTGACGTCTATAAGGTCTGTGTCCCTGCCAAGGCTGGGGTGTTTCTCCAGTGCTGTTCCTGACAACAGATGTGCTCTACTTGTGCTTTTATTTTTGGTGGTCTTTGAACAACTTTGTTTTCTTCTCAAAAGCAAGTTTCTGGTTTGTGGAGGGAGCTGGTGTGAGTGGACTCCTTCAGCCTGGCAGTAAGCTGGGAATTCTAGTATAGCTTGAGCTCTAAATTAGCAGAAACTGAAAAGCACAAGACAGTAAAATCACCTTGGCTAATGTGGAGTGACAGAGAGGAAGAGGAGTGGCAGTAAAAACACATTTACCTGAGACAGGGCTTTTGGCCTGATTGTAATTCTGCAGTTTTGGATTAGTTTGAGTCATTGAAACAAGGTACTTGTACAATTTGTTTCTATTCTTGTTTGGCTTCACTGTTTTCTGTAGTGTCAAGTCCTGTTACATATATTAAGCTTTTAACTTTTAATTTACTGTTACAGAAAGCCTAAAACTAAGAGAGCAAAAAGATTTCTTGAGAAGAGAGAACCCAAGCTAAATGAAAATACCAAAAATGCTATGCTCATAAAAGGAGGAAATGCAAACTTAACAGTGACCGAAGTGCTTAAAGACATTGTAAGTTGTTGGACCTGGCACACAACCTTCATCTCTTTTTCTTAGAATTTGCTGTCTCTGCTGCACTATCAGTATTTTCATACTCTCCCTGTACCCCAAATCTCAGATTGACCAGTACTCCAAAGGTGTAATTACCTGCTTCTTAATGGAGATTATTTTCTTCTGGTTTCTTCTTTGCCAGATGTTTTGAGCTACTTCTCTTATTTTTCCCACAGTTGTCCAGTATATAGGGTGAAGTGTTTCTAAGTCCATTTGAAAACAAGAGGATTAGGTACAGAACTGGGACTGTATCACACAGCTAAGTCATATCCCAGAATCCTGTAAACTGACTGTGTTTATTGATATGGAACTTTCAGCCTTTCCTAAAACTTTAAGCTACCAATCCTGTCTCATAATTTCATAGCTCAAAATATTATAGCTGTTTTTCTCTTTGCTTTGTGGTTTTCCTATTCTTTTATGATTCTTATAATCAAGTTGTTGTCCTCTTCCTGTTTTTCCTTATGCCCCTTAGAAGCAGAGGGATTGCATTACATGGCTTTGATTTCAGCTGTTTCTCAGTTATTTTGCTATTTCTTAGTTTGTACAGACAATTCCTTGTGCAATTAATTTGGAAACAAGATTGTCACCAGCTCGAAGGGTATTACTGTGAGCAGGCCTTTTGAGGTACCTTCTTCTAGCCTCATCTTACTTAGTTACTGTTTCACATAATCCTGTAAACTTTAGGTTGTAGAAACAACAGTACTCTGCATGTTTTAGAGATGACATGTGTTAAACTTTGTTTTGCAGTATGCTGTGAAGAAGCCTTTTGCTGTACTGTATAAAAGGTAAGTGATCTCACTTTGACATCTTTGAGTCTTCTGAGAGACAAACAGATTTTGGTAATTTCAGAGCACGAATAGAGATGCAGGCTAGCATGGGGGCTCAGACAATGGCCAGGATGCAGAAGATGACTGATTGGTCATAATTTTCAACAGACTGGAAACAAGCTATGTGTGATCAGCGTTGGTGCTGAGCCGCTTCTGTCACAGGTGCTACGGAGCAGGATTCAGCTCTGTCTTGCTCAAAATGGGAACCCAGTGTCTGTATGAATGTAGGGCAGGAACAACTGTAATAGCTAAATTTAATGGATGAAAAGGCAAAGGCAGTGTCACTGGTGGTGGTGTTCTGAAAATCAGGCCCTGGGAGACAGGAAATGTGAAGGAAAATACTTAGAATGGCTATGGTGTCACTAAGGCATTCCTGGCAGTATTAATATGACTTGTGATTTGAACTCAAACAGAGCCTTTACTGCTGGAGTTTCTGGTAGAATGCAAAACTTTTCATTATCAGAGAATTAATAAGAAGTGGCTATCTGGGCCTGTTCTTTTTTGGTTTTTTATTCTTTTAACTTGTTTTTTCTCCTCCTCTCAGGAAAAATATTACCAGGCCATTTGAGGACCAAACATCATTGGTAAGTATGAACAGTGTTTTCTCTTATGACAGGCTATACCCATGTGCCAGAAGATGAAATATCAGGAAAAAAGAGTAGCCTGTCTGAATAGAGCTTTGGCTGGAACTCACAGTAAAAAGAGGGTGTATTGCCTTTGGAAGAGGCAAGCCACTCAGGAGAACTACAAGGATATTGTGAGGGTGTGCAGAGAGAAAATTAAAAGGGCCCAAGCCCAATTAGAACTTAAAAATGTTTTTACAATTATATCACCAACAAAATGAGGGCTAAGGAGACTCTCCATCCTTTACTGGATGCAGAGGGAAACACAGGGACAAAGGATGAGGAAAATGCCGAGGTACTTAATGCCTTCTTTGTCTCAGTCTGTAATAGCAGCATCAGTTGCTCTCTGGGTACCCAGACCCCTGAGCTGGAAGAGAGGGATAGGGAGCAGAATGAAGCCCCCATAATGCAGGAAGAAATGGCTGGTGTCCTGCTACACCACTTAGACACACATGTCTGTGGGGCTGCATGAGATCCTTCAAGGGCACTTCAGGAGGTGAAAAAGCTCACCAAACCCCTTTCAATCAATTAGCAGCAGTCCTGGCTGACTGGCTAGAGGCATTTTTTTAAAAGGGCAGTTTTGTAATCTATGTGTTGTTGCACTATATGCAGGGCACATTTGAGGCATTTGAGTTTTTGCATCTTTTTAATAAAATATAAGGCAATTAGAGGGTGTACAGATATCAACACACAGTGATTAACAGAGCTGTATGAGCATGTGTTTCAAGGGGAGTCCCCTCTGCTCTGTTCTTAGCCTATCTAGAGTCAGCATTCCTCAGGGATCTTGTAGCAGAACTTGGTGCTGAGCTGTGTGATTTGTACATGCGATTAATCCAGCCTCTCCAGGTGTCTCTCTGACCTCCCAGAGGGGCTGAGCTGCAATGTCCTCTCTGAGCTACTGCTACTGCAGGAGTGGGAGATGAAGTATCCTTCTGTGCTTCCCAGCTGCCAAGTTCAGGTATATACTTGTGCGAGGCATTGGATAAGTTGTGTGTGTGTGTATCATGGAGCCACTGTTGATACACAAGATGAGGAGCTTGGGAGGCAGCAGTGCCTAAAAAGACTTTGGAGCTGGGCATCTTTAGAAAGAGCTGCTGTAATATTGGCTCTGGACATAATACCACAATAGGTTCTCTAATCTATTTCTCCTGCAGAAAAGATCTCTGTGATAGTCAGCACCAGCTTGGTTTTAAGTACCATCTTAGTCTTAAATTTACATCAACTTGCTCTGTAGTGGGACTCTTGTGCCAAGTGCAGATGTTATTAGATGTTGAGGGAATTAACTGGTTGTTCAGAGGCTGTCAGGCAAAGAACTTAGTTGTGAGACTGCAATGAGGCGTTACAATGGCAGCCAGCTTGCAAATACTTTCTTGTCAAGCAGGGAGAAGTGGTTGAAAGTATCTTATGTAAAAGCAAATAATCAGGAATTATAGGGAAGGGTGTTACAGATAAAATGGCAAGAAAAAATTGCCTGACTTGATTTTTAAGATGCAATGGGAAATGGGAAAAGAAATTATTTGAATCTTGAATCCAGCTGTCAGTTTTACCTGAAGTGCTAAAAAACACTCATGACATGCTCAAAATTCTTCTGGTAGGTGCAGTTGCTCTTATTATGCAGCTCCTAAATTTGTGTGTTTGTGCCAAATACGTTTGCAGAATATTTTAAACCCAGTGAACTGCAACTCACAAATTTGATTCTTTTCTTCAATTCCAGGAGTTTTTTTCCAAGAAATCAGATTGTTCTCTGTTTCTCTTTGGCTCTCATAGCAAGAAGCGACCTAACAACCTGATAATAGGTAATAATTCTCACTTGGGTTTTTATTGGGATGATAGGTGTAGTGTTCAGTGAATATTTAAAGAGCTGGGTTTTCTTTTTTTACTCTCACAGGTCGCATGTTTGACTACCACGTGCTAGACATGATTGAGCTGGGCGTTGAGAAGTTTGTATCCCTAAAAGATATCAAAGTAAGGAATTGCTAATTCGGTATTTCAGCGACACCTACTGGTGGATTTTTTTTTGTTGCAATTTTTTCTGTGCCCTAAAATGAATTAAGTTGTTTTAAAAAAGCGTTTCCTGCAGTATATGAGGATTGGTAATTTGTGTACTCCAGAATGTTAGTTTTGTGCTCTGCTTTTGAATTTAATTTGGTTGGTCTGTTCTGTCCCTATTGAGCACAGTTCACAGCAGTTTTTCATTCAGTGTTGAATGGCTGGCCACCTATTAAATCAATAATATATTCCCTAACACTGTCTGAATTTTTTCTGTTTTAAAATTCTAATTCCACAGAACAGTAAATGTCCTGAAGGAACAAAACCTATGTTGATATTTGCTGGTGACATGTTTGATGTGAATGAGGAGTACAGAAGACTGAAGAGCCTTCTTATTGGTCAGTATTTTGATTACTTGGGCAGTAGGATTGCATGGATCTGTAGTAATATGATCTGTTGGGAAAAGCCAGTTTGTCAATAAACATTTGCTTATGTTCAGCACAGGAAGAAAACAAGAATGAGCACTTGTAAGTTTCATGTCACTTTAAAGTTAACTAATTGTGGTGACTATTAAAGGGAGGAAAAAAGAGTGTCCTGAAAGACTCTGAAGATGAAACTTTGTGTTCAGTAGAGTTCAGTACTTTGACTGTGGGAAAACTGTCATTTTCCAAAATGTCTTGGCCTTATAATTGTACTGGGTCATCACTTTTCTGACCAAATAATGTTGTGAAATATCTAAATTGAAATCAGTGGATTAAGTTCAGAAAGTGGGATATTTTTGCTTACAGAATAGTCAAATCAGTATAATTCAGCTTCTGTTTTTGTAACGAAAACATTTTCTGTTGGAAATTCGACCAATTCTAACACGCATGCCGTTGCTTAGGATACTTGGAAAGAACAGGTGCAGTAAAATTCAGCTCTGGATAGTAGTTGTGCCCTAACTTTAAGGCAGGCTTGGAGCTTAGGAAACAAACTGGCATGCAGTTTTTTACTATCTCAAGGTTGGAGGCTCTGGAAGATAAAGCACATTGTAGCTTTATAGAAACTATATGTAGACATGGAAGTCATAGGAAATTGTGTCTATTGACACTTAAAAAATGTATCTTGCTTGGCAGAACTAGATCTAGTAAGTAGGGGGAAGCATTTTTTCTTTTTAACGGTTTTCCTAAAAGTAGATTTATTTTTTTTTTAGCTCTGGTGAAATACTGAACCTGGCCCAATAAGAGCAGTCTTGTTCTTTTGGTTCCATTCTTGGGTTTCCAGGCAAATGGGTAAATGATTGCTCTTCTTTAGAAACAGACCCTAAAAATGAGAATTTTTTTTCTTAGTATTATTCCTTAAAGCAAAATATTTCATCTGGAATGAGAATGAGAGGGAGCAGGAGAGGAGCAAATTTTCATCCTCTCAATACAGCTGACTGGTTCTTGGGGATGGATGAAAGGGTGGTAACTGAGCTTATATATCTTTGAAGATGACTGAATACGAAGATAAGTGAGTTTTACTACTGCACATTTGTGTCACTGTAAATGAGTATGTACACTGCAAGAAGCAGGTGCATTTTCTGAAGTGTATCTTGTTCAGGCATCTGCATGGTGATGGGCATCCAGATGTGCTCATGCACCCCATGATCAAACAGCTGAAATGTGAGACATGCATAGTGAGATAGTTGCCAAATAACTGAGTGGTCTTTCCTATTTCTCTTCATGTTCACCCATCCTTTCCCCTCTCCTATTTATTAGCCATTAATATTGATTAGCCATTAATAATTAGCCATTGACATTGGCAGTCAAATGTACTCCACACCCAAATCTTTCTTCTTGAACATATGCCAAGTACTCCAGGTCTTAATTGTTCTGCTGAGTTCTGTGAAATACTCAGCTACAAAACAATAGCCAAAGAAAAAGGTTAAGGAGAGTAAAGGCTTGAAGGTATCACTAACAAATTAAAATCGTTTGGGTATTAATCTGACCTGCTTCAAAACTGCCCTTAACTAATAAGGAAGAAATTATTTGTTCCATTTCTGCAAAAGATGGTACCTTGAAGCTGCTACTCTTGCTAAGAAAGATAGAAGAATGTCTTTATAACAACAGCAGCAAGTATTTTATTGCTTTACCAGTATTGTGGGGATCCCAGAGGGACTGTTAGATAACTGACAGCTTCTTGTTGCCAAAGTAGTGTGATGCCAGTGATGCTGAGGAACAACCAAGCTTTCATTGTCTTTTGTGATATCAAAAGGGTTTATGCATGTTTGGACAATCATCTTACAGCAGTTTCTTTGTAAAATTAAGGGCAAGGGTGAATTATTGTCTTCATGGTAACCAAACGCTATAGTCTGATTAAACTGTGAAGTGGAAGGAGCTGTTTAGGAAAAATAAATGACAGATGCATTTTCTTTGGAGACCTGGAAGACAAAGATATCCCACCTTTTTGCTTTTAGTTTTCATTGCCCTCCAGTGTGGTAGTGTAGTTCATTTATGATGTAAGTTTTGGAATACAGTTAATGAATTGTAATAATTTTTTATGCCTGCATCTGTAAGGTGTTTCAACACTTACAACACTGCCTGCTTGTTGTTAGTTCTGTTGTTGCACATCTATTTTATCCTAAAAATGAGCAGGCACTACAGGGCTTGCTTATACACTTTCTAAAACGGTTTGCAGGAGATCTCTGCAGTTTTAGTTTGGCTGTCACTTTGGTCTTCAAACAGCCTTCCTTACACAGGCTCTTTTTGAGTGTTTGAAAATATTTGAGGGCTTTTTCTGGCCGGGAAAGGAGATGGCTGGGAAATGTTTGAACTGCACTCATGCTAACCAGAACTACATAGATTACAGTGTTACCAGCGTTTGGATACTAATTGATACAGAAAAAGTTACATTACAGGATCAATTAGGACTTTAATCTGGAAATAGAAAGGTCCTGAAAAGCTCTCTGCAGGAAAGAGTAAATTAGACTTTCTGGAAACGTGTTTGAGGACAAGGGGGAGAGAGAGCTAGGAATGGAAAGAAAGGGGAAAGCAAGTCTCTAGTCCAACCAAAGCAAGAGTTGTAAATTAAGAGTATGTTAAAAAAGCTTCAACTCTCTGGGTGTACAGAAGTGTAAGGTTTCTGCAGCTGTTCGGTGTTGCCAGGAAACAAATTCCTGACCACCTGCGTTTATTGGAAGAGATCATCCTGTGGGTAAAAAACGTATGATGCCACAGGAAAATATGAAAGGGAAGTGTTGCAAATAAAACCACTATGAATGTAAGCTTGTGTACCTGCAGAGAACTAACTGAAGGGAAAAAAATATGCCACGAGTGAACAAAATGTTTTATTTTGTAACTTTTCCTCTAACTACAAGTTAGACTCAAAGAAGAAGGGAGTATTTAATTGACCAAGGAAGTTTCCAGGGCTGACTCCAGCTGGTATTTGCCAGCCAAACTGTGTTTTGTATGTCTCTCCAGGGCTGATACTCTTGCAAAAAGGTAGTGAAGGAAAAGACAAGTAGCCAATGGATCTGAAAACAGGACAGAGCAGAAAAGAGTGATGTGTTTTGCATCTGTTAGCAGTTCTCCTATGTTTCAGCATTGCCCTGTCATGTTTATTAGCACACCTTGTTCCCTTGGTCAAGGTTACATTCTTTCTCCACTCTCTGCATATGTTGGACGGATTGCTGTGCTCATTGCAGGCTCTCTGATTGCACAGTATATTTTCATAGCCTGATGGAAGAGCCTTGCTAGAGGCAGCTTATTTTGTACTTAACCTGTTTTTCAGCGTTCTCTATGCAAACTGAGCAAGTATTTGAAGTGTCTTATTTTCATAGATGTGTTGCTTATTAATAGAGAAAACATTAGATATAATGACAAGTATTGCTTTACCTAGTGGACAGAGGTGCCTTGTTGTGAGGGAGGTATGAACAAAATGATATATTGAAAGTTTTTCCCAAAGTCAGAGAGAAAATGTATGTAAGAGTTGCCAAGATGCAGTTTTGATTTGCTGTGTAATGGTTTTTGATCCCTCTTTTCTAGTCTTCCAAATCTGGCTATGATTAAGATTTAAGTATCAGGTTTGTATGATGTCTTTAAACAGATACCTGAGCAAATGGCTTCTCTGTACTGATCTGTGTTTAGCTGAGCATTGACTGGGCTAAACATCAAATAAGATAATTTTTTCCCCCTGACTTTAGAGATGAATATATAAAAGACAGTGTAATGATTCCAATTGGCTTAATAATGCTAAGTTAGTGCTCAGAAAATGTATTTCCTCTTTTCCATGTATTTACATATAGGAAGTATATATATATAGGTAGCATGTATATTGCTACCAAATTATCTCTGGGAAGTCACTGGGTTCCTGTCAGGATTTCCACACACATTTGGATTCACCAGTGCACACTAACACTTGGAATGTTGGGTTTCTGTCCTGTGTTTTGGCCAGGCTGCAGTTTTAAGTAGTGGTTATTCTGTGAGATTCCTATTTCAAAATGGGTCCACATCACATCAGTCACCAATTTGTTACAGGCATCTGTTGGTTTTATTTTCAGCCAAGAAACCTGGCATTTATTCCTTTTAAATACTCTCACAGATTTCTTCAGAGGTCCCACTGTGCCCAGTATTCGCCTGGCTGGTTTAGAGTATGTTCTGCATTTCACAGCTGTGGATGGGAAAATTTACATGAGAAGCTACAAGTGAGTATGTGTTTTGTCTATTTGTTTGGGTTTTGGTATGCTTGTCAACTTTAATCTGTAGTTGTGAAATTGAACTGGCTTGAGCTGCATTTAGAACATGCAGGGTGTAGAGGTGCTCTAAAACTTGTACAGCAGAAGGAAAACACTTGAGCCCTAGGTCAGCTGCCTCTTTCCTTGCTGAGCTCCTGCTGACTCAGAGCATTGCTCTTCCATATGGCTGGATTAGTAAGGTGGTGTGAATTAACTTAGTGAATTCTAGGTACTGTCTTAGACTTCATGGACTTAGTCTGTTCTCAGGCTGATTTCTAGGACTCTCCTCACTTAGGTGTTTGCAAAGGAACAACAGAGGATAGGCTGCAGACAGAGATGCACAAGGAAAACCAGGGAAAGGCAGGACAAGGAAATGTTTCTTGTTGCATTGGTGTTCACCCTCACAGTTCACTCCCTGCCTTTGGAGGCTGTGAACATTCATAGCACACATGGTGTTCCATGTGATTTTGATTTCTCTTAATACAAAATCATTTTAATCTGCCTTACTCTTAAAAACAAAAGACCGAAACACTTTCTCAGATAAGTGCTCAGGTTATTTTGCTGTAAATTATAGTGAATATTTTTCATGTCCAATAATACCCAGGGTGCTATTTTGAATTTGAGAAGTGATGGGCTTTCAGGGTCCTGAGGCTGAGTTTTAGAAGTGATACTGATTATACCAGTCTCGTTAAAAAAATAATAAATTACATTAGTCAGGTCATATTTTGAATGTGTTGAAATTGTAATGGGACTAATTTATTATAAATTGCTATTGATGGATGCCTTTCCCAATAATAGAGTTAGTGGTAGCAGTTGATTTAACAGTATTTTGAATTTGTTCTTAAAGAAGATGGATAAATCTCTAGCACAGGGGACAATGTTGATTTTGGTTGGTTTTCTCCTCCTAGGGTGCTTCTGAAGAAATCTGGCTGTAAAATACCCAGAATTGAACTGGAAGAGATGGGACCTTCATTAGATCTGGTTATGAGGAGGACACATTTAGCTTCAGATGACCTTTATAAGCTGTCTTTGAAACAGCCAAAAGGCCTGAAGGTATGTACCTTGGAAAGGGCATTGCTTTCAGATCTATCTCCAAAGAAGAGCAATGGCTGAAGTGTTACTTGTTGTGTATTTGACCACAGCTTACTTTCATCAAGGCCAGCTGACATTCCTGGGGCCACAGCACTTCTGTGGTGATCAGCTGGCATCCAGACTCCTCTGGAAGTACACGGAACACACTGCACAAATCTAAGTCTCTAAACTTCAACCAGTGTATGAGGCTTTGCTTTTGGGCACTTGATTCTCACCAGAGCTCTTGGGACTGTACTCAGAAATATTACCATTGTTCTTCCCTTGCAGCCTAAGAAGAAAAAGAATATCTCCCACGATGTGTTTGGTACAACTTATGGTCGAATCCACATGCAGAAGCAAGATCTTAGTAAACTGCAGACACGGAAAATGAAAGGCTTAAAAAAGAGGCCGGCAGAGAAGTCAGCTGAAGATGGTGGGGCTACTCCTAAAAAGTCAAAGTCAGCTTGATAGTCTGGGACAGCTTTCAAAACTCTTTGTACTTTCAAATTTAGAATATGTGTTGCAATATAAATTGCCTAACATAAAAGATTGAGCTGCTGTTAGTTTTAGTTTTGTAACAGAAATCTTTTTATTCATTTGTCATTTTAAAGGGAACATTGGGGTATTGAGCTTTAACATGGAACTTGGTTATTTAAAATAAAAAATATGATATAACTTACTTATTTTTCCAAAGCTGAGTATTTGTTTCTTGGTATTAGCAATATATGGGAGTCAAACGGGTGACTCATTTCCTGGACAGAGTGGATTGGAAGGGACTTTAGAGATCATCTGATTCCAGCACCCTTGCTGTGAGGAGGAACACCTTCTACTAGACCAGGCTGCTCAAGGTCTCATCTAACCTGGTCTTGAACACTTCCAGGGGTGGGGCATCCACAACTTCTCTGGGCAACCTGTTCCCGTGCCTCACCACCCACACACGGAAGAATTTCTTCCTAATATCCCCCATGCTTTGTGCTTTTAGCATAGAGGAATTTAAATTGTGTCTCCAATGAAGCAACCTGGTGGTGGGAGAGGCCTAAATTCCTCTGTGCTGCCCTTCAGGTGGTCTCCCATTGACCTGCACTCCCTCTCCAGGCTTTTGGGCATCTCTTGCTGGCATCAAACTGGTTAGAGTGTGATGGGGGAAGTTCCCTTCCCCCAGAAACTTTAATTTTATTGCTGTTAAGTTAGGAGCCCTTGATCAGTCAGTTCTTACACATTCTGTGCAGGACAAGAGCAATGAATGTGTATAATATGCAAAACTCTGTTCATCTATTGTTTATGGATTTCATATTTTACACAACTGCAACACTCAATGAACTTTAAACCATTTTCTAAAGTATGAGCTCAGTACATGTGTGATGGCCAGGCTTTGCTTTTGACTCTTACACCAGGCCCTGCTTTGCACTGGCAGAAGCAGGAGTGCTTAAGGTGTTTTTACTGTGTTCATCACCATGGTAGCAAAGTACCTGATATTTACTTTAGGCATAAATGAAACCTTTACAGATTGAATTTCAATCTTTGCTGCTTGATTTCTGCCCAGAAAGTAAGTATGTGAAGGAACCATGAAAGGTCAATTTTTTCAGATATTTTTTCTTATCCTGCTTTCCTCCAAAGTTTGTGCTCATGAGTTAGTGCTGACTCAGCTAGGGGGATGCGAGTTTAAGAGTTTAGTGAGACTTTGGTGTGGTTTCTGTTTTGGAACATATTGGAAAACCTAGCTTTTTAAATTCTGCTTGTCTCTTTGGAAGCTGTTTCTTTGCCCTTTAAGCATAATTATTATAGAAGTATACACCCATTATGAACACAGCAAGCTGGCTCATCCTACTTATGTTTTTAATACTTTATCTTTTCTTGCTAGTTTTCTAATTAGCTGAAGTGTCACATCAGAAATAGGTGGTTTGTTATTTTCAATTGTCTTCTGCATCCTGGATGGAAGCTGTTGGGCAGCTTTACTTTCCTTACGGGTGGGCTGAGCTATAACTGTGGCTGTGCAAATGCCACCCATGACATTCTTGCAGAGCTCATTTGAAAAAATTTGTAGTGTGAAAAAGGAGGGGCTTTAAAAGTTTAGGTTCATTTTGGGGGCACAAACATATTTATCATCAATGTATTTGCATGGCTCTCTCCAAACTCTTTTCTCCGATCTATAACCATGTGCTTGAGAAATTGATGATTCCATAAACTTCTTCAGATTTGTATTTCCCACTGTATCTTTCTGAAGTACAAATCACTAGGCTTTTGTCTGAAAGCTGTAGAAGAACCATACTAGCAGGCAATGCTGTCTTTTACAAGGTTTGAGTTGTGAAATAATAGTAA
This sequence comes from Drymodes brunneopygia, assembly GCA_013400955.1. NCBI lineage: Eukaryota > Metazoa > Chordata > Aves > Passeriformes > Petroicidae > Drymodes > Drymodes brunneopygia. Next base: position 36,376 of record VZTZ01027698.1, read on the forward strand.
AATACTGTTTATTCATAAAAGCATGTCTATAGTTTAAAAGACTGTAATTTTCCAAATTTTCCTGATTTGGAAGCTAATTTTGGTGCTTAATTTGGGTTTTAAAACTTAACAGGATTTTAGATGGTCTACATTACTGCTAAGAAGTTATCTCTCAATGTAAAAAATGAAACAGTTGTTCAGTAGCCCTCAGAGAGAAGTTGTTGCATCCTGGTGCGTTTTTTTTTTTTTAATGCTGCTGCTGGTTTGCTCCTTGTATGAAGAGGAGTTTTGGACAGGTTAGGGCTACTGCACCTTCCAATACCTGAGTGTTGTTACTTGAAGCTCCAGAGAAGTGAGAAGTCCTTGAGCACGGGTAATCAGTCAGTGGGGAGAACCCAGGTGCATTTATTGGCCATTTGCAGGTGGAACTTGAAGTGCCTGATGTCCCTCACCTGTGGCTGTTGCTGTAAATACCCTTTTATATGTAGGTTTTTTGTACTGGTGAAATACAGCTACGTGGTGGACAAAATGTATTAGATATGTGAGGCAAGGAGAAATTCTTCTGGATATACTGTAAGAATATTTAGGTTATGCTTTTTCATGCCAATCACTTCCAGGTTATGTTGTTAGCAAGGATTAAAACTCCCTCTATTTCTAATAAATACTTCGTAGTACTCAAAATTGCCATTTTGGTGCAAATTCATGGATGCAAAGTGGAAATGTTCTCTTGTTTTTCACAGCAGAAACGAACTGCTCTGATCTCTGTATGATGAGATAAGATGAAGCCAAGTTAACAAAGGAGATCACCTCATGCCCTTTAGAGAAGTTTCAGCCTTGCTGAGAAGCACTGATAAAGCCACAAGGTTGGTGGCTGGTGTGATTTCAGGGGTACAGCAGGTATAACCACACGTCTGCTCTGTAGACAATGGCTGCATTCTGAGTATCTGATTTAACCCAAGGTGAATAGTGATAGGAGGGCTAAATATAACCTTTCTAGTGTAAATCTTATTTACCAGTCTTTCAAAGTGTAGGGAAATGCATCTGTGTGCATGAGGAGCAGAACATGCAGTGCTCAAAGAAGAGCTGATGAAAGAGCCTTGCTCTACCTCAGTTCCTCCTTGCTTCCAGAGTTCACCAGGCTCTGAAAATACATAAACATGGCCCCAGGGGTTGCCTGGCATAGGCAAGGAATAACTGGCATGTTCATCCCTTTCCTCTGGCTTTCATCTTCCTACCTCCCAACACATAGGAGTTAGCTTGATTTATGGGTTGAGCCTAGTAGTAACTTTGATTTGAAGAAAATCCCTGTGGGCAAAGCGTGGCTCCTGAGGCTGAGCCTGTGAAGGAAAACAGAGGTGAGGCTGCAAATCAGCAGCCAAGCCCATGCTCTCTTTAGTCTAGCTGGCAGGATGGCAAGGGCAAGGCGAGTACAATTTGTGCCTTCTGTAGACCTTTGGACTCCATGCTGATGTTGCCCAGCTGTGCTGCTGGGGGCTTTCCTGCTGCTGTTAACCAGGCTCCTGTCATTATAGATAACTGATGACACACATATAATATACAGCCTATCTGCACTTCAACTCTTCTTGCCTCTTTTTAGGTGTGGTGTAATTATAAAAAGTAGGAAGAGAGGTAGATACCATGTGCCAAAACCTGCTGGGTTCTTGGGATTCCCAGAGTTTTGGATGTCTGTCCTGGGTGCACATAGTCACAGCCTTAGCTCTGTGCTAGCATAATGTGACAGACTGAGCATGGAGAGCAGGGAGTGGTGTGTGTTTGAAAAGAGCATACTAACTCCCTTCTCCTTCCTGGATTTGGTAGGTTTGAGCTTATCTTTACAGTTCCTTAGCAACCTTATTTGTTTTCAGTAAGTGCTTTCTGGGGTTGATTGTGAGGGCTTCCCTCCACCACTGGCTTGGGTGCAGCTGAGGAGGGAAAAGAGGACCTGGCAGACACATTGGTTATTGCACTGACTGCTGCATTCTTAAACCAGGGGAAAAAAGGCTTATTCTAGATGCTATCAAATATGAGAGAGCAGGGGAGCAGGTAAGGAGACTGGAGCAGAACTCTGTTAGAGACATTTTCATTATTAAAGGGAAGAAAGGGGAAACTGTTAGCTGTGCATAATATATATAACATGGCCATACATAATATATGTTAACATGTGTATTACACATGGTGCAGAGGGTTCTCCCCTGTCCCCCGGTGCAATTTATCTCCTCCCTTTGAACTTTGCTAAAGTGCCTCTAGCAGAACTGACACATCCCAGATGAAATACAGAGGCAAAGCTGAGAAATAGGTCAGTTGCATCAGAAGTCAAGTTTCCTAAAAATGTACAAGGAAAAGAGACATGAGGCTTCTGAATATGAAGTCTCTGTAGGATTGCCTTTCTAAATGGATGAATGTTCCAAGTTAGCAATATGAGTAACACTATATAGGAAGAACAGAAACTAAACTGTCACACATCTATACAGAACACAGTGAGGAGAATCTGCCAGAAACTCCAACATTTTGGGAGGACATAGGGTTTCCTAGAGACCCACCTGATTGGGTTGGAAATTGATTATCTTGGAGATCATGGTAGGCAGGAGGTATCAAAGTTATGTGTGGGCAAAGAAATGAAGGTGGGTGATGGGAGAGGAAAAATTTGTAGGTAATCTGGGATTAAGATTCGTCCTAAATAACATGGGCATCATCTACTCAGAGCAATCAGTGAACACAGCAGATGTTCTCTGATCAAGAAATTTCTAAGGCATCTCTTCTTCATTTCTTGTTTTGTTTGACTTTCAGTCATATTCTGTTTACTTGATCTTTCCCCCCCCCAGCCTGCTTCTCTAAGATAAGCACAAAGTAATTCAGGGGAAGTAGACATAAAGATTTTAGCAGAACTTAATAGGGGGTATGTGTGATTAATGACAAAAATCTCATTTTGTTCCAACTTTCTCCCTTGATAATCCCGTAGTTCTTTCTGTGATGCAACACAACACCTATGAAATCTGGATTTCTCACTCTGTCCACAATCCTGAAATATGCCCATATGGGCTCTCTCTTCTGTTTTGATTGTTGCAATTTGCTCCTCTTGACTCTTTTCACCCTTACAGCCTCCAAAACAAACACGACAGAAGTGCAGTGCCCCTTTCCCACTGTTTGCCCAGACCGTCTCTTTGTGCTGGCAAGAAGCTGAGTTTCTTGTGTTGTATGCACAATAAACTGTATTTTTCACATACACAGTGCTGCAATGCAAAGTGAGGTTAACTTCAGACTCTAAATTTCTCTCCCTGTTTCCTAACATTTAGATGTATTCCCTGGAGAAGGCAGTGCTCAGCAGGCATGCAGTTAAAGGGCTGTCACTTAAGGCAGAGCTCTGTGATCAATTCCTGTGGTTGCTTTAGGCACTGGCATTATTTCTTCCCCTTTTAAACCTGCAAAATTAAACCACTGATCTCTGCTGCTGGCCTCTAGGCTGGAGAATTACTGATGCTGCTGTGTGCCCTGGAATTATTGCTGCAACAGGAACTATCTACATCAGCTGTAGGTAGGCTCACTGGGGCCTAAGATCATATATGCCAAAATATAGTTTAAAACCCTTTTCCCCTCTCCACTTGTTTTTCAGATAAAGGCATGTTCCTTGAACTAAGACTCTTTGTTTTCCTAATCCAAAGAAGTCCATGAGTAGTTACATCTTTCCAGCTTTGATTGCATTTTGCTGATGTTTCTCTCCAGGCAACTGAGCTCCTTGGCCCAGAAGTTGCTCTCTCCTCTGGAGGAAGGTGAGGAAGGAGGAAGTGAGTAGGAGGAAGAAAAAATTCAGGCAAAATATCTCCTCTCTCTCCTGGTGCGTCATGTTCTTGAGTGTGACAGAAACTAATCTCCCAATGCAACAAAGAAATGTGAGATATTGGGCAGTATAAATTCACCCCAAACGTGTCTCAGCAAAGTTTTCATGAGCCTCTCACCTATTTGGTTGTGAGTCACTGCCAAAGATGGGCAGTCACATCTGCTGTATCAGGGAGTCTGTCTTGGGACAGACTGCTGTAAAGAGTGTGATGTAGAACTTGCATTCACCTCCTATCACTGACATTTAATTCTTTTTCAGTTGAAAATACATAATTATGAAAAATTAATGAGGCTCTCCAAAGTGCACATGCAGCATGCCAATAAACAGCAATGAGCTTTTAATTCATAAGAGGCAGCAGATTTCAGCTCCTGTTGGCTTATTTTGCACACAGGAATTCCTTGCTCAACAGGGTTATTTGAAAGAAATGTTAGGGTTTATGTGCTATGTCGTGAAAAGAGGTTTGTAGATTTTTCCTTCTTTTATTTGTTTCTTTTTTTCCTTTCTTCTCTGAACATACTTTAAATACCTAAGGGCTCCTAGGATATTGTAGGGAAAACAGTAATACAACTCAAATGCATTCTGTAGTTCATGAGTGAGGGGTTTCTCTTTGTGTTTCAGATGCTCACCTCTTCAGGGTTGTGCAGAAAGGCTCACTTGAAGAAAGATTCAGAGACCTGGTAACTGCTGGGCACTTCCTTCTCGTTTTCCTTCCAGAGAGGGTTACCCACCCTTCCTGCCATTAGTCTTCTCCAGTTTCTCAGAGGCAGTAGGTCATACATAATGACATTTCTTTAAAAAACCAAACAAGCCCACAAACCAAACACTTTATAGATAACACCGTGTGGGGAGTGCAGCAGCAGTGCTGACATAAGGAGTTAGGAAGGTGCAGCTGTTTGTGGAGCTGGCAATCAGGTCAGGGAATTGAATTTGCTTGCAGAGGCAGGGAGGGGAGAGGGAAGGGGCTGTGCTTTGTTTTGAAGCCTAGATCAGCTCTCTGATCTGGCTCACAGCACAACTGGATGTGCACTGCTGCCCTGGGGAGGCAGTAAAAGGCTGGGGGTGGGATGTGAGGTGTAAGGGGACTCCTGCCACTTGTGTTGCTGCTTACACCAATATCTGTAAGACATTGTCCAAGTTTGAGAATTACTCCAGTTCTGAGTTTGCTTTTAAGGAAATGGATGGGGTTTGAGACCTGTATTTGCCGGTAAGCTTCATAACAGCTTTTCCTGTGATGATCTCTTTTAACGCTATTTTACAGATGTGATAGCAAAGGCTAACCAAACAGATTTGCTTTGGGAACAAAGATAAAATATGGAAGTCGTGAATTCCTTGTTGGTGTGGTCTCTGTTGGTGGTTTCCATGTACCTTCCTGTGGCTGAAGCCTTTGCTGTCTGTGCTGTGGTGGAGCTGGCACAGCTGTCAGCATCACTTGGTCAGGAAAAAGTTGACTTAAGTGGAACTACTGATGATTTTTCATTTTCTTTGCAAAGAAAACCTCTCAAAAGTGCTGAGCTTTTTCAGCAAAGATCAACATCAGTTGTTAAAAAGATGCTAGGTTATCTCTGTGCCTTTTTTAGCAAAATGTGAAGAAATCTGTCCAGATTGGTTTTAAGGCAACCTTCAAAAAAATATTCACAGAAAACTTCTCCTGCTGATCAGGAGTAACCTCCTGACAGAATTTGCTATTTGGCTTCTGGTTTAATTGGAAGAATTTTCTTGCTATGAAGATTTCTCAGTCTACTTCTTTTCCCTCTGATGCTATGGAGCCATGACATGAACAAGACTTTTGAGCTGCATTAAGTGATTTTGTTTAATGAATTTGAGTAAAAGATTAAGTTATGCTTGTTCTAGTCTGAGCATGATTAGAAATACTTCATGTATGTTTTGTTTGGGAAGCTAACACTACATCTTAGCATGAGCCTCAAATCTTTTGAAGGTAGATTTAGATATTTTCTCCAGCTACGAAGAAATATTTTAAATTTCATTTAATTTTCATTACATCCATGTTACAGTTTTCAGGAAGAAATAGCTGATTAGGTTCTTAGTTACTTTTCTTTCAATTCCTGGAAGGAAATCTATTCTGTGGCCTGTGTGGTTAAGTGACTGAAAAGTTTAAGCATGTGTAGACAAAACTGTCCATGTTAAGGAAAATGTATAGTTAAATGATGAAAAAGTGAAAGGTGAAATTCTTTTTCAGCATGTAGGTTGCATAGGACACAATAAACCTACCCTGAAGACGATCTCATGCATGACATTCTGTCACAGCTAATTCTTTTTCCTTTAGGGACTCATGCTTGTGGCAGGAGATTTATGCCACCTGACTGCTGTGCCTGGAGAAGAAGATGTATTAAATGCTAGCAGAGAAGAAGGAAAAAGCTTGTCAAAACTTGTGGTTTATGGAAATGATGCCAACATCTGGTCAGAGCCAGCTTTACTAGGGTTGTAATCAATTCTGGGAGCTGAGTTTACAGGAAAGTTTTGCTGTTCTATTAAAAGGTGGAACAGAATGAACTTTTCAACCTAGTAGGTAAAGAGCTAGTTTCCATGGGCCCAACTCTGTCAGCAAAACAAATGAGTGTTAAGAAAGAACAGCCAAATTATTAAGACAAGGCAATAGCAGAGGTGTTTTCTCACAATGAAAGCCAGATGACTGAAATCAGAAACTATCTGGTCTTCTATGCCCCCTCTTGGACACGGAACCAGACACTTGACTTGGAGACTTGCTCAGAGACTGAACATGGCTTTCCTGAATGGGGGTAACTTCTTATGAAACAAACAAGACTTTTAAGACCTTGTCCTTCAAGCTCTCCTGTTAACTTGCAACCATGGATTGCAGAAGGGTGTTGAACACAGTCTGTCATGGAGAACCCTGCTCCTTGTTTTCCCCACATTGAGGGAAACCCTTAATGAGAACAGGCCTTCCTCTTTGTTTGGGAATGTTGTTCCTCCTTTGTGTTTTGTTCTTGCCAAGAAGTACTTGCTGATTAAGGTGGTTTGTTGTTTTAGATCGATAGTTTGGGTGTGGGATACATCCAGCTTCCATGGGCCAGAAAATCTCACTGAGCTCACTGCCACTCTCACTTCCTGCTGAGGGAGAGATCTCAATGGAATCACTAAGGTTTAGTAGTTCTGAGAATAAAGATATCTCCAAGATGAATGTTTTCAAGTGACAGGAACCTTCCTTTTCCAAACAAACACACTGGTGTTCCATAGTCAGTCTATGATAAAGAATAAGCTGTTAGAAAAATAGAATTTCTCAGAATCACAATATTTCCAAACTTTGTGTCATTCCAAACCAGAATTAGAAGGCCAAACTACCCATTGTATGAGAATTCTGGGGAAAGGAGAAACTTGATTTGTCACCATGGAAACATTCATACCTTTAGATTCAGCATAACATTGCCAAAAATATGAATATCAATCTTACTCTTTCATAAGTAGAATAAAAAGAAATTCAGTTCAGTAAAAGCACAATGCTTTAACATTTTTACTTCTACACATTTTGAATTTCCACCCATGTCACAAGACAAAAAACAACTATACTCAATTAGCATCAAGAGTCCTTTTCATCTGAGCAGACATGATTTAGAGACTTCCTTTCTCAAAGGTAAGACTTAACTCTTACATGCTGGATGGGCTGTCCCTGTGATTTCCTCAAATACAGGAAAATTCAGTGGTGTCTGTGGTAGTAGGGAACTGCATTTGTGCTGCACCCTGGAAGTTTAAAATTAGTATTAAGTCTCCACTAAGTTCCTGGTACTTTGGGAAAGAGTATGAGTACACGGAGAAATTCAATGGAGCCTTATTTCAATACCTTGCCTGTTATCTCCTAGTATAGAGAAGTCCACAGTTTGAAAAGTTCCTGAGCTGGAAGTAATCTTTTTAATGTGTTTTTTTTTGTTACTGCATCTTTCTTATATGACTCTTCCTATTGTTCAGTTAAGTATGCAATTTTGGCATCTTAAATACTCTGTATTGGTTAGTTTAAAAATTTAGTTTTGATTAGTGGCACAAGAATTATTGGGCTAAACTTGAGGTCTGATCCTATTCTCAGACCTTCCTTAGGTCTTTTATTTGAGTGTTATCAGATAAACATTTCCCTTCACCTGTTTCATGCCTATCATGACTTTATAGGCCTCAGTTTCCTTACTAATTTCTTTCCCAAGCTGCAGTGTCTTGGACAATTTAAATGTCTTTCACACAGAAACTGTGAAACAGGATAAATATTGCTTATTTGTCCTCTTTTTACTCTTTCTAGTTCTGTTCTGTTCTTTCAGAGAAGAGAACTGTGTGTGGTATCAAAGGTATTTTTACATGAGTAATTCTGACTTGTGCAACACTTTCTTTTTTATTTTCTCTTCTTAGATTATTGTTCAGCTGGAGGCTGAATATTTATTTGCAGCATTCTCTTGGCAATACCAATGCCAGCAGATGAAAGAGCTGCAGAAATGGGAAGACCCTTCCAAGAAAGCTGCAGCTAGGGCATTTACTCATCTTCAGTCTTGTAAAAGTGGTGCTTAGGGACATGGCAGTAAAATTGTTACGGCTGCACTCAATGATCTCAAAGGTCTTTTCCAACCTCAATGATCCTATGATTCTATGTGCCAGTCAGACATGGTTTAGGGAGCTGTAGCTAAGTTCTTCCATAACTTGTAGTTTGATAACCTGTAATGATGAAGTTTGATTGATGTTATAAAGATGACTGGCACCTGCCAAGATATCTAGAAGGCTATTGGGAAGGTGCATCTTAATGCCACACAAATTAAATGTGTTGTTGTTACATACAAATGATGAACAAAATTGACACCAACTTAAAAAAAAAAAAGAGAATGAGACCTTGCAACTGTAGTAGAGAGGGAAAAAGTCATCCTGATACTCAGAGTCAGAAAGGGAAATCAAATGTTAAGAATTGGTAAGGGGAAATAAGAATGAGTACAAGGAAAACGAAATAGAGTATAAAAATTTGCTGCTATATAAATCCCAAGTGTGTCCATACCCTGCCTGCTGTGGCAGTTCAGCTCTTCCTGTCCTCCACATTGAAAAGGGCTATAATAGAACTAGCTCAGAGAAAGCCAAAGATAACCCTAAGATATGAAATGGTTTCTACAGGAAGAATAAATCAATTAGCTCTTCTGCTTGGAAAGGATATAACTGAAAATAATTATTGCAAAAATATAGAAATTCATGGATGACATGGAGATCACAGAATCATTTAGGCTGGATTACTGTGGTGCCTCGCTGCTGCCTCTAAGCAGCTCTTATCTGGAAACAGAAATTTGCAGACTTGGCCTCCCTCTCCCAGCAGCAAGGGTTTTGTCACCCCTCCATTCTCTTTTTGTCACTCAAAAGTATAAAAATTTCCAGGCAGGAATATAACTGTTTTGCCATCTATTTTAAAATCAATACTTCAGCATAATGGATGTTCCAAACTCATCTCTTCCTCTACCGTTTCCCCCCTCCTTTTCCAGCGTGAGCTGCAGAAGTATGCACATAGTTCTGTCCCGCGGGCAGGCTCAGCTGACAGTGGCACCGTCTCCTTTGCTCAAATCCATTTCCAAATTTAGTCAGGGAGGATTAGTAATAAATTGCGGACAAAGCCCATTCCCGGCTTGGCCAGCAGATGGCAATTCCTGCATTGTAAGATATCCTTGGATAATTAGTTCATCGCACAGAAAGAGGAGTTTACAGTAGGTGAATCTCCCTAACACTAATACTGAGCACGAAAACACCTCTGGAAACTGCGTTCAGGTTTCCTGTCAGCTCCTACCAAACCAGATACCAGAGCTACTCAGTGTGTGAAATCAGTGTTGTCATACACGAAAGAGAAAATAACACTGTTTTGTTCACTCAGCAGTTAACTCTGTTTCGCTGTTGTAACAAGCAGCACGGGAACTTTTGGTCCCGTTTTAATGGTATTGCAGAATCTGCATTGCTTCGGGGGTGTTTTCTGTCATATCAAATGTTCCTGACATGCATTGACATGGAAAGCTGAAATTAAAGTTAATACAAGAGGGTGTTTCCTGCTGTTACAAATCTATGGGAAATGACCTGTTTACTTTCAGAAGAAAAACAAAAAGCAGAGAATGCAGGTACAGGTAATATATGTATTAAATTACAGACTTCTGGAGGAGGTTAGCAGAGAAGACTGCTGCAGAGAAATCAATGAAAAATTGAGTAAATTTCTTTGCTGTAAAAGGCAAAAGTTTCAGGAATGATGTAAAAAGCCAGCAAGACAGAACAATGGCTAATGGACAAATACACTGACATTTTCCTTTTCCTTGCCTGAATTTCTCTTTATTTTCTCATTGAAATGGCTCTGTAGGGATAACTACAACGTGTTATTTAGGGAATGGTGTGAGTTTTACATCTCAGGATTGGTAACTCCCAGTGTAGGCAGGAGGAAGGGTTAAGAAGGGGGTCCAAGCTGACATTACAGAAATGACTAGACCAGAAGGGGTTACAGAAGTTCTCAGCAAGTGTGGGGGAAAACATTCCTTAAATAATTTCTGGTGACCTTTTTGCCTGGAAAAGCATAAATAGGATACGAAGTCAGCTTTATCTAGCTTTATGTGGCTCAAAGTTTAGTTGTCGTGTCCTGAGACTGAGGGCTGAAGGGAGAAAAAAAGGAAAATTATTCGAAGAGGTACTTGAGGTCCTGCCAAGAAGCCAGGTGTACTTTTAAACACTCAATATTTGAAACTGTTCGAAATACTGTTTTACTTTCCAGTCGTACTGATACCATCAAAATATAATGAGAGAATTCATTCCTAGACTGAGAGGGTGACAGTTTTTAACTCAAGGTCCTTTCCCAAGCTACTGTACCACAGACCAGAAGTGTGCAAAGTCTGCCCTTGGGTTTCTGTCATTAGTGGCCTGTGCTCTGTGACACCCTGATTTACAAATATTCTCATTGTCAGAAGAGAAAGTGCTGCCTTGGGCGAGGGAGAGTCTGGACCACCAGAAACAAGCCAGTTGAAGCAGAAGTCTGGAGGGGCTGTCTGGCCTCAGGCTTCGAAGGAAGGCCAGGATTTGCTGGTGGTGAACAGCTTAGGCAGACCACAGGGACTGAGTAAGTTTTTTTAAAAAACAAACCAACCTGTAACTCTTACATGTTAATGGGTAAGAAATTCTTGCTCTAAGCCTGTGCTCATTGCTTTAACATCAAACTTGTTTCTGCGAACTTTTGTTAGGAAACCATGTTATGGGGAAAGAGCAGGAGGAAATCATCTGGGTAATTAAGAGTGCTGGTTTCAGGGTAGGAGAGAGAAGAGGTTCATGGTGGTGAAAATGGAATTAAACATGGGTTTGCACCTGGCAATTTGCTTGAGAAATCCAGAGTTAGGTACACTGTGTCTCTCTGCATCAGCAAAACTTTGAAATGTGTGAGATTGAGTTTGGATGCAACCAGAGTAAGCTGATGTCTAACCAGAGAATAGACATCAAGCCTCCTGTGACAAGTACTGCTTCCAGTTAATATCTCCTCATACATTGCTCTCCAAAAGGAGAGTGACATGTCATCTTTACAAGAAAAATACATCTTGACTAGAAAAACACGGAAGTCTAACTCTCTCACACTGATACTGCACATCAGGAAAAGCAAAATGGGAAAAAGTTTCACTCAAATCCCTTTGGAGGTTAGCCTAGAGTATCGGTTTTACTGTGAAAGTTGAAGTCAAACACAAGGTTGGGTTTTTTTTATTGTCTGTAATTCCTGGCTATGCTTGTATTCATTGCAGAACCAAAACCCTGCTTTTTCCAACCAATAGCCTTGCAAAGTCATACTGAAACAAAAAAATACTGTGTACTTTGGCAGAGGTATTACCAGCCATAAAGATCTGGCAACTGCAACTTGTGTAACAATCTTGCTAATTGTATTTAAATTGGAGTGGATCAACCCTTCTAACACTGAATAAAGAACTTTCTTTTTCCCAAGAAGAAAAGCAGATAGGAGGCTGGATGTACACAGGTGAGCAGGTTTTTAACAAGGGTTTCCACAATGAGATTTGACACCAGGTTAACTATTCCCATTTGCTATGTGGGTACAACTTATTACATTGCATAAAGTAAAAGATGGTCTGAAGTTAAAGCTCTGTAGTAACCCCACAATAATTCATGTGCAAACACAACTTAAAGGTCTGTGTTTACTCCCACAATCATTCATACGTAAACAGTCTTATGTGAGAATAATTACTTTTCTTCTTGTTTGCATTTTTCCACATGTCCTTGGAATATTAAGCTAATTCATGAAAAAAAAAGTCATCTTGAATATGTGGGTATATAATGGTATATATAACAAAGGGCTGGTAGTACTTTAACTTCTGCTTTTCTACTGACTGGTGGCAGCACATCAAATATACTACAGAAATAAAATTAGAAAAATGCCTTAAGATCAAAGGAACTACAAAGTTACAATGTCTGGGAACAAAGTGGGTTGTTAAAGGTCAGCAAACATTCTTTCTGTAAAACTAAGGGTCCCAGCTCTTTTTTTAAGATCACCTCCTTATGTCAGGGGTGGCTTTCTTAGTGGGATACTAGGCATGTTTGGACAATACAGAACCCTGAGATGGCTTCATGATTAATAGTGTTATTCTCCATAGCAAATTTACCTCAAATAGAAGAGTTGTACATAATTTAGTACACAGTTTCATACCCAGTCAGAAGCATTATAGGTCTTATTAATTGTAAAATCCTGTTAGTACACAGCAGTATCCTTCAGTAAATTCCAGCAAAGTGAATTCTGGAATGACGATAGCACTGCCTGTGCATGGTTATAAATCAGATTTCTAAGTGTCTGGGAATTATTCATGTAGTTTAAGTGGCTTGGGTTTATATTGTCTTACTGCTCATTTGGCCCAATTTGAACATGCAAGCTTTCCCTCAAAGGGTGGTACTCTGTGTACTGTATTGTTCAAACAGTTGGCAACTTCTTAAAGGTTTAGATGCTACTTAAAGAGTTTACAAAGTTGAAGGCTTTTAGTAAAATAATTAGGTGGAGTGTCATTTATTTTAAATATTACTATCCCAGGGAGTTTAAATAAGATGACCTCGATTTCACCCTAATGAGAGAAGGAGGGAAGTGTTTTCTTTGAAGTGTTTTCTTTAAACTGTTTCTAACTAAAATATAAGACACAAACAGACACCTAAATGGTTAGATCTTTTATATACTGAATAATTCTGCCTGAAAATGGATACTGCATCTGTTAGTCACAGTGCTGTGATCAGAAGCTTCTGTAATGTAAAATCTTTACATAGTCTTTATTTTAAATAATTGGGAAGATCATTATGATGCTAAAGGAAATTGAGTATTAATTTTATCTGTCTTAGGGAATCCATCTAGGATTCCCAGAGAGGAATGATAGTCTATGTGCATCTCTTGAGTTATGAAAAATGCTGTTTCAGAGGGAGGACAAAGAGCACTTGGGAGCCACTGAACCTGGACAATTCACATCTGGCTCTCAAGTAAATGCTGCACTATGAACGACCAGCTATAAGGTAACCTTGTACTCCTCCTGGTTGAGGCTGGCCAGATGTCTTGCTCAGCCTGAGTAATAGGGAGAACAATTTAGGATTCCTTAATGAAATTTATTTGTGTGAATATATGCTGTACTAGAAATTCTTCTTTCTGTACTAATTTATTTTATTTTTGTATGTAAAGTAATGGTTATCCCATTATTCTGGTAGGGGTGGATTTTATCAGAGTATAAATAGAAAGCGCAGGGCCCACGTGTGTGCTTACTTTTTAACAAGTGGTATATTTTTACTTAACCACAAAGTAAATACATATTTAGAGTAAGGCCACTGATACAGGATTTATTTAACTTCAAAAAAATCCCTGTCAACACAAGGATTAATTTAATTCTTGCTTTTGAAAGAGAGGAGATATTTAATGGTGCTAACAAGAATTGTTATGTTTATTTCACAAAATAGAGTCACTGCAGACTAATGTTGCATTTCCACACACATTTGTTGAGATCTATTTTACCCATATTACTATACATGGGATGAATTGTGTGTTAATCAGTTGGAGAAAAGTGAACCAGGGAGAGTTTGTTTGTTTTTTTTTACTGACCTGCAACAGATTGGATTTTTTCTTGTGGGATACCCAACTTCAAATTCAGGATTTCAGATGATGGTTAAAAAGTAGATGTAGACTGAGGACAATAATTAAGCATAAATAAAAAAAAAAACAAAATGAAAAAAGATCACATTTGTTAATCTTTCATATATTAAAGCAACTCTTTATGAGTAGAAAGTAGAATGAAACTAAGTCCTTCTGTACCAGCTACAAGGTAGATGAACAAAATTATTTATCATATAGTTAATGTCCTATATAGTTTAAATACTTCCATGCAAATAAGTACAGCCCAAAACTATTCTTTGCTGTATTTAGTACCCCTATACCAGTCTTAAAAGTCAGATTTTTTTAGTGTTGTATTTCTCAACACAAACCTGTTCAATTTGTGAAGGCAAGTAGACTTTCTACATGGAAGACTTTGTTAACAGTTTTCATGTGCCTTAATATTTGAATTGATTCACTTAGATACACAGTTTTGCTTACCTAGTAAGTAAAGTGCTGACAGTGTTGTAAATCACACCTTGAAATGGGGCCACTACCACCTGCTAGCCCTTGCTATAGCCTTTAATACAGAAACACTTTCAAAGGGACAAATGGACAACAGTGATCAACAAAGTTAATTTAACTTCCATAGAAATTAGAACTCTTAAAATCAAGAGTGCAAGGTTAGTGTCACTTCTATTCCTGGTGATTTTTCACTGCAGATAGTACTGTCAGAGGTAGTAGTTTTTTTCTCTTTCAACTTTTTGCAGCCTGAAAAGTCAACTGAGTGGCCACTGAGCAAACAACCAAAATCTGCTTCTAGACAACAATCTGATTTTGTTTATTTGGTAAAACATTTTGCTTCTCTGATGCTCTGAACTTTTGCTGAAAACAAAATTGAGATTTTGAGGCTGCAAAGGTGGTCTGGAAGATATTAAATCTACATAAACAAAGGAAGGAACTCTGAGGTGCTTACATCCTACAGTAATGCATGCAATATGAAATACTTGACCTGCGTAGTGGTATCAAACCAAGCCTGAAGACAGCCTAAAACAATGGCTTGAAGCAGTTCCTGCTCATTTGAAAGACTTTGAAGCTCAATGAGAATGTTGCCAGCAGTGCTAGTTATTTCACTGCCAAGAAAGAGGTGAATGATCATGCTAGGACAATGTATTCTTCATGCTTCCTCATTTAGCAATAGGATCAAAACAAACTCCGTATTTGAGGTCAGAATAAAAATTATCTTAAGATGTATATCCACGGGTGGGATTAATTTCACCAAATTTTAGGTGTCTAGAGTTCTCAGTCATACATCTAAGCCTGTTATCTGGGCTCCTTCAGTATCACTTACCTCATCATAAAGGTTAATGTTTAAAGTAATTTGTGCCCTTGTTCCCACCTACCAACACTACATAGATGATGTCCCTGATCAGATGTTCACAGTGGAGACAGTGACAAGGGAGGTTAGAGAAATCCTACACTAAAAGTCTGTCATCAAAAGCTCAGCTTTGTGCAGCTGGGGATTGGTAGGGGCAGAGGGCTTTGACAGGTAGTGATTGCCATTTCCTTTCACTTGCCACCTTTAATAGTAGCAGTTACGTGTTAACCTTGTTCCAGACAACAGCTGGTCAAGTCCCATCCACTTGTCATTGAAAGATAAACTAAACCCGAGTTTAATTTGTGAAGGAGCCAGACCTGAGCCATAAGGTGAACCTAAAAAAGGAAAATGTTAAGTCTGGAACTGGTGTTTGAAATAAATGTGGAAGTGGCCACTGGACGTGTTGCTTTTCCTTAGCTTCACTAGTTAGGCATTTAGCCGACTTCCTTTCCCTCTCTCATACTGGTTGGAATTGGGAGGGAACCTATATCTTGACAACTATAGCAGCCTAGAAAACTTCTACTGTAAGTATTATCAAGTTTGTGTTAGACACTCTCAACACTCCCCACAGTAAACAAGTAATATCTGTGGTTTTTACCTTTGAAAATGTGACTCATCTGCTCAGCAGTCAGATGCAGCCGTGGTAGTCCATACGACTCAGCTGGAGCCCAGTCTGAAACATCACTAGAACATCCTGTCTGGCTGAGAGATGCATAAACACTGCTTACTGAATGGGATTTAATCTAATGTTGATCTTCACGCACTTGGTGATACCATATGTTTTTGTGTTTTAATGGTTATCCTGTTTATCTCATCTTTCTGACCTAAGTCCAAATCCTTCTGCTGAATAGGTGTCTTAATAATACTAGCTGAAAATCAAAGAACAGAAAGGCTTAATCATTAATATCATGCATTAATCTAACTGGCCACAAGATTTTACATTAGCCTCATGTCCTCTCTGTACAGTTCCTCGCTTTCTTGGAATTGCTTCTACTGTACTGCTTGTTGAAAATTTGTGTTAAAGTTAGGCATTTTACCGAAGACCTTTTTTTTCCTGGATGACGTAGGCATACCTTTTTCATTGATTATAGTACAAATTCTAATCAGATCAACAGAAGAAGGAAGAATTAAACTCTCTGAGCATGTACCCTTCAGGCTTGGCATTCTGTGCACTTCACTTTTGTGGAATACTACACAACTTTGAAAAGCTTTAAAAATAAAATGGTTCATGGAAAAACTGTCTTGTTGTGTCACTAGCAGCATGCTTTAACAATCTGGGTAATTTTTTGTTAAGTCATTGGCAATTGAAATATTCCTTATGGTCAAAGAAAATGCTGCATGTGAGACCTACTGAAGTCTTGGTCTATTTTCAATAGCTTGTGAGAAAGTGAGTCAATGTTTAATGGGGAGCTGGCTAGAATTTCAGATAGGGTTGCAGAGGATGACATTTCCTGGCCCCTGGGGCTTTTGAAAGTCCACAAATGACAGGGCAAATTCCTCCTTAGGCATTGGTCTTTTATGTATTGATCCTAAAATAGGCACAGCCTAAGTAGCACCATAGCAGATGTTTGTTGCAGAGCATTATGTCTTTTGCGTGCACAATTGCTGTTTGTTATCAGCTGTAGGGTATTAATAAAACATGTAAAATAAGCACATTACCATAAACAGGAAGGAATCTTAGACAAACCCAAGGCTTTCCTCACATCACATTTCTCAGCTTATCAATTCTCTCTTGTTTTTATCCCCTTTTCTCTCTGTTTTGCTGTTGGTTTTATGATTTTTTTCTTTTTGTTTATGACACCAATTTCGCTGAAACATATGCAGTTATCTATATTCGAGGTATATCTTCTATATCTCTAACCTCTTTATTTTCACTGTTTTATGGTGATTATCTCATGTCCATCTTCCTTCTTTTTCCTTTTCAACTGTTTTTCTTGTGAATATACAGGGTTCAAACAGCAGAACCACAAAGGTGGCTTTCCTTTCACATACCTTTCCAGAGTTAGTGTTATTTTTTTCAAATAATATTTTTTAAATTCTTTGATAGCAATAATTTAAACACCAGTGCTTTTATTGTGAATCTTTGGGGTTACAAAAACTTCACAAATCAAACTGCAGTCAAACCTGCCCATATTCTGTTGACAAAGTACATTTTCTGTGGAAATTATCTGACTGTGAAGAGTGAGATTTTCTTGTTCTTAGGAACTACTAGGGAAACAGCTAAGATCTCAAGAGACCTCTCTCAAAAGGGAAGAGCCTTAGCTCTTGAGGGGAGCAGAGTGTACCAAAGAGGTACAAAGTTTTTCCAGATACCTAATTAAGGCCTGTAAAGGAAGACCCCATGTGCCTACGTATTTTTGAAATATAAATACGACATATTTTTTTAGTTAAGCTAAATAGCAATAGAACAACAAGGTACAGAATACTGAAGAAACATTCAGAATAGTTATAGACATCACATTTATAAAAACTGTATGTACTGGAGAATCTGATTTTTTGACTATGCATTCCCAAATGTGGGGAATAATTAGTTCATACTAATCAGGGCATAAGAAACACTTAATGACTAGAAAATAGAGTCTTTTTTAAGAAATGTGCAAAAGTGGAAGCTGCACAAAATATGTTCACAATTGGTTTTCCTAAAGACACATCCTTCATCTTAAAAAGCAGGGGAGTCATTGTAGTGTTTATATGAAACTGGTAAATGAAACTGCAATACATAAATATTACCTTGAAAAACATGCAGAGAGGGATTAGTCTTGAGTTTAACTGAACACTGTCCAAAACTGGAAAAAATACGTGGCACTTCCCTTAATCTGATTCGACTTTCTATCATCCAATTCACGGTCTTCCATTCAGGACTCCCATCTGAGGAGTCTCACTAAGAGTTAGAAACATATCTGAGAGTTTGTGGAACCATGACCCCTTGGATCAGTCATATTAAGATCCAGTCTTGGATTTTGCCCTTGTTTATTTCTATACAACTGAAAGTTTAATTAAGTTAATCATTGTTGACAAAGGCAATGGAGATTGAATCTGAAACCAAAAAGGATTTGTTTGCTCTGCCATAACTGTTGAAAAAATGTTACATTGTGGTGGGGGAAGCTTTTAATTATTGTAAGAAAACTCAACAAATTTAGAAAACACTTTCTGGACAAAGACTTGGTGGAGAATGTGAACTGTTAACTTTGGCACATTAAATTGCTTATGAAATATTTTGAGCATAGTTAAGCTCATCATAGGCTTGGGATTTTAATAAGCATCCAGACTTGTTCCTTGGGGGGAACAGATGTGTTTTTCAGCAGTTGGCCAAATATTCTATCTTTGCTTTGACAATCATTATGTATTTCATACAACTATACTGTGTTTCATTGCTGGGCTTTAATTTTTTCCTGAATTCTACTGCTGTATGTGTATGTGTAATGTTTTTGTGTCTAACTCAGAAGGGCACAGGTAACATGACAGTGAGTGTCCAGCAAGATTAGTGCATCTATAAAATGCACTTCATTATAATCATAAATGTATTTTACATTGTTATATGGTTTTCTTTCTTTAGCTACTACTACTTTTCATGTGCAGAGCAATGTGTCCTGAACCAGAAGACATGATCTAATGAATCTGTGCTTTGTTTTGGACTAAGCTTTGTTTTCTTGTGTGGTCACTGGTATGAAGGACGGAGAAGGTGATTCTGAGTCAAAAAGTGAGGAAGAGGCTTTGGAGGCAGGCTGGGGAGTTGGATGGCACAGCAGACACAGCAGTCAGTAGCAGCCGAAGTTCTGATGGAAGAAATTGGGATGGTGTATAATTGCAAGAGGTTGCTTTGAGCCCTCCAGGTCTCACAGGGAAGGACGAAACATCCAGATTTAATCCGCTGATTTTCTTTCAAGAAGCTTCTTCCTCATCAAGCCCAAACTGCTAGAAACCTAAGTAGCTGCCAAACAGTGGAACAGATGTGCGTCTGCAAGCTTGGAAGCAGGATCATGAATCAAAAACTTGTCATTTAACACTCCTGACCTGCGCTTTCCCTATCCTCTCACTTCCCTGGCTGTGGGGAAGAAAGGCCCAGAATTGATGCCTCTGTGCAAATGGGAAACATGTCAAGAGGTGTGCAGAAGCAAGTACTTTCCCTTCCTTTGTTGAAAAGCAGGAAAGACAACTGGGCAAAAGCGGTTTCCCTACGGTGTCCCCTGGCACAGGGTGTCCCAAGCGGAGATGGACAGCTGTCCCGGAGGACAGCGGCTGCCCCGAGGGCCCTGGAGCTGGGCGCCTCCGTGCCGGGGCTGGCAGCCCTTCCGTCGGGGAGGAGGGTGGGCGCTGGGGCTCCGCAGAGGCCAGAGGGCGCTGGGCAGGGCCGGGAGCCGGCTGTACCGGGGGTGCGTCTTTTACGGCGGCTTCTCTTTCTTTCGCTGCTGTTTGCAAACGGTCGGGGCGGGAGTTTCAGACTTTTCCCCCGGCCCAGCTCGGGACACCGCTGGGCGCCCCGTGGGGAGCGGGCAGGGCCCGGGAGCGGAGCCAGGGGCTTGTTTGCCGCTCAGCCCGCCGAGGGCAGTGCACGGTACCTGTCTGCAGCCTCAGGGCGCTCGCCCGCCTCCCGCCCTTCCCG
>VZTZ01027698.1:56257-159058 GCA_013400955.1 Drymodes brunneopygia
TGCCTTCCAGCCTCGCCCTCCGCTCCCCCGCTCCCCTCCCCGGGCGGCCGCCGCACAGTGTGCTTACTGCCGCCGCTGACACGGCGCGGTTCCGCCCCGCTNGGAGCAGCGGCAGGAGAACGGCGGCGAGTGGTGCCTCGGCAGCGGCGAGAGAGGGGCCGAGCCCCGGGCGGCGGCGGAGGCCCCCGGGAGCCCAGGCTGCCCCGCGAGCGCTGCGGCGCCGGAGCCCCCCGAGGGCGGCTGGGGCTGGGTGGTGATGCTGGCCGCCATGTGGTGCAACGGCGCCGTCTTCGGCATTCAGAACTCATGCGGGGTCCTCTTCGTCTCCATGCTCCGGCTCTTCGGCAGCAGCGAGGACAAGCAGCTGGCCTTCAAAACAGGTGAGGGGAGGCCGGGAAACGGGTCGCGGTGGCTCCCAGCCCGCTCTGCCTCGGCCCTTGCCCGGTCGCAGGAGGTGTCCGGCCGGGGGCTCTCGCTGCTGGCGGTGCCGCTCCGCCCGTCAGGGTCCGAGCCCCGGGGGCCGCAGCAGCGAGACCCCCCTGGAGGGCCGGGCCGGAGCCTGCCCCTGCCCCGCCGCAGCACGTGGGGCTGGGCTGAGAATACCCCCGAGGGAAGGGGAGCTCCCCTCGCCTCCCTGCGAGGGTGCGCGCTCGCAGCCCTGCCCCCGGGCAGCGACCTCCGGGGCATCGGGGGACAAGCTGCGGGAGAGGAGCAGGTGTGCTCTCGCTTCTTGCAAAGCTGGATCTTTAGGCATCTGCTATCGTGCTTTGTGGGTTACAATGCACACTCCTGGTCGCAGAAACCTTTATTCCCCTGCCTCCATTAGTCTATATGATTAATTAATAGTGGAGTATAGTGACAGTTAAAATATGTCAAGAATGCATTTTGGTGTGCAGCTTTACTCCTGAAACCGGTGTCACAAAACTCACCTGTAAAGTTAATGATATTTACTAAACTTTAAAGACATTAACAGTACTCTCACATGTAACTGATCTAAAGCACTTTAGACACGTAAGATTCAATTAGTTAAAAGGTAAGCATACATTCTGTTTTATTTTATGTAAGTTTTCTGTGGAAAGTGTCTTGTGCTCTGACTTTGTAAATTGAGGAAATGCAGTTTTTGGCTCTTGGAATAATAATTAAAATTAAGAAACAGAATTAAAATTACGTTTTACTATAGTAAATAATAAAGTTGAGTTATAAAAATAATAGCTTCGTGTTAAATTATTAAAATTAAATACTGAAAAACAAACACTGTCTTTTATGTTTTTGTTCCTTTCTTAAAAAAAGGTGTTCCAGCTGTGTAGCCTTGCAGAGGTGTAAGCCTTCTAGAAAACTTTTTCAGTGCAGAGTGGGCGTTACAGACCTCTTGAAATTTATGTCTTCCTTAATACTTGCATAAGTGGGCCTGAAGTTGAGATGTTAAGACAAAGAAGTTAATTTTCCTCTGGCAGCCTAATAACTATTTTTGTCTGAAGTAGAAAACCAGGGCAGGTGTTTAGGCTGAAATAGGAAAGCTGAAGAGCTGCGGTGGAGCATTAAGTGATGTTCTCTCTGGCATGTGAACGGTTTGCAGTAATATACAAAGTGTATTCCCCAGTATTCTTGAGCTAGGAAGATGGGAAGCTACATCAGCCTGGGCAGTGCCTGTTTCTTGGAAGAGAAATGCACATCCCGAAGTAGGTCCCTGGAGCTCCTTAGCCCACACAGGAGAAGAATGAGATTCAGAGAACGTGCTGTGAACATTTGCATACTGACCTGGGAGCCCCTGGCCAGTCAGAAATGCAGAAGCAAATGGGTGATTGATACTCTGCTGTTCATTGTACAGAACTGTAAAAATTGCTTGTTCTGAGTATCTGGTTTGGTAGTAACAATCTCTTAAAAATTGTTGTCTTGTACTTAAAAAATAAAAAAGGTAGTAGTGCAGTAGTCAAAATAATCAACAAGAGAAAGATTGAAATTGTCCCCTGCCTTCCAGTAGGGTAATTGCACCATTGGTGTTTCAGTGAGGCGAGATTGTGGGTGTGCTCCACCCATGTTTTTGAAAATTTGTCCAATTGCAGAAAAGAGTGGGGGGAAAAAAACGGAACCTGGCTTTAGAGTCTAGTTGTTTTGCATCCTGCTTAGAAGAGCAGGAAGAGTTCTGAGTCCTGGATGCAGCCAGCACCTCATGTATTGCTTTTTAAGTGATTGGAGGGGGAAAAAAGCTACAGCTGTGCTTTGTTGCACTTTGTTTTGCTTTATCAGATGTACTCTGGTTTGGGTAATGCAGAAGGTGCTAATTTTGCGTTTTTTGAAATCCAAATGGGTTCAGATTGGGGGAAATACTGCAAGATAGCTGCTTTGACTAGATGACTTGTGTGCATGAGGAGGAGGACTGCAAATACAAGAAGTCTCCTGTAAACAAAAGCACAGCAGATAAAAACATGCCTTTCCTTTTAATGCCTGATAGTACCTTGATGAGTTGGGATACTAGAAGGGAAAAGTCAGTATGATTTTCATGTTAGAGAAAACTCTAGCCTGATCATTCCCATGGTATTAATTAAAATGCTTAATCTACTGAGTCTCTTGTGTTTGGACTGATTGCAACTCAGACCTGGCAGTAGTAACTGAGTTAGTCAAGTTTAGTGAATTGGAAAACTGGAATTTGTAATGAATGTTTTCTTGTTGTGGGACTTTGCTTTGGAAAGCAAAGTTTAATAGTCTAATCCTTCTGGAAAAAAAGATTTCTCTAATATCTGAAATGCTGTTTTTTTTGAGAGACATAAGTATTCTGGGTAATTTCTTTAAGGACCCCAGGTGTCTGTGGAATTTTGCAGTTGAGCCACAGTACCAAAGAATTCAGGTCTGTTTGTGGTTTGTTAGTTGTTGTTTTTTTTACTACAGGATTACCTAGCTGTTGCCAAGAGCACATGTGTTGCCAGAGGTTTTTGTGTGCCTGCTCTTTTGGGACCAGTTAGTAGTCATCTCTTGCCTGGTGTGTTTCCCAAAAAGAGGAATTAAATAGGTTATTATAAAAGCTGGTTTTGGTATCTCTTAATAGCATCTTGTAATATTTTAACAGTCAATGCAAGGTGAAATGGGAGGGCTAAGTATCAGAGTCTGTGCTATTTTTGTTAGTGTTAGTAAATGGGTGGGTGTTTATCATTATGAAAGGCAAAAAGGGACGAGGCAGAATGGAGGAAGATGTATCAAGAACTGACTCTGCCTTGCAGATGAGGAGTGGAAGGAACCAAAAGTATGGGCAAGGCAGCAAGGCTGTTTACAGCATGCAGCATCAGCACTGGATAAATAAGATAAAGAACTATAATTAACATTGTTCCTGCATTTAGCGGTATTAATGGGAAAACTTGTGGGTGATAGCGGGTTCAAAAATTCCTTCAAGGGACACCTTTTTATGAAAAAAAATTGAATATAACTAGTACACAGTATTTTGGTATTTATATTAGCAAAAAACCTCATTTCTTTGCTTATGTAGTGCACTATAGAAGCAATTCCATTGTTTCCTTGCGTAGCCATTTTTTGTTCGCAAACTAATTGATTCATGACTCTAGAAGAGGAAAAACCCCTAGTGTAAGTATAAAACTTCTAGAAAGGTGTGCCTGAAGTCTCAGGAAACTACTCTGGTCATTGTTTATAGTTCATTGTGTTTGAGGAACAAGTTGAGTGGAAAAAAAACAATGGCAATGAAATACAGGAGGCTTGTGGTTCTTGGAAATAGGGCAGACCTAGCTGGCCTCTAGTGTTCAAATGCAATTGTTGTCTGATCACCCTTGAAGGCAAAGGATTTGGTCCAGACCAGCCCAGGGTCTGGCAGGAAGAGCCCTTGATTCCTTTCCCTGTTGTTGTCATGTGGGGATGGGGAGCACTGAGCCAGTCCCATTGTTATCTCAGGGATTTGTGTGTGAGCTCCATCAAGTCCCATGTTGTGCTCTCTTGATAGATGCCTGTATTACATAGGTTTTTGTGTGCATGTGTTTTGAAAAGGCAAATAAATGCTGTTATACTAGTGGCAACAGAGATAAAAATGGTAGGTTTCATTTAAAAAAAAAAAGATAAAATTACTGGTTCTACTACTCTAATTGCTCCTTGTTCTGTGATTTGCAGTGTTGTTTCTGTAATGCCACTGGGTTATTCTCTCATGCACAAGTATCAAGTATGCCTGTGGGTACAAATATCACCTGCACAGGGAGTATGTACTGCTGTTAGAGTTCTGCATCCAAGTGTTTGCTTTGTTAGCCAGAGTTCCTAGAAGACGCCAACTCACCTTGCCTGGACTGGTTATCTGTGTGCTTGTGTGCCTCTCCCTGGGTTTGGCTCTCCAAGGTGTAGCCTTTGGTGAAGTATTTGGATATCAGGATGATTGATTGGCTGGCTCAAAACTGTTGACACCATCAGGACTCTTGGACCTAGATTGCTGAGAGTCTGATAGGGCAGGGAGGAGAACTCTGATTTTACTTTCACATTCAGACTGTAGTTCAGATACTGAGAAGGTAATGTTGAATGGCTACAAAGATCTTCAAGGGTTGAGAACATGTGAACTGCTGCCTTGTATTGTATCTAAATTTTGCTGAGCAGGACTGGTGTTTTAAATTCACAGGAC
Source organism: Drymodes brunneopygia (assembly GCA_013400955.1). Taxonomy (NCBI): domain Eukaryota; kingdom Metazoa; phylum Chordata; class Aves; order Passeriformes; family Petroicidae; genus Drymodes; species Drymodes brunneopygia. The sequence continues at coordinate 60,861 of VZTZ01027698.1, forward strand.
AGTTTGATGTTTTCCTTTACTCTTTTCTTGAATCTTTTGATATCTTCCCGAGTTTTCCTCCAGAGATGAAGACCATCAGTAATTTTGATATATTTCAAGTCTTTGTTGTGTAACTGTCCTTCAGAACCACATTTATGTTTCTAAATCTATGGTCTGCTGTATCCAGTAAACTGGGAACCTTGGCAAGCTGGAACTGTGTCATGGCTTATGAGAGAGCAACTTAAGAATAGTGAGTCAAATTTGGAACACAGAAGTTGAGTACATGAGTATAATTTGTGTGAGGTACAAGGATGTGTACTACTGTATAACACCTTGGTCAATAAGGATTACACTGCAGTGGAGGATGTAGTTCCATAAAAAGCTGGAATTCAGTTTTGAAAAAAAAATGGCTACACAAGGAAACAATGGAATTGCTTATATAGTGCACTACATTATTATCAGTGCTGCTGTAGTCTGCCCTCTTTCTCATGTTTGTGTGCTATTGAAGCCAGAGCAGGGAACCAGCAGTGAGTTCTTACCAGAAAACTAACCTGAGGTAAAAGTAGTGATTCATTTCATTCAGCTGCAGTCATTTTTGTACCCCTTTGGCCTGGCTTTGTGATTATAAATACCTATGTAAATGAAGACTCAGGAGTAGCTGAGATGATGACTGGGTAAAACTGGAAAGTTGAAGGCAATTTCTGTAGTGTACTGTCTTTGTATAGACCAGAATGATTAATATCACTACTGTTTATGCATACACACATACAATGCCTTCATGCCTCCAGCTCTGGAGCATTTCTCTTGTAGTCTTGATAACTTGTCTTCAAAGTGATTACTTAGGTTGTCTTTTTGTGGGTTTGTTTTTTTTTTTCTTATGTTGGATTTCACATTGGTTAGATTTTTCCTGTTCCAACTGCAACAAACAGCTTCATTAGGGAGAATAATCTTCTTAAAGTGTTTGAAAGATAGTTACCAGTTAATTTTTGTATGTTTCTTTAGAGGTAGCATTTGAATTTCCTAGGGATGAAAATTCCCTGTAAAATTCTAAAGATGATTGGCAATTGTCACCACTCTGCATTAAATCCACATGCCTCAAATTATGAGCTCTGGTGTGCTGCCTGTCAGACAAAACTTTGTCCTCTAAAATCTCCTTCATACAAATCCACTGAAATGCTAAGTTTTACTGTACTTAATTAATATTAATTTTGTTGCATGTGAAATACCTTTCATACTCCCAATGTTATTTCTTTGTCAATGTCTCTGTTGCTCTCTCTGTAATGCAGAGAAGAAAGGTACTGTATCATGTTACAAAATGAGGCTTTGCTGTTTTCTGGCATGAATGATGTACTATGATGACATTGTCCTGTCATAATGCAATAATGCTATTTTGCATTATTTACATAATGTGATTTTTTTCTTGCTGCGCATTATTAGTACCTGCAGTCAGTGAAGCTTAGTTGACTTTGAAGTTTTCCAGTGTGCATTACTCCTTGCTCTTCAACTTTGCTTTGTTTAATTGGTCCCTGTAGTCTATTTAATGTCATCTTATTCATCCATTTTTGGCTACCATTCTTTGACGTTTCTCAGATCCCTTCCTCACTTTTGAGTTGCTTTAAATAACTACTGTCTAAAGGGGAAGTTAGCAAAATGTGTATGTTTATTAATAAACCTTCTTCTTAGACTTAGCAAGATGTACCTGTGATTAGTGTTTGCCTATCCATAAACATGATTTCATCTTTGAACAGTTTGCTTGCAGAAACTTTCAGTTTCCTGATAATGTTCAATCTCTTCTATCATGAATTCTTTAGCCTCCTGAAAGGAGCATTGTTAGAGGCCATCTTGAAGTTCAAATGTTATTGATATCTCTTTCTATTATTGAATTACTAGTCTTGTATGAAGCAATGTAGTAGACTGTTCTTAAACTGTTATAGCACAGTATATCTATTTACTCTTTCAGCCAGTTTGAGTTAATTAGAGGTTATAACAAACTGGTTAATGTAGCCTCTACTTGGACCAATGTCTACTAGAGCAGGCTTCTCTAGACCTTGCCTAGTTGGGTTTGATCATCTGCAAAGATGGACTCTCCACAGCCTCCAAAGTGCCAATGTTTGACCACTTTGAGTGTATATTTTTCTTACCTTTAAATTGAACATTCTCTATTTCAATTTGTGTCCATTGCTTCTTGCTCTTTGTCAGAATACCACTCAGAAGAGTTTGGTTCAGTCTCTTTTCACTTCTTTTCGTGGGGTATTTGTGTGTCCTAGGATTGCCCCCTCCAGCCTTTCCTGCTTGAACCTAACCAATGCCACCTCTCTCAGCCTCTCATTTTCTGTCAGATGCTGTTTCCCTTATCTTTGCAGCCCTTTGCTGGATTCACAGTAGTGATCAGACTGCCTGCTCCACCTTTGGCATTGTTGGTGTTTCAAGTTTATGACTTGGTCTCAGAGAAGGTAAAGTCAATCCTTTGTCATCTCCAGTGTCCTGCATTGTGCTGACCCCCTCCCACTTTTCCCTGGTTACACAAATACTGCACCAGCACACACTTCCTCAGGTGTCTGAGTGCCTGGTGCCTGCCATGCTGTTTTAATAGAAATCTACACATCAAAGATCATGCTTTTAAATGAGAGAAATATTCAGAAAATTCTACCTTATATTGCTGTGTATTGCTAAGGAAAATAAGGATTTTCAATAAACATTTATCTATAATGCTCAGCAAGTAATTGTGCAATTTGAAATTGCTTCTGCTCTGTGAGCTCCAGGGAAGGAGATGCACTGATTACTTGCATGTAGCACTGGTAATATAACTGCTCGGTTTGAAAATAGTCCTTGTGTGAAGGAATGACATAGGTTCTTTCTTATATCTTCCACAGACTTTTTTATTGTTTCATTTTGTAAACAAGCCATGCAACCTTAGATGACTGCACTTCAACCTTCAGCAAGAATGTGTAGAAAGGATAATTCTGAGAAAACGTTCCCTTGTGATCTTACACTATCTGTTTTCATTTCAGAAATCTAATTTATTGCAATAACAGCAGTTCTGTTTTAGGTCTTGCCTTTAATTTTCGTGGGAACTGGATAGGAATGTCTGGTTCTAATAGCTAAGTAATAGCAGTCCTTTAGTAAGGATGGGACCAATTTAAAAATGATCAGTGCTAGTTTGTTCCCACACACAGGAAGGGATTACTGGGATATTGAGCCCAGCCTCTTTATTATCAGCATGTCTGTAATCCCATGGAACATGGTGTCACTTAGATGGTAAGGACTTGTACTTAGGCTGGAAGTTGTAAAGCAATTTTCTTGCTACCTTTTTGCTGAGTAAGCAGAAGTAATGAAATCTTTGGCTGTTTACTTTCTGCAGTGCTCTTTGTTCTGCAGAGCTGTACTTTATGTGTATCTTCAAGTACCCCAATAGGTTTTTTTCTTCTTTTGCATTTTTAAGAACATAGATTGGAGGAATAAGTAATTTAAAACATGTTAAATATTGATTTAATTCTCTTAGTCTCTAATTGTTGTCCTCTTGGAAATGATTTGTAAAATCATTTGTGCAGTAAAGATTGTCTTCTGGCTCCTGATCTGGATTTTTGCCATTTTTTCAAGATGCTTCAATAAAAATATTACAAATAGAAAATGCATTGGATAAATAAAAAGTCTTCCTACCTTATTGTAAAGAAGTGTGTTGATATTGGTACTGCATAATTCTAGCTATATTTTATCAGTGCTGTAACTGAGCAAGAATAAAACATTATGATATAATGTTCTACATAAGCTGTGATCTTTCAACTTTTGCAGTCTAGAATGAATGAGCAGTCCTTTATTTTGGGCCAAAACATAGCTTTCTTAGTGGCAAGTTCATGATACGATACCAGGCGCAGTGTTCTTGTGTACCAGGTAGGAAAGGTTCTGTTTTGCAGAAAGAAACTCCCCCCNAAAAGACATTGTTCTAATTAGAGATGTCCTAGTTTTAGCACTTTGTATATTGCATTGAAAGCTGAAGAGTCAAAGAATTCAGGAGGAAAAGAGAAGGCTAGTATTCATTACCAAGTGATCCCAGGTGAGTGTTGAGACGGGCTGTATCTTTGGAGACTTTTGTCTGTGCTGTCTCTGGTATCAGCACTCTAAACCTGCCTGTTGTCCTTGGACTGACTTCTGTGACTCTGCCTTGTTTGTTTTCTGTACCCAGGCATGTACTGGCCATGTGTCTCCTAAGGAGCTGCTTAGTTTGCTCCAGATTAGAGTCTGGATAGCAGCTAAGCCACACACAGAGTGAGCAGTTGAGCAACAAGGACATCAGTGTAAAATAAACTGGTTTGGTTGGTCCAAGGAGGCCTCTAGCTCTTGTCCAAAGAGTCAGAAGCACTGAGTGTACTTGGGGTATACAGCCAGGGCTTTCTAGGACAGGAACTTGATCCTGTGTTGTAATTGAACGTGCTGGGATTGCAACCATCTCAGTGAGTTCCACAGGTCAGACTGAGTCTGTTTGTTGTCAGTGTGTTCCAGTTTGGTGCGTATTGTAGTACTGTAGTAGTTTCAAAGTGTTTGGAGCTGGCTGGTGACATCTGCTCCTATACAATGCTGATTGTTTTTGAGTGGAAGGAAGGTGTGGTAATGCTGTTTTACCTAAAGATGCTGTTAAAGTCAAAGCACGTGAGATTGAAATTGAGAGCCTGAACTGTGGTGCGTATTTTGGACGTGACAGTGGGATGTGTCATGGTTCAGAGTAACAGCCTTATCAGAAAGTTGATTTAGTATGGCTGGATAATATTTTTTCAAATCTTGAGTGTACTATTTAAATTATGACTTTTGGATTCTCCTTCAATTTATCTGTGAAAATACTGCCTGTGGCACTTGAGTTCGCTGGATTAAGGTGTCATGTGTGTGACAAAACTGAAGGTATGTACTTTAAAGAAACCCTTTATGCTTTTGGCACACAAAAGGGAATTTGAAGTTGCCCTTTGTTCTTTTATAACTTCAAGTAATTTCTTACCTTTGAAATATTTATGTAGCTTAGGCTCTTCAAAACCCAGCGTTGCATTCCAGACTTGAAAGAAATTAGAACTCTCAGTTTATAATTTCTGCCACAGCTGGGTACTGGCAGTGATCTAGAAAATTAAATCAACTCTAGGAAGTTTTCTGGAAGCTTAAATGTGCAAGCCTGGGATGTATTTTCTAATCCCATCAGAGTAACCCCATTTTTTACAAATTGAAGCATGAAGCATTATCAGCTTTTTACCGTTCTGTACATAACAAAGTATTTTGTTTGTAGTGCAGCAGTTTAATGAATATTTAGTTTCATGCAGTGAAATCACTGACCCTTGAAGGTGTGTGTGGGGGACTGGGACAGAATTGGGTAAATTAGTGGGTAGGCTGGAGCAGAACCGCACAAAATTGGTATGGACAATATTAGTCTTTGTATGCAGTCAGAAGTTTAGTCAGTGTGACCCAGCTCCAGTGTTGTCACTTTTTTTTTGCTTTTTCTGATACTAGGCAAAGAAAATAATGTGTTGCATGCAATTTATGCAGTCTCCTGCTGCAGTATTGATCTTTCGTGTATGTGGTTTAAGGCATTTAACTTAATGTATGTTATGTTAAGTCTCTGCATTGACGTCTGTGCCAACAACTGTATAATGTATTAATAACTTTTTATCTGAAAATGTAATATTTCAGCAATTGGACAAAATATTTGAAATATTTTGTAGATAATTAAACTGTATTTATTAAGGATAGTATTGGGAAAATACAGGTAGAGAGGCAGATAACCTACAAACTACTCTGCTGCTTGTTCTTTGGGATACTGTCTCTGAGTAATTGAGTTTTTGTTTCTGTTTTATGTGGTATCCCACTTACCAGTATTCTAAGCTGCATATTTTCCTGATCAGAGCAGGTAAGAGAGGTGCTATAAACAGTAAACTTAAAACCCAGGTGAAACTTTTTATGTCTTTAAAACTGCCTCCATCTGGACCTATGTTGTTGTTTTGGAGTTTCAGACAAAAAGGACGTGGGTTCTTAATGGGGCAGTATTCCTCTAGGTTAAGGATTTAGAATGGAAAGGATAGAAACCTAAAATTGTAGCAAATTTTCATACTGAAATTATGTTGTCTTCTGAAGGTGATCAATCTTAGCATTTCTCACAGCTTTGTGTTTATAAGCACTGTGAATTCTCTGGAAACTGAGTGCTAGTTCTTTGGGATAGGATCTCAGCCTGAGAGATTGCTGGTCAGTGTTTATTGTGCAGAAAATGGGGATAATAGGAACAGCATTATTAAAATGAAAAGACTTTCATTATTTTTATCAAGACATTGCTTTAAAAAAAGAGGATTAGGGCTCTGCTTTTGCTTGCTCTTTCACAGAACTCTCTAGAGTGCTCCATGAACTGTTCTGGAATTCTTCTTCAACACACTTGTTTCTTGGAAGAGAATAATTTCTGTGACTCAGATATCACAATCTGGTCCCAGTGGCTCAAAGCCTGGTTACTACTTTTCTTTTGTATGTTAAACTAATATCTGGAGTAGGGGAGGTTCAGTGGACTCTAAAAGATAATTAGGAGTGATCATACTTAGAAATGGGTAACAGTAAGGTGGACAAGGTAACCCCAACAGTCACCTTGTGCCTGAGAGCATTGTCCAAATGCTTCTTGAGCTGTGTCAGGCTTGGTGCTGTTACCACTTCCCTGAGAGGCTGTTCCAGTGCCCAACCACCCTTTGGGAGAAGAACCTTTTTCTAATATCCAACCTAACCCTCCCCTGACACAGCTTCAGGCCATTCCCTTGTGTCCTGTCACGGGTCACCAGAGGAAAGAAAGACATCAGTGCCTGCCCCTCCTTCCCCTCATGAGGAAGGTGTAGACTGCCATGAGATCTCCCCTCAGTCTCCTCCAGGATGAACAAAGTGCCTTCAGTCTCTCCTCAAATGGCTTCCCCTCTAGACTCTCCACCATCTTTGTGGCCCTCCTTTGGATGCTGTCTAACACTTTATACCCTTCTTATATTATGGTGCTCAAAGCTGCACACAGGACTTGAGGTGAGGGTGCCCCAGTGCAGGGCAGAGTGTGACAATCCCCTCTCTTGTCTGACTGGCAATGCTGAGCCTGATGCACCCCAGGATATGACTTCTCAGTTTATAAGCTCTGCTTTTTATGAACTTTAAATTTCATGGTAGAAAAATCACAAGGGCCATTAACTGACTTGTTCTCTTGGGCTCCTCGTGTCATTTTTGCCAGAACCACCACCTATCTTTTGTGCAAAACTCATAGTTTGGGAGTGGTGAATTCATTTTAAGGTAATCTTGCCAGTAAGTGTGAAATTATATAAGGAAAAAAGTCCTTTCTTGAATAAGTGCCTGAAGTGGGTAACATTTTAGTAAAGTGTTGAGTGTAGCTTTGTGTAAAACAGACATCAGTTGAGTTGTGGAATTAACAGTTTGTGACTGGAGGAATACATGAATGTTTAGTGGGAGACTAAGAGGTAGTGGCTCAGCAGTGTTTACACAAAGATAGTTGAAATGAGTGAAATTCAGGGCTAGTGTAAATGCAGAGGAAGGAAAAAGGAGCCTTCACTTATTGTTGGGGCTGGTGAAGAAGAGATCAAAGGTAACTGCTTATTTTAAAAGTGGGACATCTTGTTAAGCCACTCTCCAGTGAGAATGCTGCATCCACACAGATTTATTTGTTCGTTCATATAAGTGCTTGTCTTTGAAACTGACTTGTACTGCTTCTGATTACAGCTATACTTTGCTGTTGGCATTGTTGTTTGCTTTGGCAGTTACACTCTTTCTTTAGCTACCTCTCCATTGTTTATGAAGTAATTTCATAATTATAAAGCATTTTCCTGTGTGCAGATGGTTTAGCTTAGATGGGCATGGCTTCTGTGAAATTCTGTAAGTAATAAATTTCAGTTTACTGTAAGACAAGGGTGTCACAAATGTTTTGTGATAGAAGACAGTATCATAGGCTTTTAGAGTCGGTCTATTCATATGCTTGTCTCCAATTTAAAGGGAGTTTCAAGTATTATAGTTACATTTTTGCACTCAGTAGTTATATCTGGCTTGTGTTAAAATAATAAATGGGTAAACTATATATAGTTGTTCCCCTACCTTACCTTTTTTTCCTGTTTTTGTCTGGGTCACTATGGGAGTGCTGAAGCAAAAATGTGATGGTTGGAGGGATTTTTTATGTTCTGAAAGGCATGATATGTACTGAGGTGAGATGCAGCCTTCCTAAGTGGCACTGGTGCCATTCAGTGATGCTTGGCATCACACTGTACCAGTAATGTGCATTTTGCATTCATTGCTGTATTTTTTTTCTTTAGCCTTGCTCTGCTTGTCTGTTTTGCTGCACTGGTATGTTGGGTGACATTTTCAGGCAGTGATGCAAAATATGCAAGAGTGGTGTTACACCTGGAGAAAACTGGCAAGGTATGGAATTCAGCTGGCAGATTATAGTAGATGGAGGTCTGTTGAGTACATTTAGTGGTTTGTGGAGAGAAAAAAGCTGGGCAGATGGCAGCTTTTAACTTTAGGGTAGGCTGAAAGCCTGCAGTTAACCCAGGCTGTGCTGACTAGATCTCCACTGCCTCTAGTGGGAGCTTTGACTCCTCACTCGTACAGGCATCCACACTTGGGTGCTTTCACATGGAAGTCTAATCCAAATCCAGGTGTCCTGTAGCACACCAAAAAGTAAAAAGTACTGTCATAGCCTTATGAGTATGTGGTACATCTGTTGTGGTCTTTGCTCTAACAGTATCCACAAGGACATGCATACCAGTCCATGCCAGTTAGAGGTCACATTTACAAACCTGGTTAGCTGGATATTTAGGGGGGTTATTGCCAAAGTTATCTTTCTTTTGAAGGTTTATCAGACCCTGATAGGATCGATACAGAAAGCAATGCCCCATAGAACTCTTTGATGCTGTGATCTTGTATGTAGTCAGTAATTTACCTCTGTTTGCTGATGAGTCTTCCATGTGATGTTGTATGAGCTTCAGCTTCTAATAGCTCTAGAATTTACTTCATGGCATATGGAAAACAGGCTGCTGCTGACTTCAAGGCCAACACATTTGAATGATTCTGAAAGGTAAATTTGTATTGTACTTGGGATGCTTAAATTAATTTATATAATTCCCAACAGTTAGACTGTAATTATAGGTGCTGGATCCATTTCAGGTATTTCCAAAGATTGAGGTAGCTTTTCCAGGTATGACTGAGGCCAGTGGTTTCTTGATGACCAAAGTTAAACTACAAAGAAGAACAAAAAAATCAGTGTGAAAATATCCCGAAAGTTGAAGTAGTTAGCACTGGTAGACTTGTAAAGCTTCTTCTTGGAGGCTTCTTCTGCTTGGTGTGTGTCCTCCCCACCCCCTCACTGGCCTTTAACCTTTTTGTTTCCAGTTTTGGTCTTGGCAGGATTATAGAGCTGCTGGCATATGTAGATGCCAGCCAGTGCCAGCCAGTTATGTCCTGTCTCTGGGAGAGGGAATTCATGCTGAGTCCCACATTCGGTAGAAGTTGGAAACTGCAAATTGCTTCCTCTCTGAAGCAGTGCATTGCTTCTCCGAAATTTGTCATGGCAGGGCCTAATGCTTTGCCAAAGTATCTGAGAGATGCCAGTTGGTACCTGCCATTCAAATATTTTTTTTGAAGTGTTGGCTGGGCTAATATGCTATTTGAGGCTTTTGTTCATGCGTTAATTACATCTCGGGAGGATAACCAAATACTTGTAAATTAAATTTGAAATGTTTTTTAGGAGGAAGCTGTCTAATAGGTAAATCATTTAACTAGGATTTGGCTGGATATATCCAAGTACAAGTGTTTTCTTATTCTAAGGAAACCACTTAAGACCTTGCAGCAGTTAAAACTTGAAAGTATTTAGCTATAACAAGAAATATGTAGTTACTTTTAGTTTATGTTGGTATTAGAGATTAGAATAAAACAATAGAAAAATTGAGTCTGAAAGCCTAGATATTGTTCGCTGATCTTTTGATGTAAAAAGACCTGATTATGATCCCATTGGTACTCACTTTTATATATTCTCAATACATATTATATATGAAAATGTTTCAATTTTAAAAAAATTATTTATTTTACTTGAATGTTCTGCCTTTTTTGTGTTGGGGAGTTGTGTGTGGGTGGGGTTTTTTGGGGTTTTTTTTTTGGCTGGTTTTGTTTTTGTTTTGTTTTGTAATTATTTTAGTTTCTCTGGAAATAGACCAATTGCTATGAAAATAGTTTGGAATAGCATGCTGCCTGGTTTTGACTTACAGGTGTAGGCAACTGGTGGCACTGCTGGGGATCTGCATGGAAATGAAGAGCCACTTCCTTCTTTCCCTAACAGTTATTGTCTGTATATGGGCAGTATCTGGAAAGGTCAGTGCTGCTCTGTTAGAAAATTGCTTGAAGAATATTTTCGGGTTTTTTTCCTTTCTGAATTGGTTCCTTTTTCCCCTTAAGAATGTTATCTAGACAATTAATCTGAAGATTTTGCTGTGCTGTTGATCTTCAGCAGCAAATTGTCAGGTCTCTGAGTTCCTGTGCATATCAGCTCTTGATACTTTACTGATGAGAATTGTGAAGATGAAGCACTGGTTTCTATAGTTTGTTTGCAGCTGTCTGCTTTTCTGAGCTCTCAAACCAGAGGAGAAATGCAGGAAAATGGAAATACTCTTCTCTTATTTCAATAGTTTTACTACTTCTAGTACATTCACTTCTACATTCCTTACATTAAATGAGGTAAGATGTTCTCCACTTTCAACTGGGAAGCAAGAAATGTAGAAGTAACACTTAATCCAATTAATGTATTTTCCTGCTCTGATTCATTGTGATGACTTTGAGCATCTGGTGGTAACTGAGCATGAGCTGCTTAAAGTCACAGAAACCCAGTTCCCATTATTTCTGCTCATTGAAGGGAATAAATGAATTACCAGACACTAATCTTGGGATAATTGCTTGCTGAGCAGGAGATCTTAGCTCTTAAAGAAATTAGTTTTGTAAGTTTATGGAGCTGTCAGAACTAGTGAACTATTAAAAAAAGGTTAACCACAAATGAACAGCAGCTGAGCTTTCAGTCTTTTATCCCTAACCATTGCAGTTGAACTTTGCAGTATAGAAATATATGCAGTGGAGATAAATATTATTTCTTCCCCTTTGCTGTAGTTTAATCCCAGCCAAGACCCAGACACTCTTATGAGTTTTACTATAATTTATCAGATGAAGTTTAAGCTGGAGACTGAAATTTGTCAGTATTTCTGGCAGTACAGAGGTAGGATGTATATGCAATAAGATACAGTATGTACTGCTGTTTTGAATGACCTAACTATTTTGGGTTTGAAGTAACTGTTATTTTGGGTTGGTCCTCTGATTTGGACATAGAGGAAGGCATGTGCTTTTTAGCTCTAGACAGTCTACTCTGTGACATTACATCAGTTTTCCTCATTCTCCTTCATTTGACATGACTCTAGGCAAGTTGGTGTACAAAGTTCTATTTGAGTTCTTCATAATTGCGTGGCCTTGTGATTTTTGTTTTTAGGGTATTGATAATTGAAAGTTATGTTGCTTTTCACTGGTGGTCCTACTCCTTTACCCTTGGAGAGCAGCATGAAGGAGGTGTTAGGAGTCATCATTCATAGCTCCTGCTCAGTGGCGTTGGCCTCACTGGAGTCTTCTACTGGGTCTGGGAGCAGCCTTCCTCCCCCACACATATATCTGGAAACATTCAGAGCCCAAAAATAACTAGGCAAGCAAGCAAACCTCAAATACACATAAAATCTTTCCCTGTAGAATAAAATGCCCGTTAACTAATTTTTGACATGTTTTATTTGCAGGATAACTAAGGAGTATTTTAAGTGGTTGCTGGATATTTCTGTTCTGATGGGTATTTTCCATCTCTGTAGATTGTTGCTATGGGCAGTCAATGCATTTTTTAAAAAATGGATATTTGTCAAATTCCCATTCTATATCTGGTACTTACAAATAACAGTATATATTAATTCAGACTTTCTTACAGTGTTTATTACAATGTTTAATACATTACATGTTTGATCAAAACCTCACAGGGATTCTGGCAATGTGATAACAATACCCTGGGTTAATTCGGATTAAGTACTCTGATTGGAAGTAATTGTTTCATGCAGTATGTTTCTGCCTGTCAATGAGAACTGCACTGCTGTCCTGTAGACAGTCTTTTTATTGTGGAATCTCTGCTTGAAACTTCCTCAGTTTAAAGAAGTAGCCTTTATTTATTATCCTTGCATTTATTTTAACTACTGTCAAAATATCAGAATATAGCAGACTTGTCATATAAGAACACTATTACTGATATTCTTAAGGGACAAAATTTGATCCTGTAAATTGTGTTTGACTTGTATTCAGAGTGGGCATGGAGGCTTCAGAGCCTTCCTCTAGTCCGTGTCCAGGTATCATCCACGGGTTGGTAGCAGTGGAAGTGTAGAAGTTATGTACTGTCACAGGTGCTTGTAGCAAATACATGATGTTTTATTCTCAACACACAAGGAGGAAACAACAGTTTCCTTTGCACTCAGGGACTTCTGTTTCTGAATGCAGACACATGCTTTTAGGAAAGCACAAAAGCAGAATCAAACCCAGCCTACTGTTTGCAGATTTGTTTCAGCCACAGCATAGCCCTTGTGCTTTTTTTTTTTTTTATATTTTAATAAAAGTAACACACAGTGGAAAGAAATCTATTATGGGAAAAAAGTCAATATTGTATATTTGTCATTGCAGAATTGAATTTTGATAGTGACAAAATTAGATTTAGATTTATCAAAAGTTCTTTGAATAGATTGATACAAAATGCAGAGGTATGTTATTTCAAACTTATGCGTCTTCTATACCGTGACAATGCAGTTGTGCAAACAAGAAAATGGCTTATTCTTGGCATTTTTTGGTGGTTAGGAGTATCACACTGTGCATGCACAGTGTATCAAAAGCAGAATAAATTGAAAGGAATGTTACTTTTTTCTCCACTGTTTTTCTTGAGTTTCCTGGGCTACTGCTAGTAGAGACTTCCTTGATTTGGTATTTCCCAATGCCTTTTTATTTCTAATTTAGAGTTAAATAGAATAGCTTTATGCCTTTCTTGAGCACTTGAAAGTTGATTTTAAACCCAGATGGCTCAAATTCTTAGTTTTATGAAGAAGTTAACGTGCAAAAGAATTGACACACACACACTGTACAAATCCAGAACCATTAAGGTTGGAGAAGACCTCTAAGACTGAGCCCAACCATTAACCCAACACTGTTAGGTCCACCATTAAACTGTGTCCACAAATGCCACATCCATGTGTTTTTTTGAGGACTTACACGGGTGGTGTTTCCACTGCTTTCCTGGGCAGCCTGTTCTCAGTGCCTGACCACCCTTTTGGGGAAGAAATTTTTCGTGATATGCAGTTCATGATATCCTCTCCTGGTACAACTTGGGGTCATTTCCTCTTGTCCTGTGACTTCCTACCTGGAAGAAGGGACCAACCCTGTACCTCGATACAACTTCCAGACCCTAACTTCTGAATGCAAACCAAGAACATGGCATAATAAGAAGCAGTGGTGGCTTTTATTTTGCACACAAGTTATTGCATGCCTCCCTGGCTGTGTAATTTACTGGTTTTTTTTAAAAGGGATTTGTGGTCATGTTGTGTCAATGTGCTCACTGGCATGACTGCATTGAGAAAAGAAACTAACTTGGTGCTAAACCTGATTATGAAGATTTTTGAATAAATAAATTCAACTTTTGTCTTTTAAAGTAATGTCTTCAGTAGTATGAAAACTCTCCCAAGGAGAATCAGAAGCTGCTGACAGCAATATGTAATAGATTCTGTAATTTTCTGGCAGCAATTTCATTATTAAAATTGATATTTTATTTACTGTTATAAACTTGAACTACTTGGGAACAAACCTCTAGGGTAAACTAAGGAATGTTTAATTTATCAAAAAATGTGGTTATTTGTTATTTCTGTTGTGTCTTCTCCCTTGTGTTTGGTAGCTATTGAAGAAAGAAACTCATCACATTAAAACATTTCGAGACCTTGATTTGTAATGCTGTGCTTTGCAAGGAAGACTTATGACCTTTCCTTTCAAGCCCACTGGCAGTGGATTTTAGAGGAAATAGCTCTGCTTATGAAAACTGTCCTAGCTGTGGGTCTCTATTAATGATAGGCTGGGTAGGATCTCTGGATCCCCTGTTCAGAGCATATTCAGTCAGGTCAGATTACTTGGGGCCTTTGTCCAGTTGAGTTTGGATAGAAATCCTGTATTCCATCCTATGCCTGTTGTGTTATAGCTGTGCACCTTTGAGCAGTGTAGTTACATTTTCACTGCCTTTTAGGTAACTGTAGATATCAATAAGATCTACACTCCTCCCAAAACTCCTCATAAGGCTGAAAAACCCCAAATCTGCTAGTCTTTCCTCCAATGTTAGGTGCTCCAACCCTCAGTTACCTTGGTGGCCTTCTCCTGCTCTCAGTCCAATATATCAATGTCTGTCTTTTGCTCTGGCGAGCAGAAAACTGAGCAGCTCCAGATACAGCCTCCTGAAAATGGAATGCCCGTGTCCCTCAGCCTGCTGGTAATGTTCCTGCTAATGCAACTTGGAGTGCAGTCAGTTTTATTGCTGAAGGGCACACTGCTGGCTCTCATTCAGCTTGTGTCCATGAGCATTGTGTACTTGTCCCCTTCTGCCAACCTGCTTTCTAAGCAATTGACCTGCAGTTGTACTGGCTCCTATTCTTTCATCCCAGGTGCAAGACTTCACATCTGCCTCTGAATTCCTTCTGTCTGCTGTTGTCCCTTTTTTCAGCACGTTAAGGTCCCTGCACATAGCAGCCCTGACCTTCAGCTTATCAGTCACTCTTTCCAATGTGATACAAGCTGGTACATGTGAAGTGTTTCTTTTAATATGTGTTATCTCTTATTAAACCAGCTGTATGTCTTTAATGCTTAATAAGGGACTTTCACACTGGAATTTGATCTAAGACAGTGTTCTGTATCCAGTAATTGATGCTTAAAGATTACTAGTAATTGATGCTTACAAAGCTTAAAAAGTAATTTCTCCTGTTATACACCTTCTTCCCTTTGGCCAGTCTGTGATTTTTGAACTTGGAGAGGCTGAAGTCCAACTGACATCAATTCCAGTTAATATCTGTGGAGTTCAGGTATTGTAGAGGATGCACAGTTAAAATGTATTTTCTTAACATAATCAATGCTTCCTTGTGTTCTAAATGTGCTTTCTGGTAATTTTGGGAGTTCCATCCCATTTTTGTTCGATGAGAAATTAGAAATAAATTACTCTATTAGATCATTCATATATATTCTCTCCCTAAAAAAAAAAAAGCCCAAAACACACAATAAAGCCAACTAAACAAAAAAACACCTTTCAGCTGCAATCACCTCAGTAGTGTTTGAAGATGAGGAATTTTGTCTCTTCACCCCTTCTCTGTTTTTCAGGTGATTAGTTAATATTGTCAAACAGCAACACAAGGAATGGATTCCTTCTGGATGTTGCTGGCAACTGCTCTCTGTATGCTAATTTGACTCTCCTTGTTTCTGTAACCTACTTTATTCATACCTCCGAGGGCTTTTCTCTTATCGAATGGAAACTTTGTTTTTCTAAGAATCTTTTGTGATGGATGAGCTCTTTGTTGAAAGCTGCTAAGTTCCATCGTTAAACATACTTTGAATGGCATGTTACTTTAGCATATCCAGATAATTCTCGATAAGTGATCATATCTAAACACTTTTTTTCTGAAATCCTTTTATTCAAAAGAAGTTTAATCGCATGATTCATGATTGCTTGATTAATGATAAGTATTTAAAGCTGCTTTTAGATGTGCAAAAGCTCATGATATTCATCCCCTTTGAAGAGGTGTTGTATCAGAGGTAGTGACCTCATTGTGGTGAACAACTACTTCTGTTTTGTTTTAGTGCTTTCTAGAATAAAAATTAGATGAGGGAGAAGAGTACTCATTTAGAAAGAAAATAAACCTTGTAAAAGAATAAGGTAACTCTCACTTCTAAGTTTTATTCTAGTTTCTTAGCAAAAAGCAGAAAACATACTTAAAAATATAAGTTCTCTAATTATCTACTGAAGAGCCTTTGTTCTTCTTGAGGAGTTAAAAACAATTTTAAGGAGTTTTAAAAACAATTCCTAGCTGTATCTTTGCCACGTGGAAATGCTGGGGTCTTTTCCCCTCAAATAAGAAGAAAAAGGGTTTTTTCCATCCCCATACTTTTGAAAAAATAATACTTTTATTTTATCTGGCTATATTAAAGCCATGAAAAGCATGGTGTTCTTGAAGCTTCTACCAACTTGCATCTAGTGAATATTTAGTTCTGACGGTCAGGAAACCTATTTATGTTCAGCAATACTGCAGTGTATGGCATCATCTGTTTGCCTTGGCAAGATTACGTGAAGATCCTTTCTGACTGGGGGTGAGGGGCAAGGGGGAAAGATAGATTGATAGAGACTTTCATGCCTCATTCCTTGCAGGCTTTTGAAGAGCAGGAATGACCCAGTTTGACAGTAGCCATCTTGAATATGGGCAACTCGAGTGAATTTGTCCTCTGTCTTCTAAGGAGCTGTCCCTAGTTGCATTTATGAATAGAGGAGAAACATGTAAAAATAACATAGTTGCTTTGGGTCTTGTTATTTTCAAGTTTCTGTAATTTCTCATATGAAGTCTGTAATCTTACAAGTAGTAAACTGGTTGTAGAACTACCAGAATCCTTTAGTAAATATGTTAGTAATTTTTTTTAATTGATTCACTTCAGAGCTCCTGAAAGTAAAAGCATTGCCTCAAGCTAAGCGTGATGTTGGCAGGAGTTGTGCAAACTTCTTTGTGTAGTTTTTGCCAAAGAACCTCGTTCTTGACCTGAAATATCCCTCCTGTTTCCAGCTGTGAGCTTCATGAACAAACAGTATGAATTTTGACAAGCTGATCATTATTCATGCAGAATAATTTATTAGATCAAATTTTTGTTCCTAATTAGTTTCTCTTTGTTTTTTAACAAGCTTTACTTTGTTGTTTTCACTGCCTTCTTAGCAGCTCTTAGTTTTTGCTCATGTCATTGGGTTGAGTAAGTAAATCTAAGAAATGACTGAAGGATGCAAGTGACATGTGACATTGCATTGTCTAGCTTAAATGTCAGATACCACATGTACCTTACTGTCTAAGAATGTATTGAAATGCAACATGATTTTATTGGTACATGAAATTATTTGAATGAGTCTTTAAATTATGTTCCTAAGTGAGGAATACCCAGGGAGAGAATTAATTAAATTGGAGCTTAAAAAAAAGATTGAATTTGGAGTGGTTTGACATTTTAATTGCTGCATCAGGTTTTGTTTCATAATAAGCTAGTGTTATATGCTGTTTAGAAAATCAGGAATTTCTCCTGCAATGAAATCTTTTCCTCAGTCAAATAGTGGGAAATGTTGAGTCAGACATAAAACAGTCTGTACTAAAGCTCGTATGTGTGATTCCTTAATGCCTGAATGATATGGTGATGGAAGTTACAGACTGTTTCCCTTGTTAATACAGTATATGGTTTTTTTCCCCTCTTACCTGTCCCATTCATCTCCTTCCATTTGAATCGTGAATAACGTTGAAGCAAAGTTCACTGTGAGCCCTTAAAAGACGGGGAGGTGATTTTTCAAAATTAAAATAAACCAACCCAAAAACTCACACAAAACATAACCAATCCTCTCCTCTACACAAGCACAGTTCTGCTCACATACTCAGTACCTGCAGCCAGATCACACAGATGAATGTGTCAAAGTGGTCTTGCTAGAAATCCTCCCAATGCAATGAGTGATGGGAGATTCCTGCTATCAAAATCCTCATGTCTGCTGGATTTTTCTTAGGTCAATAGTTATGTGCTGAATTTGCATGTGACTTTTGTACCCTATAGGAGATCATAGTGGTGAGGAGCTCTTAATCCTGTTCAACCTCTGAGTCATTACTTATATTAGAATTTACTCAGCCTCTTGTCTCCCTTTCGTGGCTGTCTTACATCTTGATCACGTTGTTTATCTTCCCACCATTACCTCTCAATGACCTAACCTATAGTTTGTTCCCTGCTATACTGTAAATGTAGTCCTTGTTTTACTGGCTTAGGTATTTTGAGGAGCAGATATGTAGATGTACTGTGAGCTTTGATCTGCTTATCTGCTGTTGTAAAGGCCTTTCTCCTGCTGTTCCTTCTGGTGTTTCCACACCCAGGCATTCCCATTCATTGTCTGGTCACATCATCAGTCTTAATGTTTCCATGTCTCTGCATTAATGTCTGCATTTGTACAAAAAGGAAAAGGACACGTGCCTCTGTTTCACAATAGCAGTTTCTCATCTGTTACTACCCCTTAAACTATTAAAATATGCTTTTCAGACCTATTGCCTGAATTGCTATTAAAATTACTCCCTTTTTGTTTGGATAGCTAGTTCACCTACACATTCTTGTATTGGGCTTCAGCTTGTTAGAATCTTTTTGTTCCTATCTTGTCATCCAGGAAATCTGCTTAGTTTTCCTTCTTCCTCTTTTCTTACTTTCTGTACTTTGCTGGTGCCAAAGGAAACGCAAGACTCCAGTGTCACACTAGTTTTAGTGTTGGTGCTTATGAGCTTAATGCCTTTTTTCGTTTTGCAGCTCCTGTCTTGTTCATACCTGCAGATTTACCCATCCTCAGATCTTACGAACCTGCTCAACGCTTGGCAATTCCTCAGTTTCAGGCTTCTGATTCACTTCCTCTCCTGGGCTGGGTATGCATTCCCTGTACAGTAAAGCTGCTCTTGTTTTCCTCAAAGAAACTCTCTGAAGAGCAACCACCTTCTTCGGGAGATAGATTCCTAGACAACTGGTGGGGTGGTTGCTACCAGGTTTGAACTGCCAAGGGCTCCTCACATTACTGCTGATTTCATCCTTCTTTGGCACACAGTGCTTTTTACTAAACAAAGCGCGAGCCACAGGGCTTTCTGTGCTGCAGTCTGCACGCTCAATTGAAACCAATCAGGCCTTGTTGATTCTTTGTTTTCTTTGAGCTGGCTGGGGGATACTGAGTGTCAACAGCTTTTCTTTGAAACACTTTAGCTAAAGAAACATGCCTGCTATAGTTTAGTTTTTAATAATTTCGGAATAATTAAGAGTAGACACTGTTCTTTTTCTGTCTGCACTCCTAATAGTTAATTACTTGTGCAGTTTGTTGGATTGATAGTTTTGTTTGCAGTCTTGCTTGAAAATTCTCCAACACTATACATGAGCAGGCATGCTAATAATTCATGTTGTTTGATTACTTTTACCCTAGTGCTAGTTTACGTTGTGTTATGCTGTCAAGGTCAAGCTATGCACACCAAATTTCCGTATTTCTGTTTAGGGATCAGGCATGGAAGTCTGGGGGTGGTGGTTTTTTTTATGTTTGGTTTTTTTTTTCCATGAAGACATTTGGACTTCGTGGAAATTTAGAGCAGCTGCTGAGCTCCCTGACTTGTATTCCAGTTGCTGCAAGGAAAGTCTGTCCTAGCAACTCCTATGCTGTGCAAGTCAGCGTTGGGAGGAAGCGTAGGGCTTCCCAGAGGTTTTCTTTATGATGGAGTAAGCTCGTTTTTTCAGTAGTAAAGCTACTTGTGAATTTACCTGACAGGGACATCTCCAGGGGGATTTTAGTGCAACTGCAATGCCTTCTTACCCCTTGACACACTTTAGTGCTCCTTAGGCCACCTCAGTAAACTCTGTAGTAGCTGGGAGTAAATGCTACAGGAGCTCTTCAGGAGGACAAACTGTTGCTGAGTGGACACTACGTGAAATCTCCATTGCTAAGATGGTGGAGTTAAACCTGAACTTTCAGAATTGGAAATATCTTGTTTAACCATCTCTGCTGAGCTTTTCTATGTCACTAGTTTTTCATTGACTGGTGTAAGAAAGAGCTATTTGTTCTTGTGTGACAAATGCAACTTGCTGTAAATACAAACTTGTACCAGAAGGGGAGGACTAGTGTATTTAAGTAGGGCTATATATTTTTTTTTTCTTTGGTTCTAGGTTTTTGGAAAAATCTCAGGCCAGATCTGACAGCCTGAGAGCAGTGAAGGTGCTGCAGCTTTGTGTCCCTGGTCAAGCCAGTACTAGGGCTGAAAATGTTTCCAGGAGGCACCCAGAGTGCACACACACCACATGTATATGTGTGCACATCTGGGCACACAGATTAACTGGCAGGCACTCAAATAACAACATTCACATGAACACAGCACTAGCAGTGTCATCCTACTCCCCTCTCTAGCTGAACAGAATGGAGTTCTGGTACTGAGAATGTGTGTGCATCTGCATTTGTAATAAATGTATACATGTTTGCAATGTGGATCCCCCCGGGTGCTGGTTTCAGACAGTCAGATATGAACATAGATGCCTTAACTAGAAGTTTAAAAGGGAGTTTAGCAAGCAGACAGGACAGGCTGTGCTGATCAGGGGTGGGACATGGTGAGACGACCATACCGGCCAGCAAACTCCTTACGTGTGGGCAGTGTTTTTTAACCTCTCATAATTCTTAATTTTCCACACTTGTTCCTCCCCAAAACCCCTAAACATCTCCCTGATTCCTCCCATAAATGTACCCTAAGTTAGTTGTGTGATCCTGAAATGCTTTTTCCCCATTGTGTCCCATGAACCAGGTCAGTACTCTTGCTCGGTTCTGAAAGTGCCCTGGCATTGTCTCATCCTGGTGGGTGCTAAACTTGGACATGGGGGCTCAGGCTCTCCTGGGACAGGCCAGTCTTTTGTGATAACTGTTATACAATTCTGTAATGTGCTAGTATGCATTATAACAGGAAAAAATCTGTACTGTTTATATACCAATTCTTGGTTTTGACGTAACAAAAATGGCTGTGTCGCTGCAAAGTGTTTAATATTTACCCAGTTTAAGAAAGACTACTACAGTTTCTAGGAAGAGTGGTAGTTTTAGGCTTCATTTCAACAACTAAAAAGTGTTTCTAGTTTTTCTAGTTAGTGAGTAAGGCATTGAAACTTCCTAAGATATTCCAACTCCCATCAGATATTTGAAGGTGACAACTGGTTCCTTGACTAAAATTTATAATTTCTCTTAAAAAACCACCAAACCCCAAACCAGCTTACATTAAGGAAGTAATAAACAATGTTTTAATCCAGGACTTGAAAAAAAATTATACTGGACACTGTGTGCCTGTTTGTTTGCTCATGGCGGGTACAAAGAGTCTTTTTAATACAGGCATCCAGAAGCTTGAAGAGCTAAAGGCATTGGTGAAAAAAGGGGAGGAAAAGAACCAGCAGTATGATTGGCTCAGTTTTGTGCTGTTTTACCTACTTATTTTATAAATAAGAGCTTTGGACTTCTGATATTTTTCCAGAATACAGCAAAATAGTCAGTAAAAACAGTGGTTTTATTACTAAGATAATGTGATCTTGATCAGGCAAAACTATTTTTTTCTATAGAAAAATCTTCAGAAGGTTGTAACCTGAAAAAAATTTGAATGACTAGTGTATTGTGGTGTTTTTGGTTTTTTTTAACTATAGTTTTGATAAAGGATTGCTATTAGGTGGATGCAAAATCAAAGATTAAGTAATGTCGTACCAGTATTATTGGAATAGAAAGATGTGTTTGTTGACCAAAACAGCAAATTTATTCCAGATATGATTTTTTTTATAAATACTTTTTATTTTTTATATGGGATACATAGGCTTCATTACTCCCTTATCTTTGACTGGATTTCATCTATATAAAAACTTTAAGTATTTTCTTTGTAAGGATAACTCAGTATTTTGAGAACTGATTTGATGTCTAAGCATACCCATATCATTTTTGGAAAATAATACTGTACAATAAAGGAGAGAACCTGTAATGCTAAAGGGGACATACATGTGTGAAAAAGGTTGTAGAGTAAGATTTGTGCTTTATCTCAAGGAAAGAGTTCTAGCGCAAAAAAAATTATAATTTTAAAATATTAAGACAATACTCAAATAGCTCAATTATTTGCCCACTTATTTGTATTTTGAAGTTAAATTGCTGTGTTTTGCTATGGGAATACCTGGTGCTGTGTGTGAAATAAGGAAGTTGTGTGAAAATGGCTATGAAAAACTGAGTTTAAGTTGTTTTTTGGATGAACTCAGTGACCTGGCTCAACCCATGAGCCTTTAGTTATTTTCTCTCCCCTGTCCTGAGCAGAGGAGGGGAGTCATAGAGTGGCTTGGTAGGTACCTGGTGTCTACCCAAGATTAATCCACCACAAATTCAAATTTTCAGTTCTAGATTATTAACTCGAAATAAGTGTGATGCTCCTTTAAAATAGTTTTTGGGGAGTGTTTGTTTCCATGTTACTCAATAGTGTTTCCTAAGGGGAAAAAAAAACCAAGCCCCAAAACATTTTAATCAAAAAACCCCATAGAATAGTTTGGATTAGAATGAAGCTTTAACATCATGTAGTTTCAATCCCCCTAATGCCATGCCTGGATGCCCAGGGAACCTTGTAACATTTTTGGGGGTCAGTTCTTTTAGCCAGAAACAGCTATTTTGGATACCAGAGGAAAGTATTGCCAGCTCTGGGAGTTGTGGGGTGCGTCTACTGCTGCAGCTCCTCCTGCTGCCTCCTGGGAAGCAAGTTTGGGAACCACTGTTCTGAGAAACCACTTCTTGTTTGTGGCTTGTTTTTAACTAGGGGAAAGTGACATGTTTAGAAACACAAATAACTTACAGCCCTAGGGCATGCTGGCATTATAAGAGTAAGTCCTTCTGTGGTAGGTGCTCAATCCATGCCATCTTTCTCAGCAGTAGGTATTCAAATTCTACTTTCCTTTCTCCTCCACCTCCCTTGAAAGGAAAAACAAACATTAAAGATTGATAAAAAGTGACTTTCCCAAGTTCCTGCCCGTTGGTTTGACCCCAGGATCTTGCAGAAAATAGGTTTGGATGGTATATTCCATCCTGGGAGAGGGCATCTTGATGTAACAGCTTATCAGGAAGCATTTTTTAAAAAAAAACTTTGTACTTTACTAACTGTGAATATCATCCAAATTAAAACTGCCACCTGTGATATTTGCAGTGTTGACACTCCACTCAAAATCCTTTGTTGTTTATAAGAACTAAAAATACTCAGATATGAACTCCAAATCTGCTGAGTACCTCAACAAGCTGTATTGCACGTGTCCTGTATCTGCCAGGCTGACCTATGCAACAAGTCACATCCAGCTGCTTAGCTAAGATAAAATTACTCTGTGTGTGTGCAGTGTAGCAATTTGTTCAGGTTTTCTTGATTCATGACAACCTGGTTGTTTGGATTGCTGGAAGTCAGATAGATAACTGCCTGGGTAGTTGGGCATTAAGTTAATGAGAAATAGTTTATTGTCCCAGTGAGTCATATTGGCAGACTTGAAAATTTTACATGGGGATGAGAGAGAAGAACAAGGTCAAGAGTTACAGTGGCTGGTTCACTTGGTTGAAAGGGTTAGAGTGCATGAGTGTAACTGATATAAAGGGCACACGCTGACATAATGATTTATTCTGTCACACATGCTTTGTCTGCTCTTATCAAGCTTTCCATGCAAATGATTTCCTCTCACTATTAATCTTCTGAAAGGGAGGATACTTTCGTTCATTTGTTTGCTGTGCCAAAACTCAAATGCCCCTATTGTTTGACTGAGTTTTCTGTACTTGAAGGGAAGAGAGTAGGAGATACAGGTAAAAGAAAATGAAATGCATGGGAGTCCCCTTTTTTTCTTCAGCCTGTGAAAACAACATCTAACTCTTAGTGTTGCTTAAAAACAATCCCGTTTTTGACTTCTATATCCACTTGATATTTGTGATAGGACTGATAAAATTATGTGAAAAACAAGAAAGCATTCTTTATGAAGGACACATACTGAACTTGTTAATTGTCACCTCACTTTACCTGAAGGTTCCTTGCTTTAAAGTCGAATATGTAGCTTTCCACATATCTATAGCACAAAATAGTGTTACAATGCCAAAGACAGAATTTTGCTGTATAGTTCAGTGTTTGTACTTGTATTATTAAATGCAGGCATGTGGCTCTGAACATTTGTCTGGTTTTTGGATTGTAAAGTTGTGTTGCAAAATAGTCACTGTTGTTTCTGTGTAAATACAGATTCCCCTCTGAAGCAGATGCAAGTTAAACAATCAGATCTTACCTTGAAAAATACTTACTTTTTGCAGCATCTAAATAATTTGCCCCAAAATCAGTTGTTCTTCTGTTTTATTTGGCTTGCTTAATAATGCTTTGCATTTGGTTATTGTACCTTCTTTGTGGTAACTAGTCTGTCCCTTGCCTAAAATGCCTATTGACTGATGACTGCTTTGGGGTAGAAAGTGGGAAAGGATGGTTTGTAACATGGGAAAATCTTTTACATAACAGTTTGAGCCTTGAGGGTAGGGATCGAAAACCTGAAGTTTGGTTATTTTGTAGGGACCTACAGAACATAAGTAGAATATGTTGATGTAATCAGGGAAGAAATGCTGTTAGAATCTGTCTAACCGAAGTTACTGACATGTGATGGGGTCTTTTAGCCAATCCTGATAGGTTCAGAAGGATCTTTTAATGTGAAAAGTTAGGGTTAATTTGGGAGTTGTTTGGTGGCAGTCTGTGCTCCTGAACTTTAAATAGTGTACCAAATGTGCTTGTGAAGTAAAGTTTCTTTATCATGCTGCTTTTATCTTCATGGTCTCACAAGGACTTCTGATACTGTAGAAGTGAAACAAATACCTGTGTCAGTTAAAAGGCAACCTTAATTTGCAGGTCTTGCCCCAGTGCAAATGAGGTGAGGGAAAGCAAGAAGACTGATAGCGCCATTTAGAGTTTAGTAATTTGGATCTTGAGGTCTAATCTATGCTATAGCTCTAAAACATGAGACCATTGTATAATGTTTGGTTGCAGATACGTTTGGAATGTATGCAGCTGTTGCCATCTTTGAAGTTAAAAGCTAGTACTTATGCAGAAAATTACTGATCCTAAATCAAAACAGAACTTGATTCTTGGCCATCAACTGTTTGGAATTTAAAAAAAAAAGAATAAACAAACCAGTGCTAATTTGAGGGGAGGAAAGGAAAGATAAAAATGTGCCTGGAAATCAGTTCTGGAGCTCAATTTTTTAGGCTATTAGTTAAAAATGTGATTACATTGTGCTTTGAAAAGAGTCTGAGACAGTCAGCAAAAAACATTCTTGTATGACTCCTAAAAGGAAAAACAAGTGGTTACAGCCATTTCTTATCGATTTGTTCCTTGTTTATTCTTCCTACCACAGCATTTTCAGACTTTATTAAGTGTCAAAGGTCAAGCTCAGTTTGCTATGAAACCCAAATGCATGTGTTTTTCTGTTAATGATTTACTTCAGCCTTCCTTTAAAGGCTCCTCAAGGCTTAACACTAATAATCTCTAGCAGCAATATTTTCTCTAACACTGCTCTTTTGAGCTTTTGTTTTAGCTTCTACTAACTTCAGCATTTGTTTATTTTCCTCTGACTTTTCAAATACGTAGAAGAGTTGCAGTCTCTCTAGTAGTAAGAGTTGTTGGCCTATAAGTACATATATATGTGAATCTCTTCTGGTGCTTGGTGTTTTGTCTCACATCATGTGAGAGAATAAGGTGTATAAAGAAAGAAATAAGCATGGTTTTGACTTGATAGAAAGCTTGGTTTTGTTTTTTATTCCTACAAGCTTGCTTTGCTTGTACAACAATGTTATGACACATTGGCAAGTTTATGCTTCTTTCCACCTTCTTGCATTAAATTCAGCATGGCATATATGAACCTGAAGTAGTGTTTTGGACAGTCAAGAGGCAATACCCTGAAGAGATGCTATGTGTAAGCACAGGAAAGCTATTGGCAAAATCTGGCAGTTCAGTCTTTCATTCAGAATAAACTAATTCAAACTGCCTGATAATGACCTGATGTTTGCTGAAAGCAAAGGTTCCACTTTCATGCTTTGTGATATGGAAACAGGGAGTCTGTTCAAAGGTCTCTTTACAGGGATTCAGTGACTTCTATTTAGTTCTTGGATTCTGATGCATCATGACAAGCAGTATTTTTCAGTAATAAGGTTGTTCAATAAAAGTTTTTTCCTCAGGGACAAGAAAAAAAGCGTGTGTGGGGGGGAAAACTCCCCAGTGCCTTTTATTCCTGTTGGATACTTCCACTAGTTCCTGGTTCGTAAATCTTCATGTGTTGACCATGATCTTTGAGTGTGTTATGGAAATCTGGTTAGATCGTCTGCAGATAATTCTGATTTCCAGAGCATGTTCAAGACAGCCTTGGTGTCCAAAAGAGATGGTACTTGTGCTTGCGCTAAATTCTTTGCCCAAAGTGTTTCAGAATTTTAATTTAAATTAGAAAATTAGATTTTTTTTTTTATTGTTAGTATTGCTTTAAGGGAGAGCCTAGCTCAGACATCTGCAAACTAAACACTGGAAAGTAAGCAAACTGAAAGCTGTAGTCATGTAACCTGAGTTCAGAGTATAGGATACTTCCTGTGGCAGCATTATGTCATAAATTTATTTTTAGTCCTTAAACACATACTTTCTCTAATGGGATCAGCAGTTCTCTTTTCTAGTAGAAGAAGCAGTGCACTTTTTTGACAGTAAGGATTCTAAGTGTGTTAGTATACGCAGTTTAACATCTACTTTCCTTTTCCACTGGCATACTGTTCTGGGATCTGTGGATTACTCAGTAGCAGGAGTGTCAGTGTGGAAACCAGGTGCTGTCCCTTGTGCACCCATGATTAATGAAATTCCTCACAATTCATGAGAAGTTACTGAAACAATTTTCAGAGGCAGGTGTAAGCAAAGCATGTAGCACAAGGTATTTGATGTTGTCTTTGGGTAGTGATAGGTTAGATCTAAATGGGGTGGCAATTTCCAGGAGGCTGAGCTACAGAGGCTCTTAGAGGATATGGGAGGATATTGGAATATTTGTTGGGTCTAATGGTTGTGTTGATCTGTTAGGTAACTAACATCTACTGAGCAATTCCCTCATTTGGAAATTACTGGCTTTCCCTGGAGCAAAAAAAATAGATAATAGATAAAAGAGGATGTATCTGGAATGCCTTAGGCAAAGGATAACCCAGTGCTTCTGGGCCCAGGCACAAGAATAAAACAATACTGATGGAAAAATTGCATCAGTAGGAGGGAGATATAATAATTCTAAGCAATGAGTTTCACACCACTAATTCTAATAATAGCTCTTGTAAGATCTACTTGTTAGGATCTATTTGGTTTAGAATTGAAGGATACCCTCAACTTCCCATTCTTTAAGGGGGGAAAAAGGTTTTAATGTCATGGCTTGGTTTTATTTCTTTTTTTTCTTACTCCTTTAGAGGAGTTAATATTGCCAAGCAAGGTTTTTTTTTTTTTCATTCTGAAGAACTGCTGATGTTTATCATGATCTTCAGAATCCAGTCTTTCAAGAAGCTGGGGTTTAGAACTGTACTGTTCTGTAAATTATATGGAATAACTTGAGTTGGAGGAGACCCTCTGGTTATCTGGTCTGACACCCTTAACTCAAAGCCAGCCAGGAGAAAATACATTGAACCTCTGAGTTCGATCAGGTTGTTCAGTGTTGTCCAGTTAGGTTTTAAATATACCCAAGGAAAGAATTTCTATAGCATTTTTGGATCATGCTTTCTAAAGTCTGACTCCCTTTACGGTGAAAAATTTTGATGACATCTAATTGGAATATCCTTTGTTGCAGTTTCAGTTGGGTTTTTGTGCTGTCACTGTGCACCACTGAAAAGGAGCTAGCTTTGTATCTGTGATAATCACCTGTTAGATACCTGGAGGCACTGATTAGATTCATTCTGAGCTGCTTGTCTTCTGCATGCTGAACAAATTCAAACTCTGTAGTGTGTCCTCAGACACGAGTGTGTTGGTGGCTGGCCACTAGACTTATTGTGTTCTTCTGTTATTGCTGAATGATTAATCTGGCAAATTACATTCAGTTTATGTACATGTCTCATGAGGAGAAATGTAATTGAAATAAGTGCTAAAAAAGGTGTCTACACTTTCAGACATCATTAGCATTTGTAGAAAAATAAGGTCATGGATAATTTTCTAAGCATATTTACTCTGAAGCAGCTCCAATACATAAAGAACAAAAAGCGGGGGGGGAAAGGAAGTATAATTCGAACATAGAGACTGGGAAGAAAATGGTTAGCACAGGAACTCCTTATTAAATGCTGCATGCAGTTCTGGCTACCCGGTCTCAGAAACAGTGGGATGTACTCAGACTCAGTATAAAGGGCCGAAGTACATCTTCTGTACAAAGACAGACTGAGTCAAAAAGTTGCTTCATTTTTGGAGAAGAAATTGGTATGAACAGATCTGATTAAGGCATTTAAAATCATGGGTTTTAAGAGGAACCTCAGCAGGGGTGATTAATTCGTATTTCTTACAGTGGAGGAATTAAATATGAGTAAGTTCAAAGCCAAAGGGAGTTAATTTTAATGTAGTGCTGGTGCCTGAGATGTTCTGTAACTGATTACAACAAAAGCAGAGAAGCCAAAGTAATATTGATGGAACTAAATGTTCTTGTTGGATGGTTAGATGCAATATTCTGCTTAGGCAGTTTCTAAGCTGCTTATTGCTGGATGCTGGAGGATGTAGCCAGGGAAAAAGCAGGATGCTAGCCCTTTTTCCAGAGTTCTTTGTCCAAGTGCTTTGTGGTGGTCAGAAACAGGATGCTGGGCTAAATCAGTCTTTGATTTATACGGCATTGCAATTATTTTGTTATTTTAAAAATTAAATACCATGTAAATGTGGTTATACAGGCAAGGAATTATTAATACTAGCTGGAGACAAGCAAATTATTTCCAGAAATAACTTTCAACAACCACTTTTATTTCCTCCAGAACAGGATCTCACAAATTCCCAAACTATTCTCATAACAAATCCTTTTATGGAAGCCAATCTTCTGCTTTGCTGAAGAGAATATCTGTGTGTGTAACTGGCCATAATAGAAGTTTGGGTCCTTTACCCATTCTATAGTTAAACTATGGAATTTTTTGCTGTAAGATGTTGAGGATGCTGAAAATACACCAGTGTTCCAGGGAAGCTTGGCAGTTCATGGAGGAGGAGTTGCCAGGATATTGAAAAAGAAGTAATGTCCAAATTTGTATATAAAGAAAAACAAAAAGTCTCTCAGCTGTTAATAGTTTGAGGCTGGGAGAGTACATACAGGCTTCCTTATCCTTGCATAAGTTGTTACTAATAACTTAATGAAAGCTAAATATTATTCAAGCTTATTGAGCTTTTAGAAGTTACTAAATGCCTTTATTTTGCTTGTCTTGTATTGCTTGTCTTCTAGAAGTAGCATTTTGTTCCCTTTCTCAACTAGAACAATCTCAAGGGAAAATGTTTTTATAAAATCTTGAATCTTCTTAAAGAATGAAGAGTGTTACTACTGTGTTGAGCCAACCACTTGAAAGACACTTGAGAATAAAACTGCTGAGTTCCTTATTGTAATGCTTAGAAAAATTTGATTTTAAAGAAGAATGCTTTGGATGAGTAGCCTTTATTTAAATTTGTGCATGATAAAGCATTCCAATGGAACATGATAATAATGTTTTCTTTTTTGTTGTCCTGCAAATCCTAAAGACTCTAAAGAATGAACTAAAATATTTAGTAACTTGGTTTATGATTTGGCTGAAAAATACGTATTGTGTAATCTAACTGTGACAATGGGAATAATTCTCAGAGTGCTCAGATATTAGATACTATATTTATAGTAAAGGCTCTATTTAAACCAATAATTTTTTAATTTTTAAAGAGTCATGGTAGAACAACAGCATATTTTTGGAATATATGGTATAGTTGCATTTCTGTCGACTTTTGAACAGAGGAAATAATTTAAGAAACATCAGAATATGTGTTCAGATTTTCAATTAATTGATCAGGAAAGAACATGTAGCTGTGACTTTAATGTTTGAATAATTCTAGTTGTAATAAAGTTTTTAGGTTTTGTAATCTATTATGTTTTTCAATGGCACAGGACGAACAAACAGACTTTTCAGTACAGCTGCTCTCTAGTCTGATACATTTATCTTAAGGATTACTGCTTTTACATCTTCTAGGGAAGCCTGGGAATTGTTAAATCTACAGAAAATTACGTGTTTTGAGAAACTAATTCTTAGCTTCCTTAAGGAATGTTTAAGTCCTTAAAGTAAGAATAGGTTTTCTTCTTTAGCAATCAAAATGTTTTGTATATGAATATGAATGCTGTTATATGTAGCAATTAGGTGCTGTATTAGTATCTGAATTAGCAGCTCTGGAAGATGGCCAGCTTGTGCCAGGAAAGCAGCCAGTAGCCTGGAGGAGAAATACTTTAATTAATATGTAATAACTCAGTATTCTGGCAAGCTGTATTTGTAATTTTTTGCTTAGGACAGACAGTTGTAATTTCTGTTTGAAAAAATGTGGAAGACCAATCAATGTAAATTTTTCATACTGCATGAAAAGTGTAAGGGTGCTTGAAAACTTATTTAAACAAAGTGAGATTGAAAATTACTTGGATCTATTGAATATATTTTAAAGCCACAAACTTCTTCATAGAATGAAAGTATTGCAGCAAGAATTATTTGCCGTAGGGCATTTAAAGATTTGCTCATGTGCTCTTTTGTTTATCTGAATTTTTTTTGGTGTGAGGTGTCTTCATAAAGGATGAAGACAGTCCATTTTCTCAAACTTTGCATACATATGAAGTTTAAGTTCAAGACCATTCTTTTCAATAAGTAATAAAGCTGTTCATACAAAACATGTCAACCATGTCTCTAAATTACATTTCTGTAGGCTAATGAGAGCAGCTAACTAACTTGAATTAGCAATTTGAAGGCTTTCAGTTTTCATTTGGTAGATAAGTGGTACAGCATGGGCTCCCACTTCTGTAGTGGGACTTATTCCCACATGACCATTCCATTTTGAAATGCTTCATATAAGGCATCATAATTTATCTTAGCTGTCTGTTGTGTTGAAAACTAGTGGAAACTTCTTTTAGGCTCTGCCCTGTCACTGTTGTAGTAATAAGAAGAGAGAATCAAGTGATAAAAAAGGCATAATTTTTTGTGAATACCTGGAAAAGCACAGAGACAAAATCATGATTTTGTTGATTTAATTTGAGCTGAATGTCTTCACTTCAGCCTTTTATATTCCAATTATTTTATTAGATGTATAGGCCATTAACAAACCCTGTAAACCTTGATTTCACTGAGGAGAATGGTAATTAAATCACAGCCTGTAGCACTGAAGTAATTTAGTCTGTTACTTCATGCAAGCTACTTAAGCTCAGTTTCAGATGCCTACTTTGTTTGCCTGTTTGTCTCCATGAATAGGGTCCCTGTGAGATCGGATTCTCAAAACCAGTGATCTCTGGTGGGCTTGCCTATTTTATAAAAACAAAAAGTAGAAGTAAAAGCTACAAAAAAGTTAATTGCATCTTTGAGCTGATAAAAATCTAAATTAGTTGATTGTTAATTGGTAGGCTTTTTTTACCATGTCATGTAAATATATTTTAAGATGTATTTAAATGTTTTTAAAATAGTTACCCAATTGCTACCCAACTTTAGTTCAGCAACATAAAATCCTAGGTGAAAACAAGTATTAACTGGAAGCTGAAATCACTTGGTCTTCTAAAATGTTGTCTTTTTTGTTGTTTTTTCTATTTTGCAGCATGGGTGAGCTCTCTGTCCATGGGAATGGTCTTCTTCTGTTCCCCAATAGTCAGCATATTCACAGACCTGTTTGGCTGTCGAAAAGTAGCTGTTACTGGAGCTGCAGTAGGGCTTGTTGGACTCCTTGCGAGTTCTTTTGTAAGGTAAAAAACTTAAATTCATAACTTTCAAAGTATTTTATCAATTTTATAGTGTTGTAATGTTGATCCAATCCACAGAAGGGGTAAATAGCGCTACTTTATATTATCTTAGGAAACTTGTTATATTTGAGTTTGGTTTTGTCTGTCAAACTATGAATTGTGAACTTTCAGCTTAAAAAGTATTTTTAAAAATTTAAGGATTATAAATAAAAACAAGAGTCCCTAATTAATAGGGGCCACTATGTATAAATATGCCAACAGCAAGACTAATGGGATAAGATCAACAACATTGTCCAGGTTAAACTTACATGTTTGCTTGATGTATATTGTCTTTTACAGGTACATAAACGTTGTTGTTTTCCCTTCCAGCCCTGTCCCCTTAATTTTCTTTTGAAACAGTTTTAATGCTGATGAAAATACAGTAGGGCTTCCAGGAAGGTGTTCAAATTTTAGTGAAATTGGTTGTTTTCTTCTGTTCTTACTGGTCCAATTGCCAAACACGGAGATGGAGAAAACCTTGTTATATTGACTGTACTTAAGGCTTATTTGTTTTGCTTTTTTTTTCTTCTAGTTTACAATTCATCTGTATGTTTCTGTAACTTTTGCAGAATAAATCTTAAATTCAAGAATGACTGAGTTGTTGGATGTACCCTGTAGAAGATGAGGAAACAGGAAATTTACTTAGTCTAGTCATCATCTGAAATTGGTTAGTGAAGGTCGGGTGTAAGAAGTAGCAGGAAAATAATCCAGTTACCTCTAGTTCTCAGACTATTTTTCCCCACCCTTTAGCAGAATAAGTATAGGAACAATCGAGCTAATTTCAGAAGAGTTTTCCACTTAGGTGCAAATGTATTTTTACAGACAAAACATTTGTCAACATGTCTCTTCTGTGCTTGTTCTCTGAACCAGAGGGATGTGAGCTGCTGTGATCTGAGTGGTTAACCCTGGTGCAAATATTTGGCTTCAATAATTTTATTGAGCAAACAGAAACCCCACTTGTTATGTTTTAAGAAGCTTCTTACTAAATGTAAGGTAAAAACTAAAAGATTAGTCTTGTAAAAGTCTTCTTCCTCCTTGCTTCCTAGTAGTATGTTGAGTGGTGAATACTAAACCACCCTTGTCATTAGATAAAGATCATTCTTGTGTTTGTCTGATACCCAGTGGAGCAAGGGCACATGAGACATACAAGAGCAAGTTGTTTTGTAAAGGCTTTAAAAATATTTCAGCTTAACTAAGCTTTGAAGAGCACTTTGAGAGGTGAATTCATGTAAGAGTACATGCCAGGTTGATGTGCATACTTGGTGTTTCATTATGTTACTCACAGTAAAATGATTTATGCCCATGATGTTATCAGTTCATTAAAGGAGTATAGTTCAGATATAGAAGTCAGTGTTCTAGAAGTAAAATATTGTAAAGCAGACAAATGTTACTATGATCTACTGCTTTTGCATTGCACTAATTTCTTAGTATAAATTTTATGTCTTAGGAAATTGAGGTGTAAGTGTCTATAATGCAGGACAATATTTTAATATGCATGTTGTGCTGCAGACTCTTTCAATCAATTTACATATGGAAGCAAAAGTTCACTGTCCTTACTGTTTTATGTTGCTCCTCTCGTTTTGTAACTTCTGGTTTTATTTTTCCTGGTTATTTTCCATTAAAAAAGGTAATAAGTCTTTCCCCCTTATGTTGTTTCTGCTGGCTTATGTTGCGTATCATCAGTTTCAGAAATGGATAGTTTAATATAGAAAGTGGCAATATTATTTTCCACAAATAATGATTTTTCACTGTAATACACAAAACCAGAGTTTCTGGACCTTTGTTAGTCAAATACTATTTTCTAAGAAGTTCTTTAATTGCATAGGAAGCTTGTGGAATCTATTTTTGTACAGAAGGGTGCTGGCAGGTTGCATCCTGTGATGAAAAGCACTACATAAAGCATTCGTGCTCCTTAAAAAAAAAGTTAAAATAGGGGCTGTTATTATTATGTATTAACTGTTTTCCAGAGCTGCTTTAAAAGCAGGTGTTAACTAATAAAAAAAAAAAGGGAGAGGTCACTGAGAACGTAGAAATAAAAAATTTATATAAACTGTCATGTGTCACCTCAGAAATCTTGTATAAAATTTTCTTGCACACTGCCTCCATCTAAATGTTAAAAAATGTTCTCTTTCACTGATACTACAGCACTAATTAAATTAATTATACTGATACTGTTACTTCATACTTTTAACGTTTCTTGCACAAGTATTTTTTATTGATGTCATCTGTCTGTCTGTGGTAAGTTACAATGGCTCTGCTTTATTTCAGTTGTAGAGTAAATGGTAATGGTGGTGAACTTTATGATTAAGATCCACCTTACTATGAGATGAGATGTTTCATTCCTTATTAACAATTGTTTTTAGTTCTTTCTTAGCGTATTTAATATGTGTCAAAATACTGAATTTAAAATATTTATTCAAAAGGGGACTATTTGTCTAAAAAAATTAATGCATAAAAAGTCTATAATTTAATAACATATTACATGATAATATTGTCAGTATTTAAATATTTTATTTTCCTTATTAATGATATTTGCCATATTTGTTACTCTATTTTCATAATAAACTGTTTATTTTATTTTTCTGGGTTCATGAGGAGAGTTCAGTATTACATTTGAACGCTAGCACAGTGAAAAAATGTGTAAATCAAAACAGTACAATTGTCTTTGGGAAAAAAAAAATCCGAAAACCCAGCAAATGTAAGTTGAACTTACATTTGGCTAATTTGTCCTGACAATGACTTTTAAAGCTTTTTTTAGCCACGTAATGATAATTGAATGTAATTTTTCTTTCTTTACCTCTTCAGTGAATTCTATGAAACTTTTCAGTGGAAGGTGATAGCATAATTGCTGAATTAAGCTGATACATACAGTGCTATTCAACTATAAGTATATACAAACTCTTATTTACAGTAGTGAGTTATGTTGGTTGATTGACTGTGAAACAGTCTTGTTGTCACTTCCAGGTGACTGAACATCCACTGCCTTACAGAACGCTAATGATTTGTTCTTTTCTTTTGGTGCAGCACCATTGAACCTCTGTATTTCACCTACGGGATCCTGTTTGCCTGTGGCTGCTCCTTTGCCTACCAGCCATCCCTGGTCATCCTTGGGCACTATTTCAAGAAGCGCCTTGGACTTGTGAATGGCATTGTCACCGCAGGCAGCAGCTTGTTCACCGTGTCCCTGCCCTTCCTCCTGAGGGTCCTCATTGACTCTGTCGACCTGTTCAACACCCTGCGGGTCCTCTGCATCCTGATGTTCGTTCTGTTCCTGGCTGGATTTACGTACAAGCCCCTTGTTCCCAACATCAAAGACAAGGAGGGAGGAAAGAAGGCTAAATTCAAATTACCTCCTGCGAAAAAGATTTGCAATTTCTCAGTTTTCAAGGTTCTCAGTTACCGAATCTGGGCTTTTGGGATCCCAGCTGCACTTTTTGGATACTTTGTGCCTTATGTTCACTTGGTAAGTGCATATTTCTTCCTACGTGTGAGGTGTTTGAATCTATACATAATTGCCTTTGTGTTACTGATTTGGAAAGCAATTGGTGATAGGAAGCCAGATTTAAACTGCGAGCTGTGTTGGGGTGAAACACAAAATTAATTTGGATGTTGTCTATTAGAAGAGTTCTTTAATCAGAAGTATTAGTTAAGGCAGTTAAAATCCTTGTTCTTTGTTCTCAGTGCAAGGTTTAAAATATTTTAACCATGAAAAGAGAGATGTGAAAAATATTCTATACTATCCCAAAGAGAATTCTTTCTTTTGGTACTCAGCTGCATGCTTTGCCAAAGACACTTGTGTGTTTTAGAGGAAGCATGAAAGGAGTAAATAATGAGAAACGTTAGAAGTGTAATTTTTGTTCCTTTGTATTGAGGTATATTCAAGTGTCAATTTTTAGGATCTAATGTATTCACCATTTTTCAGGTTTATTAAAAGCAAAATACCTAGGTTTTTCTGTCTCTCAAACTTTAACCTTGTAGTTTACTACTAAAGCATTAATGTAACTGCTCCTCTTACCCTGTCCCTCCCAGCTGCCAGGTGAGTTGTGTTTTACTGCTGTCTACAGTAGCTGATGGAGCTTTGGCTTCTGGTGTTGGGGAAGATGTCAATTAGCCATTTCTTGTACAGGCACTAGAGCTAATTTGTTTCCCTAGCAGGTTTTTTTCCTGTAGTACACTCCTAAACTAAGAAATTTAGGTACAACTGGGAGATGCATGCATTGTATCAGGCTGGATGACACACATTTCACTGCTTGAATGGTGAATTATTCTGGGACAGCTTGCTGGTGATGCTCTCTAAACTGAAGTGATATAAACCAAACAGCTTAAAGGGGAAAGGTGGGGAAAAAACCCACAACCTCCAAGAAGATGCTGCTTTAAGACTATTACACATACTCATATTAAGATCATTTGATAAAGTATGGGCTAGGAGAACTCAGAATGAAAACAGAAGAGTCATTTTAATATTCATTATTCACCCGTGATAGAACAGTGAGATTAATGATAAATATCTTTACTTCTGTCAGAAAATCTTCAATGCCTTAAAAGCAGTTTTTGTGCAATATAAGAGGTGGTTGTCACTGCTTTCTGGTAATTGGTTAGATTACTGGCTCTGCATTAGATATTTCTTTTTAAAGTTACCTTATTGTGGGGGCTAGTGTGTTTTTGAGCAGCTGTAAACTGACTTTTATTAATGGTTATTTCTTGTAACTTAGTTCTTAATCATGTAGATGTTATTGTATAACACTTCAAATTACACTATTTCAAAGAACTTTACAATCCAGATGTCATCTTGTTCTACTTCCCCATAAGCTTTCTAGAGGTGTTTTAAAATAAAACAAACTTCAGAGGAGTAGGAGTCAAGTGTTGTAGAGTAAGCTATTGGATAGGTCTTAAATGATTCTTGACCCTTGCAGAGAACTGAAGAAAAAGGCTACACAAGCAGGCAGAAAGAACATCTAAAATATATTTATTGAACAAAAAGCTTGTGATTTTTTTTCAAGATGATTGTATTATTACTTCCTGTTTATAAATCAGACTAAAGCAGCTAGTTGGCTTGTAGAGAACAAAATCCCTTATACTATGCTATCTTCATAATATTATAATAATAAAATTTTACAACTCCTGTTGAGGGCTTTTTCCCCCATCAAATTGGCACAAATTCTGCATATGAAATAAATCTCCAGTATAGGAAAACAATTTGATTGAGGCTGTTTCTAATATAGTGTTTGATAACACTATGGAACTTATTCCAGTGTACTGTTGGAATCTAATATTTCAAAGATTGCCTCAAAATTGTATGAAGATACTCTTTTTGCTCAGAGTTTCAGAGAAACCACAACGCTTAAGTGTTCATAACACAAAATCTTCAATGGTAGACAGATGCATGCTTTGTATGCCCCCTTTAAGAGGGGAAGCTTCACTAGCTCGTAGTAAAACTTAAATTGAATAGTTCCTGTGAAAACCATTAACTGAAATGCACAAGTTTTCATTTTAATTTACTTGTATCTAAATACTCAATTTGCTTTAAGTCCCTGTGGATTTGCATTTGAGAAAGTGAATAAATCAGTGTTTATGAAGGCACAGCATGGGCTGTGCCCTTCAACACAGATACTTCAGCTCAAGTAGATAGCTCTGGATGTTTTTTATCCTAGTTTTGTCTGCTTTTGATAAAAAAGCCACACTTTGTGTACTTCCAGAAGTACATAGAAGTATGTACTTACAAATAAGTCAAAGGCTGTAAGAAAAATAACATTTTTCACCAGTACATCTATCAAACCAGGGACTACTTTCCTTAGCTTTTAAAAATGAAAGTTACTTTTGTTTCATTTTTTATTGAATTTTTAAAACTGTAGTAATACTGGAAAAGGGATATGATCCTTAGGCAAGTGACATCTAAAATTCTTGAATTTTTCCCAGTGATAGGAGGGGCTGACAGCAGGCGGGCTGCTAGACAGGGATGCTGGCTGCAAGTGCCCTAAGAAAAAAATACTTATACAGTGAATGTCATGGGGCTGTGGAATAACAGAATTAGCCAAGTCTTTGCAATTTAACTGTCTGCAACCGTATTTGCTATGTGGAGTAAAAGCTGTTAAAACCAAAGAAACAACCTGCTCATTAAGTAGGCTCTGATTAAAATTAAATGCACTAACAAATTGATTATGTGGCATGCTAGATAGAAACTGGTAACTCTTGCCAGCTCCTTGACATGAATCCTGACTGGTAGATATCAGGCATCAGATTCCTTTTGGCTCTTGCAAGGGAGACCCAAAAGGGAGAGCTTTTCTTATCCCGCTTTAATTGGTGTCAAATTCCATTAATAGGTGTTCCATTACATGTAACTTGGGAATTGGGTTGAGATAAAGACTATAAATAAGTTTTGACTTAAGTTTATTATATACTTCCAGCATTAATTGAGATTGTTGAACAGCAAACTGATAAGTCATAAGATTACTAAATCAAATGGTTGTTATTCGTCTCAATTTTAAAAACAGTCCAAACTAGTGATTGAGATTTTTTTATGCTTTTCTAAAATAGGCAGACAGACAAGTAAAATCCTTCTTTAGTCTATTTTTGTTTAAATTGCAAATTCATTACAAAGGTCTGTGGAATTAGTGGAAAATGCTCTTTCCAAGTGTTTTTAGTAAGGACTATCTCTCAGGGAAATTATAAAGTTATTTGAAAGAAAGTATACCTAGTCTCTGTGCCACTTTCCTATGCTTGTTTTGATAATAAATAGAGAATTTCTGTTTTTCAGCACTCTGATTTTAAGGGCTTAGTGTTGTTCTTTTACCCTTAAAAAATATTTACTTAATCAGGATAATGCATCCTTAGTTCTTAGGAGCTTGTTAGGTCATTTCTGTTAAAATTTGATACAAGGTCATATGCTCAGTGGCTTACAAGTTGTGGTTGCTTTTTGTGCTTTATTTAGCAGGGTGAAAAGAAATACTGCTTAAAATGGATGTTGTCACTGCCTGATCTTCTCTAAGCAGTGACTGAAGTCATTACTGGGTTCCAGTATGAATTTAGGAAAATATTAATTATGACACACTAACTAAAAGGGTTTTGTTATTTTGATGTAGCAATACCCAGTCACTATGAGGAATACTGGTAGGACTGAATAATATCATCTTAATGTTTTCAGTGCAGTGTTTCAGTCCTGTAGTAATTTGTCTTGGGATGTTTACAAGTATGGTTTGATTTAGCAGTTACTTTTATTATATGCCCCTTGCTAATCATAGCTTCTGCCTTATTTATAGTATTTGACACCTCACAGGATGAAAAATTGAATGTAACAACTAAGTAGCTGAAATTCATAGTGCACTTATTTATTCCATGTTCTACTTTTTAAAAAAGCACCTGGATAGTAGATAATGCAATAAAAATGTGTCTTGATAAAGTTTACCTTTCTAAGTTTAAATATTTTTATGAAGAAAATACTCCTAAAGAATGACTAGATAAATTTGAAAATTTAGGCTTATGGTTTACATATGGCTGCAGGCTTGTATGCAAAACTACCCATTAATTGATATGCAGTGTGAAAGTTACCATGACACCGACTGTACTCTTAAAACTTCAGAGCAGCTCAGGAAAAAGGTTTCAGTATTTCTCACCTTGCTTTGCTGCCTATTTCTTAATTTACCGTGTAAACCTGGCTTTTCCTTTTGATGCTTATTCATGCTCATATTCCACAATGGGTACATACTTGCATATGTAGATATTTTTGGTTAGCAATAGCTATGTGGAGTGTGTGTGTTCTCTGTTTGCTTCATTTTAAGAGATGAAAAAATGGTTTGTGTCTGACCATTTTTTCCAACAACTTCCTAAGGAGATTCTGTCTTGGTAGGCAAATAAGTACTGAATTTAACATACTCCGTAGATAGATGCTGAAGATTCAATGCTTCATTGCTTCTCGGATATCTGCTCGTGCCAGGAATAGGTTCATCTGGACCTCCAGGAAGAACAGGGAAGTGAGATTGCAGACCTGATGCTTAGGGAAAAAAAGGTAGATACTGCTGCTGAGAAACAAAGCATCACCTTGGACTCTGCTCTGAGATCCTTGGAAAAGAAAATCATCTCGGAATGAAAAGTAAAGATGCTTCCATGCAATTTTATTCGTAGGAGAGTCATGAAGCTGGTCAGAGTCGCTGTAGAGTTCATGCATATAAACAAACTCATTTTCTTGGCTGCATCACAAAATCAGACAACTTGGATAGATATTAGTCTGTCCTCTGGGTGTCTGTGTCTGTCTCTAGATCTTGTGTTTGTCACTTTGAAGTTGCTGAGTCCAGTGCTATGCCCACACAGTCTGTCCTTGGACAGAAAGATAGTGCTGTCTGCTGGTCTATGGTTCCTATCTTTTGCTGGAACATCCATTTTGTTCCTGCTCTTTAGATAAGAAAAATAGTCTTTTTCACTTTGGAAACATCATAATTAACAGGAGGACTTGCTGATATGAATTATAGATGACACAGATTTTTTTTGCCAGGTTGGATTCTTCCCCCCACCTTCTGATCCGTAGTGTAAGTTCTGTGTCTTTTGTGTGATTTAACTCTTCTACAACTACTTTATCACCTTGGAGTACCTTTTTAAATTGAGCCTTGAGGATGACTTGGCCTTCGGCTCTGTTCTTTATGAGCCACCTAATTTGGCTTGTCTCTGCCCATTTCTCACTCTGTATCAGTGATGTGCCTTCTTTTTGTTAGTAAGAGATCAGCTTCTGCTGTGCAAGTTCAGTGTGTTTGAACCTTTGCCCCCTAGAGTATGTACCAATAAAAACTGTTGTCTTGTGCAATCAACTTGAAGAAATGAAGAGCCAAGTTCTTGTAAGATCCTCTGTAGTCACAGCTTTCCTAGGAACTTGTCTGAAATTCTTGTGATGTAATTTGGAAGCTGTATTTACTCCCATATACTCTGGAAGTTTCTGAAACTTATTCAGGACAAAATATTCTCTCTGTTCTGCCTATTAAGAAAAATGGACATTTTCTACTTGTAAACTCCACCCTCCCCAGGCAAAAGCTTTGGGTCATTAGGAAGAATGCTACTGGAAAAATATAAAGGGGGTATAGAAACCACCTAAGATTCCTCTGGCAGATTCTTGCTGCCATATTGGGGTTAACTATGATAGTCAGGATGAATCTCACTGCACTGTTTGATGTTCTGCCCAACAAGACCCTAATCATCGTCCATAACATTGCTTACAAATATTTCTGTAACTCTTCAAGCCTCCCCTGAGGGAAGAACACACTAATGTTGTGTTCCCTAAATGTCGTTAGATGTGACATCTCTAAATTACAACTCCTTAACTGAGAAATGAGTGTTTTAGTTTCTGCTCTTGTCCACAGACAGTGGCAGTGGCTCCGTGTTCTCTGCAGTGGGAGACTTGCCCAAGGAGCTGTAGTAGAAAGCATTTACCTTGCAATATGTGAAGCTGTTCAGGTTTTGCATTGTGCGTAAAGTCCTAATCCTACACCTCTCTTCTACCTTTAATTCTTACGCCCCTGGATTCCACAGTGGAGACAAATGGAAGCACAGAGATAAATGTTTTCCTCTATGTCTGGGTGCAGAGCATGGTGAAGAGTCTGATGTATACTGTAAGGACTCTAGAGACCAAAAATCTGTAAACTTTACATACAAAATCTGCACATCCACAGTATGTGTAGATGCACATAACACATCTTGTAAGGCAAAACCACATCAGTTCTGGTAAGGTAAGTACTGTCTGTTTTGTGAACCACTGTATTATGTCACAAATTCGCTGCTTTTAGAATGTTGTGTAAAATAATGCTGAATATCTAATGGGTGTGTCTGGATATGTTTTTTTGCTCAAACTGGAAAAAAGTCTCCATCACTCCGTTCACTTGCTTTTATGGGCTGCTGTTCAAGAAACCTCTTCATTTCTTCAGATGTCCTACATCAGTCATTTGTCTGAAGTCTACCATGTCTTTTATTTCCCAGAATCTGCTGTTAGTCTTGTAATGGTAGGAAAGTATCTTTTAAATGATGTCCAGTACTAACTGTAACTTTGTGTCAAACAGATTTCTTTATACTATAGATAATCTAAAAAAGCTAAAATTAGGTATAGCTGTCAGTTTTAGCACTATTACCTTTCTCATCCACTTAATCTATCATATTTCTTTCTCCAATGGGAGACTAACAAGACACTAGTTTTGTAAAAGTCTGATGTAATTATTAAGCAGGTATCTGAGACCCAAAATCTTCAGTGGCTTCCCGTGCTTTACTTGCTTTTCTAATCTTTGCATTTATCTCCCTTCAGATCTCAACATCTGCTGCAGTTTGACTGCCCAGGTTAGTGAAATTTTCCCCCTTTATCCCACTTCTATTTTCCCACTTCTGTCATTATCCTGTGCACCCATTTATTTTCCAGTATTCCTCAATGTTGATCTGACAATATTTATTCTTGGTTAGATCATCTGCTTTGGACATTGGGGGTGGTGGTGGGAAAAGAAATAAATTATTTCTTATTTTATACTTGTAATTGCTACTCAAAGCATATTTTAGATATGTTTTTCAAATAAGTACTGGAGACAAATAAATAATAGAACAGAAACCAAAAAGAATAAAACAAAGGTTTTCTGGTTTTTTTTTTAAGAAGTAAAAGTAAATGAAATTTAAAAAAATAAATTAGGTAGCAGGTATGCTCAGGTACAAACTATGTGGTGACCCTGAAGAATAAGAGCAAAGCAGTCTTCCTCAGGTCTGTGCAATACC
Source organism: Drymodes brunneopygia (assembly GCA_013400955.1). Lineage (NCBI taxonomy): Eukaryota > Metazoa > Chordata > Aves > Passeriformes > Petroicidae > Drymodes > Drymodes brunneopygia. Next base: position 103,422 of record VZTZ01027698.1, read on the forward strand.
GGCAGGTTGAAAGGTCTGAGTTTTGTTGTGATTTCCTTTTATGTAGCCATCTCTAACTGCACACTACTTCGTGTACTGTGGCATAATACAAACTATTCTGATAGCAGATGGAGCGTGTAGTTCCAAGTCAGAGTAAATTGAAGTGCGTTATCCTTTTTGTTTGTTTGAATGTTTTTTTAATGGTAAACTCAAAATCCTGTCTTTGGATGCTTGAAACATCTTGGCTTGAACTGAATTCTTCAAACTCGTCACATGCCCAGGAGCCTGAGATCACAGCTGGTTTTGCCCTGCCATCCTCATACAAAGTCAAAAAAACCTCATTGCCAAATTCCTTCACTCATATACAGACCACCTTTTGTGTCCAGTTCCTGCTCCAGGAAGAGCTGCATGGAAAACCTCTTTGCTTTCTAAGTCCTGTTCAGACTTATGAATATCTTACCATGTGTTTTGGATCTTCCATTGAGGAGATCTCAGAACCTAGCTCTTTCTATTTGATTGTAGTAATTGTCAAGCTCTGAACTATTTTTTACGTTCTTTTTTGATGATTGAATTAAATTTGTTGTTACTACTGAGCAGAGTATTTCCTAGAAAAGGGAGAAGTGGATTGCTCCAGGCAGGAAAAAAAAGTGAACATAAATATCTGTATCATTAGTAAGGACTGTATCGCTGTATGAGGAGGAGAGACTATCTTTGTCATCTTTTCATTGGGATTTAAATGAAAATTTGACTACTTGATTCAATTTCTCAAGGCCCTGATCTGGTAGGCACTTGGCAGTGTATTTGGTATTTTCTTTAAGAATTAAGATGCCTGAGAGCTTTCTTCTGTTCCCCAGTAGAATGAGCCAGGTGCTTCACCCAGGTTTGTGAAAGCTGAGGGGATTATGACCATGCCCACAAGTAGATCTCTAATACTGGAGTGCTGTGGACGCCCTGGGAATTCTCTGGTGGTTGAACAGAGAATCTGTTTAGATTTTACTTGCCTAGGTCCTATGATTTAAGGAGCCTAGTTTTGAGAGGTGATCTAAGTAGCACAGGTGCTGTTGTTGAGCAAGGAGGTGAACCTCTCTTAGGACAGGACAGTAGCATTGCACAGTGTTTGTACAGGATATCCTAATCCATTGTTTTGATATTCCATAATGTCTTAATAGTAGCATATCATATAATGTGCTCAGTTTTAATTACATAAGTTGTAAACTGATAATATGTTATTACATTAGTAAATGCCACAAGGATTTGAAAAGAATGACTGAAGTTTTTATGAGTGTAATGTAAGTGATAATGCTAGAAAACTGCTTCTTTCAGTCACAGGTTTCCTTTTAATCAAATATGCAGCAGAGTTTTACCAAGCTAAAACTAAATGAAGAGTTTTCAAGTTGTAACACTCAGTAAGTATGTATCTGTGACTATTCTAAGACATCCAACATCACTGGGAGTGATAGAAAATAAGACTTGAAAGTATGCTGGTACTTTATTCAATTTACCCAGTTTTTTTGAGTGCAAACTTACTTTTTAAAATATTTCTTTTTAAAAATATTTTTCCATAAGTTGTGATTATTAAATTTATTTGTTGCCAGGTCTTTCTTTTGGATTCTGTACACATGGTCTGTGAAATAATGAGTAATGAACAAAGCAGGATATAAAAAAGTCAGCTGAGGCCTTGCTGTTAGTGAACAGTATGTAAAGATTATGTCATGTCCTGAATTTATGTATTTTATTATTCTTGTATTAGGCATATAGTCTAAACTGGCTCATAAGAATTATGTTTGAGAGAATTCCTAAATGCTGGCCAAAGTCAAGATTTGTTACATCTGCCCTTCCCTCTGTAGGCAAGGTTTGCTACCTACCATGTAATGGAAAGAAATTAGAGAAATTAGGGTTGCTTGTTTTATTTTTTCCCCCACAAATCTGTTGGTCCTTAGTTTGTGATGTTACCTGTTAGACGTTTACAACTAGTTCTGGTTCTGTTTCCCTTTCTGCTGTTATACTGGAAAGTCAGATTAATGTGATAGACCTGTAACTCTCGGGTGTAGTAGCTGATTTTGGACGTAGTTGAGTTTTGAGAGTAGAATAGGCCCTGCAAACACTGCTTTAGGCCGCAAGAAACAGAGACTGTAAATTATGGACTGTATTCTCAAAGAGGAATAATTTTTAAAAAATATTTTAAATGATAAGTTTTATCCAACAATTTAACTCTCACCCCTTGCATAACACTTCAGTTCTTGTGGATCCGTGATTTTATTCTGCATCCTTGTGCTCAGTCACTGTGAGCTTCCACAGATGTGTGTGTACCTTATCTGTCTTCCTGCTGCTGCCTGAGCCCCACCAAGCCACTGGTTTCCTTCACATGCTCTTTAGGATAACACTAACAGCTCTGAGATTTAAAAAAAGTTATTATTATAATTTAGGGCATATGGCTTCGGTGATTGTTGGAAAAAAACCCTCCAAACTATTTTGACTCTGTTAATTGTCAGCCTTGAGTCTTTTTGAATTTTTGATGCTTGGGGTTGTTTGTGTTAAATAGGCTTAACAATTAACCTGTTAACTGTTGTGTTCAGTTTTACTTAAGAAATTCAGATTATGCATGTTCTGAATCTTCATGATGTGTGAGTTATTCTGTTTAATCTGCTTTACTCAGTGGAATAAGAGAAAGTTTCCCTACTGGCATGTAATAAATCACCTTGTTTATTTAATTTTCTCCTTGTTCTTTATGTAGTTTAAATTGACAAGAGAGAAAAAGAGGTATTACCACTGTTGGGGGCAATGTGTAAGCAGGAATTACTTGAATATGTATATATGCATATTTGCTACATGAAGACACTTAGCTACAGTAACATTCTGTAGAAATTATCTCAGGATTTTGGCGCTCCCTTAAAAATTGATCCCTGTTGGGTATGAGTAATGCTATTTTTGTCTCTTAACATGAAGATCATCTTTTCTGTAGAAGTTTAGGAGTTGCTGGCTCATTTTGTTGGTTTTTGGCTCATCAGTAAAAGTTTCTTTGGTGGAGTCTGGACTAGAAATGTATTTGTATTAAATTATCTTCCTGGTGCCCAGTATCATAAAGCTCACTGGCAACCAAGTTTCTTTTTCTGTTGCTCACCCTCCTTACCCCCCATTTTTGTGGTGAGTCCATATGTTGGAGAATACAGTGACTTATCCAGAGTTACTGTATGCCCTGCTTTTTAGCACTTTCTGAAACTTCCTATCATCTAGGACAGTTCACTGCAAAAAAAGAGATCACCAGTCCTGGCTACAGTGTTGATCCAGCAGATGGGATGGCCGGGGTGCCACCTGGACTTGGTGGAGCTACTTCTCTCTGGCCTGGAGATAACTAAATTGCACAGAAAGTGAGAAACTTATTCACAGTCTGTTCTTGTAGACCTTCCTGGAAATGGGTTGAGGGGGTTTCAGGGCTCTTTGATCTTGGTTCCCCCTTAGAATCCATGCTGGCTTCTTGACCTCATTCCTGTGCTTGCACCGTTCTGTTACACTTACCTCCAGGAGCCAGAACAAGGACTGCCCTACCTTTGTATGGCCCCCTTCTCCTGCCACATCCTGTTCTTTTTCACAGTTTGTTATTGCCAACAATCCTTGGCTGTTATTACCAACAGTCCTTGGTTGGCTCCACAGCTATCTGGCTATCAGTGTTTGAGACATGCACATGAGCCCCCTTATCTTCTAGGCTTCTACACCCCCTCAGCTCTTTCAGGAAACTTAATTTGGAGCAGTTAGGAATAATATTTCTAGTGTATGAATGGTACCAGTAGTACTATCTAAGCATTTCCTTTTATCCTTGTTTTCAGTGAAAGTGTCAGCAGGACTTGCATCAGTAATTGAAGAAAACGGTGGTTTAAATGTGCTCAGAGTTTCCTAGGTTATAGGTTGCTATTGGCTATCTTTTGGTCAGAGAGACTATTGCATTTAGCCTACTAAGGCTTTGCTTGGTTGGGGATCCCCACAATGGAATATACATGGGAAAAACGTGGTTAACAGAATTATTTCTTACTAGTTCGTAACCACTTCTTTCAGATTCAGGTTCTTTGTGTTTGGAAAAAAAGGAGCTACAGCTTTGCTCAGATTGATGCCTTTGGTTCACTGTGTGAACATAGCTGAAATGTGTGTGCAGTGAAGGGAAAGTCTTAGCAAAATCTGGGTCTTCATTGGTTGGAGAGAGGTCAACCAAGACTGTATATCTGAAAGCATTCCAGCCACTACCAAGTGGCTGATACTGCTTCTAGTCTTATTCTAACAGTAATGAGAATTTGGAGAGCATGATCTATGTGTGTCACCCTGATAGCAGAGAGCACAGGCATAAAGGAGAATGCTCATGCCAGGGATGCAATCAGTTCTACTCTCCACGGTCTATATCTTTATTTGGAAAACTGGATTGTACAAGGATAAATCATATTTTTAAATAATGAAGAAGCTGTGCTACTCTGGACTGTTATTTTACTTGAGCCAACCAGGTCTTTTCTACATTTGGAAAAATCAGACCTGCAATTCAGCATGCACACAGCCCTGAGTGAAGAAGCAGCTACATTACTGAGAGCAGGCACAACACACAGTGAAATGCTTTGGCCTTTGTGTGCCTGGGTCCCCATTTGGCTGTTGTAGACAATGCCTGGAGAGTAATATAATTACAACCTGTACAGTTCTGCAGTGACAGCAGGATTAATGCCTGAGAAGGTTCACAAGCAATTGCTCATCGTGGGATTTCTGAGTAGTTCTAATAGCTAAAAAGCTGTGGAAATCTGGATCTTGCTTGAGCTACTTCATACCTGTATTTAACCTAGAGTTACACTTACAGACCTGAATTAGTCCCGAATTACTGTGTTTTCAGGCAGCTAATACTGCTGTTGCGTACAGCTTATGTGGTGACTGTGTCACTGAAGATTGAATATACTGTTTAGGATCCAAGCATCAGCTCTGAGAGATCAGACCAGGTTGCTCAGGGCTTTGTGCACTTGGTCCTGAAAAACCTCCAAGGAAGGAGACTGAACAAGCTCTTTGTACAGCGTATGCCACTGCCTTCCTGAGGAAAAAGTTAATCCTTTTGTCTTGTTGGAAGCTTTCTTTAAGGTTATGGTGTGCCTAAGAGCAGTGGAAGCTAAAAAAATAAATACTAATTTAGATATTTGAAGTTTGGGATGAGTAGTGGGTATTTTCGTGCTTAAGGCATTAATTGAATCAGTATTTTCCCTCCTCGATCTAAGAGTGGCAGCATTTCACCCTGCTGTGCTGCTTTGAAAATCCAGTTACTCAGTTGCAGGTGCAGGGTTAATAGTTATCTAGATATAGAGCTTTATCTTGCCTCTTGAAAAGCCTCCAGGGAGTGGATGGATCAGGCTTGCTAACTAAACAATCTAGAGGCTGCAGAAACCTGGAAGTGGAACAGGTGACAGAAATTGCAAAGAACACCTTGGCTTCTCTTGCCAGCTGGGCCAGCAGGTGTTGACAGGCACATAAAGGTAGGGGTGGGAAAACTGTCAGCTTTTCGTTTTCTCACCTTTGGCAGAAAAGGAATAAGTAAAACAGCTTATCTTTTATGTTTAAATGTCATTTCAGATGAAAAATTGCATCAGATTCTGTTCCCAAATGTGTCTTACAAAGCAAAGCAAAAAACAGAGCAAGCACCTGTCTTCAATTTAAGTTAGAAGTTTTTCTTTAAAACTAGAATAAACCTCCTTGGTTTTTTCTTTCTTACAAAATCAGTCATATTGGACAAGTTAATATTAAATTTAATAGGCTTTCTGTGATATGTAAAAAAGCCCAATAGAGATTTTTATTTAAGAAAATTGCTTTTACTCAACAACTCCTGTTTTCTTGTTGGAAAAAGAGCTCTGCTTGTATGTTAACATTCTGATGAGGAAAGAATCAAAACTATTTTGCTCTAGAAGTGTTTACTAAAATGGAACCTTTTCATTTCATAGATAGGAAATGAAGGATTCTCTGGTTTGTAGTGATATCAGTCTGTGGTTACTTTGTCTCTCAAATCTTCTTACTGCATCTTTACTTAAAATCAGTTTCTTTTGTTTGCTCTTTCACACCTCTGAGCTTTCACTTGTTTTTACTTGTTTTATTTTTCTTGTTCAGAACTACAGAGAGCACAAAGATTGCAGGACTGTGTGAATGATTTCTATGTCTTCTAGTGCCCACTTTGGCATATTCAGTATTGCCAAGCATGTTCCAAAAAGCAATAGTGAAAAAAATCTCTTGTAGGCAATTTTTTGATCTTCGGGGTTGATTTAAAAAACATCATCTAAAACCCCCAAAAAACCACAGCAAAAATCACAAACAAAAGACACTGTGGAAGTAGAGAGAATATGAAAAAGTCCAAATACATCAAGCCAGTCTGGTGATATATACATACCTATTTTTTTTTTTTTTACCATGACTTGAAAAGTTGGAATTACTGGCACTGGTAGCTCATCCTGTTGTGGTCGATGTCCTGCTGTCAGGACCATCGATCAGTTGCTTTAGCTCTGCGGGCTGAAGTGGCTGATAAATCGTTCTTCCAGTCTGCTCTGATCATTGCTGCTGTAGCTGCTCCCTCTCGTGGGAGTGCTCACTGTTGTGTTTGGCACTGCAGCTGGTTTCTGCCCCTCTTCCTCCTTGCCCCTGGATATTACGGATGCTAGGATGAGACATTCTGGAGGGCCTCTCCTACTTGCACTGCAGTCTCCAGCTCCCTGCTTCTTACTCCTGCCCTGAGATATGTTGCGAGTTTGATAGCCTGTGTGTGTCGTAATGCACAGAGCAGTATTGCAGTGATACTGAATTTCAAAATCTGTAAAAGCAGAGTAAATCAGATGACTGTTTGTAGCTGAGTTTGTAAGTATGAGATTATTTCTATTTGACTCAAGTTTTTCAAGGTCTATCTTTTAATTCTAAAGCAAATTTATTTTCTCTTTTGAACAGATGAAGCATGTAAAAGACAGATTTGGTGACAGCGTGCCAGAAGAAGTGCTTCTGCTATGTCTGGGCATTACTTCAGGAGTTGGCAGATTGGTCTTTGGCAGAGTTGCAGATTATATTCCTGGTGCAAAAAAAATTTATTTACAGGTATGTCTTTATTGTTTCTCTGCTCCTTCAGAACTGTATATTCCAAAGGATTTGGTTTCGGGTACTCTAAAGTGAGCAGAATTAACTGATTGGAGATTCCAATTTGAGAAGTTTCAAAACTCTAGGAAACTCAGTGTATGGGTTTTGATACTAGGAGCCTGTGGTGCAAGGCTCATGAATCTCTGAGTTTTGTTTTTAGTGCTAAGAAAATGTCTATTTCCTGCAATCTGTTTTCAGCTGGGGATGAAAGAGATTACTGATCATTAGCATGTAAGTGAGAACCTTTGGGGATTCTGTAGATTCTGCTTTCTCTGTTTTATCCTGTGATTTTGCTATGGTTTTCCCCAGATAAGGGGAAAAAAGCCGTATTTCTCTATTAAGGATTTTGGATCTCTTGATCTTTGACAGGCACTAATTTGGTGTCAAATGTGTTCTGTGCATACTACACAGGGATATGACCATGGGAGTACAAGAGGTGCTTAATTGAGGAGGTTTTGCAGAAAGAGTCCCAGCTTCCAGAAATGCTGAAGCTTGGTGATGAAGGAGGATATACACTTCTTTCCCTCCATGCTTATAAACAATTTTTTTTGAGAAACTAGCATTGTTAGTGTGGGTTTTTGGAAAAGCTTTCGTTCACTTTCATGTTGGCAAGCACGACGTATTTTCCATTCGGTCCCTTAAAATGAATAGCAAGGGAGGCATCTAGTGGGGATTGTCTGCACTGCATAACGGAAACCAAAAATTCTTAGGAAAGAACCACCTTTCTGCTGGATTATTTGTTGTCATGGATAAATTTAGGTTCCTTGATTTTTTTTATTTTTTTTGTAATTGCAGTTTGGTGGAACATTGGTCTCCAATGCTGATACATAGATGAGGCGCAGGCAAAACTGTTACCTCCTATTTTCTTTTTAATTCTGCTTCATTTTGCTGAAAGACAGTTTTATTCCTTTAATCTCAAATAAATAATCTAAGATTATATTAGAAAATCTTTGTAAGTATGCATGACTACAGCAGTACATCAGGATACTTTTCTTAATGGGAAAATTTAATGTTTTCACTTCTGAATATAAGAACTCTGAAATAACCACTTGTAAGGCTGATATTTTTACGTACAACAGTGAGGAGTCTAATTACAGTGTTTCAGCTGTCTTAAATTTTTAATATTTCTGTGACTTTTATTTGTGGAAAGAGCAGGCAGCAATTTGTCAAAAAGTGCTAGTGCATGAGAAATGACCTTACACAATCACTGTAGGATAGTGGATTACAATTGCATTTTCAAAGCTTGCAAAACAAGTAGTGGAATTTCTTTGTCTGTCATGAGTTATATGTGCTTGTTTTATCTTGGTATGTAACTTCTGATGGTGGTAATCCATGGAGACTGATTATATTTATTTTAAAGTAAATACAGGCAGGCAGTCTAATTCACTGCAAATAAAAGGAGGTTCATCTGGTTCCTTACGATTTGCAGATTTGATGCAACGTGTTTTAATATTTTTTTCCTTGTTCCTATTTAGGTGGCCTCATTCTTTTTTATTGGGCTGATGTCAATGATGATTCCACTGTGCAATGTCTTTGGAGCTCTCGTTGCTGTCTGTCTCTTCATGGGCCTGTTTGATGGGTGCTTCATTTGCATTATGGCTCCTATTGCCTTCGAGCTCGTTGGGGCTGAGGATGTCTCACAGGCCATCGGATTTCTGCTTGGGCTCATGTCGGTGCCTATGACAGTTGGTCCACCCATTGCAGGTGAGTGTAGGCAGGGTTTGTAGCTGTAAATGTATTTCTATATTTGCATGACTTTTTGGCTGTGTTTCCCATTCCTGCATCACGTGCAGAGCACTGATATTGGAAGTTTACTGTGTGGGTTCATGAGAAGATACAGGAGATTTAACTGCTGCTCATGGGTTATCAATTTACTGCACTCTTCAAAGTTTGCTCAGTGTTTTTCATCATTATGCAGGTGTAAAACATTCCTCAAGAGAAAAAGGATAGGTTTCCAGCTGGATTTAGGACCTGACGTTTTCCATTCTGTACAAGTGACAGCCTATTAGTTGCTTGTGTTACAGAGGGCCTTCAAATTAAAATCTGAAAATTAAGTGACTTCCAAAGTTTGTTCATGTTAAAACCATTGTGAGGATAAAGGCTCCAGTCACTTTAACTGCTCCTCATAAGTAGGAATGCTTTATTCGTTCTTTGGTGGGAGACTGACAAAGTATAGGTTTTGAAGATGAAAACGTGGAAGTTCTTGGGAGGTAGAAACAGCTAAAGCTATATTTCTCGCCACTGATGATTTTCCGTGGTAATTTATTCTGAGGTTTGGTGAGTTGCTGAACATCATCATTACATCATAAGATGTAATTGAACTATGCAGCATTATAAAGGACAAGGTTTCAAAGCTAGAACAGCACAGACCAGGTGCTTCCTGATCTGCTCCCTACTGTCACAGCTATTAATACTTAAATAGAATTTGACTAATGGGAGGAATTTGGAGAGAGCAGTTAGAGTGAATTATTGCAAAACACACTTTTTAATAAGAGGCTACGAGGAATGCAATGTATGGAGTGTATCTAGAATTAGAGGAATGGGCATATTGAGCAAAGGTAACTTGTTACCAAAAGAGGGAGAATTTCTCTAAGCCATGGCAAGATAAAATTACTGGAGAAGCTCAGATGAGCAACTTTCAAATAGGAAAGATGGTGCACGTTTGTAATGGATGGTAATTAAGCAAATTTTAATTGGTTGAGGGGTTACATACTGAGCTCTTTGTTACTGCTCCAAGTGAACTCTGGAATACCTTTCTACCTCCATGGACACCTCTGTTTGGCCATCAGGTTGTCAGGCTCTTGTAGTTGTCATCTGTGCTAGCTCTTGGCTTTCTGAACTCAAAGCCACAACCTGTTTTTTGTAGATTCTTGAGACCCCTTCATATCTGAGAGGTAACTTTCTGCCTTTCCAGGCTTGCTGCGGGATAAGCTTGGCACCTATGATGTGGCATTTTACCTGGCTGGAGTCCCTCCCCTCATTGGAGGAGCCATTCTGTGCTTGATCCCCTGGGTCCATGAACGACAGAAGTTGAAAGAGAGAGCAAAACCTGTTGATGGCGAAACTACTGAGAAAATGCTGGAAAATGAAAGCACTTTGGTGTTGGACACAACAGAAAAGCCAGTCAAAGAACTGGATTCTGGCTTTTGATGCCTTTTTCTTTTCCCTGTACCATCCTGACCTCCTACTGAAGCTGGATTTCTACTTTTTGGCTGAAGGTATTATACGATACTGAAGAAGTTTTGAACTATTGCTCAAATTGCAAAACTGCTACAAGAATCTTTTATACCATTGAACTTTTTTGACAAGCCTTTGAATTTGATTTCAAGCCACATTTTCAAGGTATTTGAAGTTTTGTAGCTTTAGTGTGTATGTGCGTAGTGATTCTGTGTGTGAAGAGAATATTTTTCTAATCCATCAGAACTGATTTCTGGAAATGTGAAAGCTGTTTTTCCTTCACTGGCCCAGGATTCTTCAATGATGTCTATGATCCATCCACTGCAGGCACACACCTGGGTGTTCATACTGTAGTATAATGTAGTAGTTCTTTATGACTGATCTGTTTTTTGAAGTTTCTCATGCTGTTTACAGTCTTTTGTAATTCTCTATCATGAACACAAATATGCATCTTTTTGCTGAAATGATTTTTTCATTAGGAAGCTGAATTATTAAACAACTGTTGAAACACTCACTTGTGTTTGCATTCACCTTTCACAGAAGCCCAAAGAAAGAACATTAAGGATGGCATTTTTGATGGGCTTAGGTTTTGAATATGTGCAAACCAAGCTCCAAGTGCAAACACGTTCAGAAGTAAAGCTGCTGAATAATAGATGTTTTTTATTATTATTATTATTATTTGTTGAAGGCAATACCCTTAAGGTATATGTGTATAAATCTTTTTTCAGCCAAACCTCAGAAGTGGATAGTTTTGAAATTGTACTGACTAATTCTTTGGAGCAGTATTGTGAAATAGATAAAATTTCAAATTATTCTTTTGTACTTGTTAGGATTTCTTATTTTTTTTTGTTCATAAAACCAAGACAGCTTTAAAGGATACATTCTGAGTGCAATACCAAGTTGTTTTTTACGTGGAAATATACACGAGCTATTAAAACAACAGTCAGCAATTAAAAATTTTTGCACTAAGTGAACATACAGGTTTATTACATGTCTTTATAGCTGTGCTCAGTTGCCTGTAGATTATATGGCTCCATATTTTATTCAAATGTAAAGAAATGTCTTTGCATGTCCTATTTCTTGCTTAACATCCTAAACAAATGGCCTCATTGCTTACGTATTCTTATTGTATTATGCACTGTTTGTCAAGCAAGCAACCTCTTTTTCTGAAAAATATTTAAAACCATTATACTTTGAGATGAAAATACTGCTTTTCAGTTTATCATAAAACACTTCTAAGCACACTGCTTATCTGTCGATGTGGTTCAGCAATCACTGGAATACTTAATCATTCTTTATTTCAGGTCCATTTAATACCAATAATTTTTGTTGCCTCATTTAAAACTGTCATAGCAAAAAGTAAACTAAATGTGATCTGGACAAAATGCATATTTAAGTGCTTTTTTAAATTATTAACTGTTCTTTACATAAACCATGGTGGCATACTGTTGGTTTTTTTTTTTAATGATAACCTTTATCTTTTCTATTTTCATTCTTCTTTTTCCTGTTTTGTAGTAAATTGCTCAGAAAACCCATATAAAACAGCAATACTATTGCATTTAATGTTTACATCTAGCAACTGACAGAAGTTCTTTAAATATAATCATGCAAAAAGCATCCTAATTATTGTAGACCAAAGCTCAGGCTTTTTTTATATTGCAAAATTTCAATCCCTACTTTGCATGAGTGAGGTCTAAAAGAATTGAATCTTAAAATGTTACAGGAACCTGGAGGTGGGGAAAAAGCCAATCTGGAAAACCAAGGTCCCTTCAGGTTCACTGGGACTTGTGCTTTGGCACATTGCAAGTACTTCTAAAGATGTTATTAAAATATGCATAGTAGTGTTAATTAAAATTACTGCCTTCATTACAAAAGTGATGCTGACAGCCAATGCTGCTCTTGTCTGGAGTGTTTCTGTAGAACGTGATATTCAGTATTATTTACCATTTGGGCAATGCAGCAGGTGTTGTTGGCTAAGTGTAGTAAAAGACTGTTGTTTCCTGTTGTTCTGTTATGAAACATTAGTGTTCATCATAGATCTTGCATTTCATGTGTTCTTAGCCCTGAGTTTTATACCAAAAACAAAGCTGCTGCTTTTTTTATCACTGGTGCAATTTGAAATGATTGTGACCAGGTATCTTGGTGTAATTATGGCATCTTCCCAACTTGCTGCTCTGTATCTCTAAATTATCTGAGAGAGTATATAAAATAATTGTTGTAAAGATTTATAAATGACATGGAAATGGTATTACAATAGTATAGATTAATTATTGCCATACTGTTTAAAAAAAATAAAAATCCAAACTCTCGTATTTGCCTAAAATCTATAAAAATCCCCAAACCAGCAAACCAAAAAAACTGCAAAAACTGTGACTCCATGAGGAGGGTACAATGACATATTGTTTAGGAGTGATTCCTATGGTAAAACCAGCTAGTGAGTGGGATGTTGGATGAGAGGAAAAGAGAGTTTAGGGGGAAGGAAATGCTGCTGGTGTGATGGTGTTGGAATAACAAACCCATTTCTGATGCCAGTGCTTGTTTTGCAACAATGCTAAAATTAGAAAGGCTTTTCAGAGAAGATAAAGTTAAATTACTGCATAAGACCTCTATTAGCATCTTTTCTATCAGCTTGTATCTGTGGGGGAAATGTCCAATAGCAAAGGCTCTTTTCTGGACAAAAGCATATGGTGTTTGTGACCCAAAGCTAGGTAAGATAAAAAACAAGCTCAAATCGTTTGTGCTGAGGCTGACCAACCACTGAGAAACTCATTGAGAGAGATCCAAGATTCTGTATGCCCTGAGGTTTTAAAGATGAGGTTAGATCACTCTGTTTTAAAAAAAAAAAACAAATCCCCAAACAAATTTAAACATGAAAAACCCTACACAAATAGCAACTAGTTAGTAAATTTATTTTGAAAAACATTGAATATTGTAGAAGTGGAGAAAAGGACTGAATATTCAACTTTAACTGAATAAATGTAAATAAGATTTTGTAACAATTAATTTTTAGGTGTGAAAGCCTGTTCATGGGAAACCTGCTAAAATTGTATTTTGATGACCCAAATCATGCCAGAGTTAATCTTGTTGGGGGTAGATTCTGAAATTAAAACAGTAGCTTAATTCAAGAAGACCCTTAAATCACTCTGACATATCACTCTCTTGAGAGCAGCTCATGGAGTACATTCCATAGACATTATTCATGTATCCTGTAAATTATCTTTTCATTAAATGTTCTCAGGGTAAATCTTCAGAAGAAACTGAATAGAAAGAGGTTCACTTAAAATGACAGTGTGAAATTTCCAGTCCTACCTGATGCTGCATTTAATACATGAGATCTTGAGCAAGGTTTGATTGATTTCCTACCTTTCCAATAGGTATGAGATCCTTTTGATCTTAAGACAACTGTTCAGCAAAGAGTCTGAAATAATGGAAACCCTTTGGGTTCTTATTTACATCTCAGCTATGCAACACTATCCAGTGTATAACTAATAAAGTATTGTTGGATTTGTCCTGGCTGCTTTTGAAGACCTGTACAAGTGTCAAGCCCAGACTTCAAATTTTAACAGGTCTTTGTTCAGCATTAGCATTTAAATTATTTTTCTCGTTTTATTTCCAGTGACCATTTAGTGTCTCTGAAAATTGCCCCCATGAGTCAAAGATGCTGTAGCTTTTCTGTGGCCTTTCTTCAGGGTGTATTTGGCATCAGATGAGGCAGACAAACTGACACTGTTCTTTGGCCCTTCATGCACAAGGTCTGGGTGTATACATTCCCTCCACCTTGCAGAGACACTGGATTGTCAAACTGATGCCCAGCACATAGGATATGGGTGGTACTTCTCAGCCTTCCCTGTATGAAACCTCTGAGCAGCCACAGCCTGGCAGAGCAGGCAGGTTTGGGAGGTGTGGGGTTGGATCACCCCTGCGGGAGGCAGCTCTCGCGGGTACCATGTGAATGCTTTGGTCACAGGCTCATGGTGTAAGCAAGGGACGCTGCCATTGTAAAGCACAAGTGCCCTGCTCAGTTCCTTGCCAAGGGGAAGTAGTACATGCCAAAGGGACAGGACGTGCTTCCTTGCAGCCCCAAAGGGAGCACGTCAGGATGGGAATCAGTGCTACAATTCTTCAGGTCATCCATACGGGTTGGCTTAAGCAGCTGGCACGGGGCAGTTCCCTGCCTCGGTGCTGCACAGGGGCTCAGCTGTGCCCTCGGAGCAGGGAGCAGAGGCCATGCCTGGTCTGGGACCTGGATTCCCCTTTGGAAAGCTGGAAGTGTTACAGAGATCAGAAAGGACCCTCTGCTATTAAGAGTGTGTGTGTGTGTATCTATAAATACAATGTATTTTGACCAGGGCATGCACAAACATTCTGCGTTTCACTAGAGGAGGTGTAGCACTGGGCTGTAAGAAATGTCTGAGGAAAAAGGGGTCCCTGTCTTTGTGTGTCTCTATGTTGACAAGGACAGCACCAGTAGAGTTCCAGCGAGTTTCTAGTCATGTAAACTTTGGCATATGTGCAGTATGCCTTCTAGTCTATATGTATTGTGTCAGTTGTAATGTTTTGGAAGTGCATATGCTGAGATTAGAGTGATTTTTATACTAAAATGTTTGCTGATATTGACAACACTGATGCGATAAAGTATCTTTATAGACATATTTTGTATGTTGTTTTTGATATTAAAGGATACATGTTTTGCTAGCCTTAACTCCAGTCTTTCAAGTTCTGCTTGATTAGAAGGGTAAGAAATGAATATTTAATGTTTTTCATGGTGCTAAAGTAACTGTGATCAATGTCAAATTATTCAGAATAAAGATGGTAGTTTTTAAGTGCCCCAATTGTTACTGCATGCATCATTTTCAGTATTATTCTTGTGTAAAATTTGTCATTTTGAAATGTAATTTTGTTGTATTCTGATAATTATTGAATCTAGTGTGCAGAATTTTGTATAAAGGTCTTTACAGCTTTTTATTGCCACTGTGAAATGTCCCCATTTGCTCCTACATTAATTTATGGTGCAACCCCTTTCTGATTGCACTGACAGTCCATTTTAAGACTAATGATTTAAAACCCTAAACTACTGGGGTGCTTGTTTCTGAAAAATTTACCTTCTCTATTTTCCATTCTGGGGCTTAATATCAAACTTGCAGAAGCAGTTGCATTCACGAAAGGCAGAAGGAAAACTGAGGGAGGAGGGAAAAAATGAGCTTGAGTGGTGTTTTAAAAGAATTCTGGTTTTGCTTCACGAACTGCCAGTGTAATTCAGTGGGACCTTTAATCATTTACTGGCCTGCTACCAATTTCTCTTTGACTTACCTTGGTGATATGAAGCATGAAGTGTTTCCTCATTGACAGCTTCAGTAAATCCCGGGAATTCATTCACCTTCCCTTTGTAGTAGGGCCAAATATTTAATTTCTTTAATAAATATATCTGATTATATGGGTGAAATGTTCCCTTTTTGCCTGGGGTTATTCTCTGGGCTGCTTGTAGTTCAAATTAAAATTTGAAAAAGGTGCCCAAAACCTTTGTAAGTACCTGGGTGCTGTTGCCATTTGTACACTCTCAGTGTACGAAGCTTCTTTGTAAGTGTGAAAAATAAGTGAGGAGAAGCCTGGGGAAAACATTTCGAATACTGCTGTACCTTTTTCAGGAAGCTGCTTTTATAACAAGGCAAAATACTGACATCTAGAAATGTGGTTTGACTTGTGTATGACTACTTTATTTTGTAGTTGAAATTATTTTATCTGGAATTGTCTCTACCACTGGACCTATGAACAAAAGCTCAGCGGTGTTCTGCAGATATCTCGTGGTTCAGACTCTGCACTCTTGCAAAAGTATGGCTGGCAGTGTTACTTGTAGCAAGGAGGTACTTTTTTTTTTTTTTTTTTTTTTTTTTTTAATGCCTCAATGCCCACAGGCTCTCCTGTATGGGAAGGTACTTGCAACATGCTTGCCAGTGCCAGGAGATGGGAATGGGAATGGGTTGCCCACTGTCATTGTTATATCCCAGTTATGGACTTGTTATGAACAACTCGCAAAACAAAGCAGTGCAGTTTGGAATAATCTTTTGAGTTGTTTTTGATGCTTAAACGTACCAAGTGTGGTGAAACTCAGAGCCTTTCTTACAGGGAGCAGCACCTCAGTGCCAGACGGAGCACGAACTGAGACTTGTCGCACAGTTTGTGAGCTGCTCCACGTGAGTGGTAGGAATTTATGTCGTTTTAATACTTAAAACTTGCAATACCAGGCATGTTTTAATGCCCGTGCTTAGCAGACCCAGCAGCTCTCTCTCTCTTGAGAAGCTTTATCAGTGTGACATAACACAGTCACTGTAGAAGACGAAGACCTTTTATGATCGGTTGTCTGAAAGGTCAAATGTAATTTGAGTGATAACACAGATTAAATAAAATAATAAATGCTGGTTTATAAGGGCACTTCCTCGGGCACCGTTGCACAAGCGTGCAGCGGTGTGGAGTGCCAGCTGCCCCGGGAATGTCGCTCCCCGGCGTCGAGCCCTGTTCCCAGGAGCAGCCCCCGGCGGAGGGGGAAGCGGTATCGCCGCCCGNCCCCGGGGCTGCAGGGGGTGGTGCGGACCCTTCCCCGGGACGGGCGAGGTGACCCCGCACTCTGCCCTGCAGGGGATGAGCATCGCTGTGCTGGGTCCCACCTTCCCCAACCTGGCCGCCAATGTCCGCAAGAACGTCAGCGACATCTACTACATCTTCGTGGGCCGGTCCCTGGGCTACCTGGGCGGGTCGGTGGTCGGCGGGGTGCTCTTCGACTGTATGAACGCCAGCCTGCTGCTCGGTGAGTGCTGCCCCCCCGGACATTGTCCGGGGCAACTCGGGCTCCTCCCCGGCGAGCGCGGCTCCAGAGGGAGACGTGTGGCCTTTAGGGAGCGGTGCCGAGCCCGGGGAACGGGAAGGTCCGTGGGCTGTGGTGCTGCTCCCCCGATCCCCGAGGCTGTGCTGCCGCTCGCTGTCGCCGTGTTCCGCCCTGCCGGCTGCTGGCACCGCGAGTGCCGGGCTCTGCTGCTCTGCAGCATCGCTGCCAAGAGCCCGCGCCCGCAGGGCACATCAGCTGCGGGAACTGCGATTGAACTGACTAAATGTGGATGGAATGACCGAATGCTGCCTTTGGTTTGCACTGAAAAGTACAGCTGGACTTCTATCAGTTTGCATCAAGTAATGTGCCCAGTGTCGGTGCTCTTGGAGCATACAGGCTTCTGTAGTGACACTCCACAGCATGTGAAACAGGAAGCTGTGTTTGGGCTGCCGTGTGTGCAGCAGAAACCTCCAGCAGTCACGCTGAGGCGCATTTCTATGGGGGGAACTTCCTAAAACCCTTCCCTTACTTATCACTCATCAGTCACGATCATCTTCGTGTGCTGGGCAAAAGTCTGTGGGTTTTAACTGGAGGGCCTTAGCCAAATTTTAAGTTATTTAAAGTGGGAAACATTAATTACTGTCTGTAATGGTGGAAGCATTTAAACTGTGGGAGCCATAGCTGATGATTTTAACGGTTTTCTGGACTTGTGGAAACTTGCTCCTGTGGGAGCACAGGACCGGCTCTGTCCGGGCAGAGCGAGGCTGCTCATCCATCGGGATGCCAGGAGCCACACTCAGCATCCAGAAACGAGGGGCTCCTTTTAGAGTTGTGTTAGTCTCTCATTCCTGCAGAGATTGTCAGAACACACCTAAAATAGCGAAAGCCCTGTCTTTTGTACTTGCAAGTGGTTTTGTGCTCTAAATTAGGGGTTAAAATATACACCAGGGCTTGCTCTTTTTCTTCTCCTTCATTCAGGAGCGCTGTGCCTCCCTTAAGGACCGTGCTGTAATCACATGGTCACTTCAGAGGAGATCCCTTTTTCCATTGCTCCTTTTTGCAGCTGTGGAGTGGGTTTTCTTTAACACCCTCCTGGTGCACCTGACAAAGCCAGACTTTGCCTTCTGTAATGGAATCAGTGCACACACCTGTGGAAATGCATGTTAACTTGAAATAGGTTAGTATTTCCTTCTTTTCCTGAGGTATGATGCAGGACAGCTGTCTGTCAACAATGCTCAGGAAATGATGGATTTGCTAATCCTTTCTAGTTTGGTGGTGCTTATGGCGAGGCCACAATTTGAACTACCAAACCTGTTCTCATTTTTATCATCTGAAGGCTGCCTGTAAGAGATTTTGGTTTGTGTAGTTTTACCTCCCATCTTTCAACTGCTGGAACTCTGCTACAGAGAAAAACCCTATACAAAGGAAAAATTGAAAACATCATCTTTTCCTTCAAAGTCAAGGAAACTTTTAAGTGCCAATCTTCAGGTGTGGAGCTGAAGAGGACAACTAAGCCCTTGCTGAGAACTTACTGTTCAGATCTGAGTGGGTCACCTGAGAAGCTGCATTTAATACACACTCCATCTCTAGTGTTTTCTTCATGCAGCTCAGCATGCACACCTTCAAAAACGTTTTGAGGCATGTATTCCAAGTATCTTGCTAGGACTTTAGGGTTCTGGACATTGTTGCTGGTTTTGTTTGGAATTAACCTAAATTCTCATTTACATCAGCCCCCATGGATCTTTTAGTTATCTGCTGCATCTATGATCTGACACTGATTTGAAAAATAATAGAGATGGCTGAACTGCTGCAAGCTTTCTAAGAACCTAATATTGTCTATTCAAGATATTGATTGCAGGTTATTTTATTACAGAGGTAATTATAACCATAGAATTGGACTGCTGAACTTCCTGCCAAATGGTAATAAAAGCAATTTCCATCTGCTAAAAAATATTTTTTGAAATGGCATGTTGTAAGTGTAGCCATTAATGGCAAAACTAATACAGTTAAGGAATTGCTGCTACATTTATTATGAGAAATTTTGTAGTTCTGTCTAAAACTCCAGAAATCCCTTAGAATACATCCCTCATGTGAGAACAGAATAAAAGTCAGCATCTTTATATGGAGGTCACTTGGTGGACAAGGTACAATTACTTTATATGATTTTAAGAGCTTAGTGATTTGGGATCTTTTAAAAATGGAGCCAAATTAAACATGCAGTCCTCAGAGAACAGGCTTGACACTGTCCAAACCCATGTTTTACTGGGTTCATGGTGAAGTCACATTCCTAAATCAGAAATTTGCAGAAGACTTGTTAGTGTCCTAGCAGCTTTAGCCAAACAGGTTTATCATGCAGGGCTTACATCCTGATAAAATTCCCTTTTTTTTCAACTGAAAAATGATCTGTTGAACTTTCTAGCTGCTACTCCTAACCATGGATTGAGGTATTTACATTGCATCACTTATTAGGATTATCTGTACTATCTGTAACTTTAATAATCATGAATTTATTTGTATTTCTTCGCCTTCTGTGTTATTTAAATGGGAACTGTATATGAGTTTTTTGTTTCGTTTTTTTAACCTTTCCAGCCTTATCCATGCTTGCAACAACTGCTGGTCTTTATGGGATACCCTGGTGTAAGGAATCCCTGCTGTTAACAATCTTGATGTCAGTTATTGGAGGTTCCATGGGAATTCTGGACACAGGTAAGGGACCCACAGAGTGGTCTGACAGTTCTTTCACCAAATCATTGGAAACTTCAAGCATACCAAAACAGTTGCTGCTTTTTCTTGTGATACATCTTGAATTAAAAGAGGGGAGCTGTTTTACCTGGCTGTTGTTCTTGCATTAATCTGGTCCTGAGGCTCCCAGTGTTTGTGTGGGTGTGACAGGCCTTCCTTTAGGGGTGGGGACTGGGGTATCTCTTGCTTCCTGGAGAAGATCAATTTGCATTTCAGTGGGCCATTACAGGTGTACAGGACATGCCTTGTGCTCTTTAGGCAGTGTTTTCCTTAAATTATTTATCTACAGGAAGCTGGTCAGGATATGGTCCCTTGGCATTAGCTGGGCCGAAGTTAGTCCTGAGCAAAGCCCTGGTGTTTGGGAGAGGCATTCTTCCAGCTGCTGTTGGAAGAATTGCCCACCTACAGCTGGCTCAGCAGTGACTGGGGATTCACAGCACCCATCTCCCTGATTTAAGGGATATTTTCCACCTTTGGCCAGCCATGCTTAGGTGGCTGGGAATACAAATTTGTTCTGTCCCCCAGATTCTAAGTCTGTGGCTTATTCATACTGCAAAAGGCCTGGGCAAAAAACACCCCCAAACCCAGCACTCATGCTGGAAAGCTGTTCAAACCCAGTTTCTTAGCAGAGGCTTTTTATTGGAGGAAGATGATCTGAGGGGTCTTTTCCAATCTAAATGATTCTATGATACTGAGATGTGTTGGTGAAGTTGCAGAGAAAATGTCTACAAGAGGGGTCAGAAAGGTCTGTTATACTGGAGGTATGAAAATGAAGTCCCACAGAAATGAGTCCCGTGGGCGTGGCTTGGAGAGGGTGTGTTAGGAATGGCTGGCTTCAGCAGGCAGTTTGCATCAGGAGGCAAGGCCACAGCGAGGGGTTTGGGCATGCTTACAGATGGCTGGGAAACACTGACTCACTTGCCTACGGAGATTAGGAAATTCCCAGAAGTACATCAGTTAGCAGAGTGTTCTGGCATGGCTGCAGCACGTGGGGGTGAAGCAACACCAGGCAGCCACTCCTGGCACCTCTCCAGCAACTCCCAGCAGCGTGTGCTGACTCTGCTGCCCCACTGCAGGAGCCTGGGGATGCTTCCTAACCAGCAAGGTGCTATTGGAGCTGGTTGATCACCTTCAGGGCAGGATTATTTCTGAGAAATAGCTGACTTGTGTGTTATCTCAGCCATCCAAACAGTTCTGGAAGCATCCCAGCCAGGGCCTGGCTGGTTGGCAACACAGAGGAACCTCTGCTGCACAAGTGAACTGTCTGCCTTAATTCTGGGGGATTTGGGAGAGCTCTGCTAAGATGTAAAGGAGCAGGGCACAGGATCCAGTAGTGAAGAGATGGTTTTTCATGGCACAGGTTGTGTTAGGTGAATGCAGAGCTGTATTTGCTGCCTCCGGTGAGATTGTTATACGTGGCTCTTGGTTTAAAAATTCTTTGTAGGGGAAAATCTTGTCAGCCAATGGTAAAAATACCTTTAGTGGGTGTACTGCTTGGATCAGACCTGACAGGCAGGGAGACTTCCCAGTCTGAGCAGGAGCAGCAGAAGAAACTCAGAGCAAGGCAGTAAAGCAAAGCTGAATTGATTTGGAAGAGTGCTACTGTACTGCAGCACAGGAATTTGATTACTGTTTTGTTTTCCTGTATTCTTCTGAGGACTACTTCAAAACCCATCTCAGATCTTATTTCCTACCATTATTGTTGATCTAAGGGTGTTATAGTTTGGTGTTTGCAGCGGTAGTGATGTAAACCTTTCTGTTTCTGGAAAGTCATTTGGGCACAGTGGGGTGTGCCCAGCCCATCAGAAGCAAGTGATTTGTTGTTTTTCCTGGGATGTTGTTTAATGAGGCCTCTGATCCTTAGCATTAGGCATTGTTGCTTTTGATACTTAAAGAAATGAGAAACAGTTAAATTTCCCTTTTAGAAAAGGCTGAAAAATGCTGCAAATTGTCAAGTAGGATAATTAGAACCATAGAATCATAGGGTCCCTAAGTTGGACAAGACCCTTAAGGTCATCAAGTCCAACCCTTAACCCAGCACTGCTGAGTGCAGCCCTAAACCATGTCCTTAATGCCACATCCACATGTCTTTTAAATACCTCCAGGGATGGTGACTTAACCACTTCCCTAGGCAGCTTGACAACCTTTTCTCATGAAGAAATGTTTCCTAATACCCCATCTAAACTTCCCATGGCACAGTTACGTCTGGCCATTGCCAATGAATGACAAGCTGGATTAAGCCACTGTGTGACTCTTTGTTTTGACTGCTGTGAATATCCTCCTACAGCTCAAGTAATCACATGGATATGGATTTAAGGCAGAATTTCAGTTAACTGCTGTTTTGCACATTGTATTTGCTAAACCTGGCATTATTGTACATTGACTTAGTAATATAGGTTATGGTTTATTTTGGTTTGGTTTTCTTATTTTTTTTTTTTCTTTTAAACAGTATCTGGTGTCAGACTAAAATGAATCTTTCTCTCTCTGATCTGCAGGTGGCAATGTACTGGCACTGAATACCTGGGGATCAGAGGCTGGGCCACACTTGCAGGCTTTGCACTTCAGTTTTGCGGCTGGTGCGTTTTTGGCTCCAATCCTGGCTAAAATGGCCTTGGGGGGTTCTGAATCTGAAGAACTTGCAGGGGCTGAAAAGACAAACCAGTCTGTCCTGAAGTCTGTGCCGACAGCGTTAGCTGCATCAACTACAGCAGCACCGAGAGACCATCACGATGAAGACTTTTTGTGGTCCTATGTTATCATAGGGACCTATATCCTCTTCATTTCCATCTTCTTCTTTGTTTTGTATTCAAAGGGCAGATCAGGTCGAGACAAATCAAAGGCTTCTACACAGAAGGGCACACTTGCCAAATACCACTGGCCTCTAGTTGGTCTCCTGTTCGTATTCTTCTTATTCTATGTGGGAGCAGAGGTCACTTACGGCTCTTACGTGTTTACATACGCCATGGTCTTTGCTGAGATGAAAGAAAGCGAAGCAGCTGCTTTGAATTCTGTCTTCTGGGGCGCGTTTGCCGTGTGCAGAGGAGCGGCAATAGTCGGTGCTGCTTTCCTGTCACCTTGCACCATGATCCTGATCAGTCTCATAAGCTCTGCTGTCTCCTCGTCAGCCCTGGCCTTCTTTGCGCACTACCGAGCCACGCTGTGGGTGGGAACGGCCGTGTACGGAGCGTCCATGGCCACCATCTTCCCCAGCGGCATTTCCTGGATCGAGCAGTACACGGTCGTGGAGGGAAAATCAGCCTCTCTGTTTGTGGTGGGCGCGGCGCTGGGCGAGATGTGCATCCCTGCCACGGTGGGCTACCTCCAGGGCAGGTTCCACCACATTCCTGTCGTCATGTACACGGCCTTTGCCACCTCCGTGATTACGATCCTGCTCTTCCCCGTGATGTACAAGCTGGCCAACGCTCCCCAGGAGAGTGACCCGAAGGAAGTCAGTGACAGCGAGACCCGCAAAGCTTTGCTGTCACACTCGAGGCTCACTGAGGACGAGGAGGATGAGGAGGATGTGAGAGAGTGGAACGATGCAGACTTTGAGGTGGTAGAAATGAATGACAAGCTGAAAAACTCTTTGACAGACACCTCCCGTAGGATACCAGGGGACTCTCCAGCTGAAGTCTCTCTCCAGCCCCATCTGGATGATGTCTTGGGCGATTCTCCAGTGGTTGCTGGTGGCTCCCCTGGGAGACCAAATGGGAATGTTGACTGGGAGAAGAGTGAATAGATTAAGAGCCGACTATGTTTTTTTAAAATGGAAATGCAATTGGATTGTAGCTGCTGTCAAGTGGTTCAGGAATCCTTCCTGCAGAGCTCAGCGTGTTCATTTACCTGGCCCTTTTTCCTCTTTTATTTTCAGCCTGCAGGCATGTGTCTTGGAGTGGCAAGTCCTCCTCAGTGATGTGAATGGGGCAACATGGTAAATGTTTGGCTATGCCAAAACTGTTAAAACGTAAGAGGTGTTTTCTGAATGTAAGGCATATATCCAAGGAAGAGATGCTGTAATAACTGGGAAAGAAGGGGACTGCTCAGACTACTCAGTTTTTTGGGGTGGGTGAAAGGTGCAGGTCTGAGGTGCTTTGTTACAAAATGGTTTCATGAGAGGAGAGAGATCTGTTATCTGTGATGCTGACTTCTCTTACCTTGCGAAGGAGAAATGTTTCTACTGTTTGAAAGTTGTGTGTGATCAGGAGATCAATTAAAATTTCTGGTGATGCCCAGCAGCTGTAAATTGAATAATCAATTCAGTTGGCAAACTATATGATTTTCTGGCTCTGAGACAAAGACAAGAAAAAACTGGAAATTGTTTCTTAGGAGTGAAATCATGCCTTTGGGTCATTTAAAAGCAGTTTAAAAGAAAGGGCACAAAATGGGTCATTGTTTATCTGCTCAAATGCATAACTCCATCCTACTGAACAGTGGCAATAAATCTAAATATTCTACAGTATTTGTGATTTTAATTATGGCACTACCACGGAAATCAACAAAGGTATGCAGAAGATGATAAAATTATCATATAATCTCAGAATGGTTTTGGTTGGAGGGGATCTTTAAAGATCATCCACTTCCAACCCCCTGCCATGGCAGTGGCACCTTCCACTAGATGAGGTTGCTCAGAACTCCATCCAGACTGTCCTTGAAAACTTCCAGGGATGGGGCATCCACAACTTCTCAGGGCAACCTGTTCCAGTGCCTCACCACTCTCATAGCAAAGGATTTTTTTTCTGATTATCTAATCTAAACCTACTTTCAGTTTGAATCCACTCCCCCTTGTCCTATCACTCACTACATGCTCTTGTAAAAAGTTCCTCTGTATCTTTCTGGCTGGCTCCCTTCAGGTAAAAGAGATTACTTAATATATGGTATTTTTAAGCTAGTTGTTTAAAGTAAGGTTATAGCAACTTCTCTGGCTTCCTGTGCCAAGACTTTAACAGGGTAATGTATTGCAATGAAGATTTGAGAAGGAGAGGGTATTACCAATGAGACAATCCTTTCCAGTATGACTACTTGGTGACATTTGGATTGGTGATATTTGGGTTTTATTTCTCTGGGGGATGATGTGGAAGCCATGGTTTGTATGTGTATGTTCATTGCTGCTAAGCAGGAAGCCCTGGGCAGGCACAGCCATGCCAGGGAGCCCTACCAGTAAGAGGGGAAAAAAAAAAAGTAGCAGCAAATGGCAAAATCTGTCTCTGAACAGTTATCTTTCCATTTGTCAGCTTGGAACTCTTAATTTGTTAAATATTTTTTAAGTCTATGTAATCAGAATGTATTCTTGTTTGGGTTTTTAACTTTGCACTTTTATTTGTATTTTTCTTGCTAAGAGGTTTCATTTAGTAACAAAAGGGCTCTAGGTGTAACATAGCACAGAATCTTAGATCTGTTTTTGTTCCCTCTCTTGTCCTCCAAGTGTCCAACCTAGACTTGCATGGCATTTGCCTTTCTTCTGAGAAGTTAGTAAGAAGCCAGAATCAACTTGTAGTGAAAAATGTGTATTTTTTTGTTAGTATCTTGCCATGTCACAGGGCCTCCCCCTCCCTCTGCTGCTGGCACTTAAATGCCACTGAGTTTTTGCTGGATTGCTTCTGTGGCATTTTTTTCCAGTGCAATGCATGAACCTGCACTTTAAAATGAAGCCTTGTTTCACTTGTGGTACGAGGGTTCTCTTTGCTTACAGGAATGGCAAAGGCTTGGAAGTGCAGGCCCATTCTGGCGTAGGCACAGGGGGCAGGAGTGACTCCATGTGGCCCTGTATGCTCAGCTGGTTTGATGTGGAAGTAAACAGTGTGGTAGGCAGAGGGAGTGGCTGGAATGAGGGCAGCTGAAGCCTGCATTTCATCATTTTTCCCCTTCCCGTTTTTCCTCCTGCACGCTGCTCCATGTGTGCAGAAAGAAAGGGGTGTCAGGTGATGGTGAGGACAAATCCCACTGGTGGAGCGGGAGGGAGAAGGTGCAGGACACACAGGGAAAGATGTGGAAACTGTTCCATGTCAGCTCCCTGCTGGAGCTGCAATCCCTCTGGCTTCGCCTGCACTGACATTGCTATAAAAAAGTTTCCCCACACTCGAGATCATGTTGCCAGAAGAAAACTATTTAAAGAAAGATACTGGGCAACCAGGAAGATTCTACACTCCCCCAATTCATATACTAATTTTTGATTAAATTCCAGATCGAATGTCCTACACGTAAGACTGTTCTCAGGGGATAGTTTACATGGATAGTTTACTTTACATTTGTTTGCATAATCAAGTACTAAAAAACCCCAGAAAATTAAATCAAAGCTGCATTGGGAAATATGCTATAATCTCTTAGAAGCTTATCTACTGCATATATACACAGTTATTTGTGTTTCTGACCAGTGTCTTCCCAGCAAATGTAAAAATATTGCACAAAACAAAGGTTTGGTTTATTTAATGGCCTGTATTAACTCCTGTGTGAGTAACTTCAATTCATCCCCACTTCCTCCTTAAAAAGCAGGAGGCCCGTGCAGTAGGAATGGAGCAACAGACTGGAATGCCAAGGTAAGAGCAGCCTTTTCCCATAAATAAAAGATCCAAAAAGCAGTGGCTGTAAGATAGTGAAAGCTGCCTGGATGACATCTAAATTGAGTCATCTTAGCAAGGACTTGGAGCCTTCAGTGTCTTAGTTCTGGTCTTAAACTTGAACTGGGATAGACTGACAAAAAGCTTTCTCCTTATCCCCTAACCAGCCTGCTTTTAATAGCAGGGGCTGCCCTTGACTGAAAATGAAATGCTTGGAGCAATTTAAGTTTAAAACAAGATTTAGGACACTTCCAAGGCACCCTTGATGGTCAAGGCTTAGCTCCCTGCTCTTGGATTTTGGTGTTCCTCAAGGCTTGTTTTCAGATAATGAACGTTAGTTTTCACGTTTAAATTTCCTTTTGAAGTAAATTGCTTCCTGGCATATACAGCTGAGGATCTGTTTACACTGCAGATCTATTTTAAGTTACAAGTCCTCCAGAAAGCTCATGTTAGGGGTTGAAATCACTTGGAGTAACTGTATTACATTACTATTGCCCTGCTTATGCTAAAAAAGCCATCTCTCTGTTGAGGATAAGAGCTTTAATTTAATGGATTAGATACCTGAATTTCGTAAGAATCCTATTTTTGTCCACAAACCCAGTAATGGTTTGAAGAGGAGCACTCTGCTCCAGTGTGAAAGGTAACCTCTTGCAGCTAAGTGTCATTTAATACTTTATTTATCCCGAGGCACTGCCAAGTGCAGGACTATACTGCAAGCACTCACACTCCTGGCATTTGCACTTTTGCTCTGTACATGACCAATGCTCGAATGCAAGACCAGGCAAAGTTTTATGCCTTGATGTTTTGGTTTGGTTTTTTTAAGTTACTTTGCACACAAGCGCATCGCAATCTGTGGATGTTCTATTATATATGTAATAGTTTTTATTCTGCTTGGTATGGGTTTTACCTTGTACTGTGTAATGTGACATTTAATAGACTGACTTGTGTCTTGACTGTAATAAATTCTTATCTGGAGAAGGCACTCAGGTTCCTTGATGTAAATAAAGTTTTGTTCTATTTTTCAAATCACCTCTGGACTTTTAAAACTCAGTCCTTTTTTGACTAATGGAAAACTGGAAATGTTTCTCTTCTGGTTTGGGGAAGGCCTCCAAGAATTGCTACTGACGTTTTAGATCCCAAAGTTTAAGCTGGATTCTTAACTTTGATTTGAGCAGTCTTGTTTTTACATTACTGTGTGTGCCAGAGAAGGGAAACAAATATTTAAAAAAACTATCATTTTTTACCATATCATTTTATTCAACTTTAATATGGTTTCCATTATTAACTTCTAAAACAAAATGATTTCCAGTTTAGAAAACAATGCACTGACCACATAATTCCTTTTCCATTTTATACAGTTATACAAATATTCTAAATACACATTTTGTCAAGATGGTGGCAAATAAGATTTAACTGTACAGTACGTAAGGAAAGAAAATATTTTAAGCATATTTAGAAGCAATAGAAATGTCTATACAAAACAAGCAAAAATGGAATAAAATTTTATATTTAAAGTATTGCAACAGTCCCACAGGTTTGTAACAAAAATGTCTTTGCACAGTTCCTCACAATGCCCCATTAATAGCTAAAGCAAGACAGCAATTTTTAGAAAATAATGTTTCAAAATGCTACACATGGTACTACTGCTTGCACAGTCTGATCAAAATAACAATCTACTTGGAATCAAGCAAAACTTAGGAGGAGATATACCAACCAACTTTAAAATTATCTGTATAAAAGTCATTGCACATTATTTTACTCAGTTGTTTGAAAAGTAAAAAAGTGTATTTACAAAATATTTCGCAGACAAAATTATAAAGTGAATGGATAATATATAAGTAACACGTCTTGATACTGACAGTTCAAGAACACACACGAATGGTTTTATCGTTTCAAGAGGTTTTCAGTGCTCCTTCCTCCAGGAAGTAAACTTGACTTCTACTTTGAAATGGATTTACAAGATGTTACACAGAGCTATTTCAACATCAGCATTATAAAACAGTATGTTAGAAACATGAAAGGAAGAAGAAATTTGTACATCTTAAAAAGTGAGCTATTCATAGATCAACAAATGGATTGGGTTTGATTTTTTTTAATTTAGTTACGATAAGTGTTCATTATTTCTCAGATAATAAACCCAACAGTTAAAATGGAAATCCTGGACTAGGTGAGAATTGAAAAAGCACCATGCACAATAGTCTTAGTGTGGTAAACACTGAAGAAAAAAAAATAGCACCTGGAATCTTGTAACACAGATCATTTAAAACTGGTCAAGCAGCTGGCGGAGATAGGGTGCCTTTGACAGTTCTCTGCTCACTCTGGAGAACTTGAAGAGTACTGGGCAGTTGAGGGAGACACACTGGATCTGCCGATCGAAGCAGCCCGTGCAGTTCTTGCATATCTGGATTACAGGAGAAAAAGCAAATCAATCATTTTAAACAACGCAACCAAGGCATGAACCACTAGGGACTACTGAATCCTGAAGCCCGTACCAGCAGAACAGGCACAGCCCCTCTGCACAGAGCTCCTCCCCAGCATGGAGGGATCCACAGCAGCTCCCTTCTCTGCCTCAGCCTGTTGGGCTGCTGCCAGACACCTCATTTTGCCACTGGTGAGTGACTGGCAGCATCACCCACTGAACTGGGCAAAGAGCAACAGCAGGACTCTACAGCTCAGGTTTCAATCCTGCTAATTACATTCTACTTGCATGTGGTGGCACTTGAAAAAACAAGGCAAATAAACTGACTGGATTTAGCAGGACAGTGTATTCGAATTTGTGATAAATTTACTCTCTATAAAAGTTTCCTAGTGAAAAAAGACAGAACTCTTATTCTGCAGTTATTCTCTACAGAGAAAAGGGACTTTAAATAAATTACTTATTTCAAGATAAGCTTGAATTAGTTTTACCTAGTCAGAGTCACCCAATTCCAACACAGAATGGGCCACATAAATTGCACTGCTCTCCTTGTTCAAGGAACTACTTGTTAATACTGCTTGAAAGTACTTTTAACGTGAGATACCTGATGGAATGAAATAGCAGCAGGCACAGTTTTTCCAAAGGCAGACACCTTCAGAAAACTAAAGGCCCCTGCTTTGCTATTTTATTTTTATCCTTCGCAGCACTTCCACCTCCGACAGTTTTTCCAAAACCTTAGAAATTTGCTTCCAACCACACCTGTGTTTTGTAACATTAGAATGTTGCACAGTTTATCCTATTATTTGCATTGCCTCATCAACAAACCCAAATTGTATCCCTCTGCTTTTAAAACTAGTTCTTTTCCTTCTTTCCAGCTTGCATGCATCAGCACCAAATCCCTGCAGAGCAGAAACTCAGACTGACAACAGCTGGAGAAGGGCAGCCCCTCCTGGCCAAGTCCCACAGGTGGCACCTCAGAGGATACCAATCCTCTAGCCTGCAGCTGGGACCAGAAGGAACAGTTGATTGCAGGTTTGTAACCTCAGAACTGCATCTACCCTAGCACATCTGGAAGAATTTGAATGGTTTAAATCTGGTTTAAAGGGACCAAACTAAATGGTCCTTGAGACATGTCCTAAGTTCAGTTTGTGTTGTTGAAGGGAGAAGCGTATGGTTTTAACCTAGAGCATGTAATTTTTGAGTGTGGCTTAAAATAATCTACAGCTCAGTGTTACATCAGTTTTCTGCTGGCTCCAGCATGTTTATAATCGTGATTGGCTAAAAATTTAAGCTGTGAAGGATATATGTGCCTTCATATTAAAATAAGACAGATGCTCTAACAGAGACATCAAACACTGACTGGGACAGGATCCCAGGCCTTGCTGAGCTGTTGCGTGTTGCAGAGACAAGAGAATGTTCTGATCAAACTCACTGATCCTTCTGTGGAGCTGGACCAGTCTGCCAAGTTCTGATTTATTCCAGAACAAGAGCCATGCAAAGGGTTCAGAGTACCACAGGAAAACTGCAGAACATGCATTTCCCCATTTCTGCCATTCACAATGCAGATAAGGGCAAAAATTGCAAAATACAGCAAGAAGTCTACACCTTAGTAATGAAATAGTTATGAAGTGAATTACCGTAGGTTTTTAGCAACCCCATGAGAACCTATCAAATCAATGCTTAGATTTAGGAGCATTTATATCCCTGACATTCAGACAAGCCTTTAAAATGGTTCACGTGCTAGTGCTAAAAATAAATTTTAACTAAAATATTTATTAATTATAAAATATGACAGTATGAAAATTAGGTGAGGGTATGCATATGTTTCCACAAGGGGAGGCATTGTGCTTTGCTGTAATATATTCATGAGCACAGTCAGCTACCCTCTTAATTGACTTCTAGCTCAAGGGGAAAAAGCAGCTTGGAAAATTCCTATTGAGAGGAAAGGTAACAAGAAAATCCCCAAGCTAAACCACATACATATAAATAAATAAATAAATTTGCTGGCCCAAACATTTTTGTTTCTAGAACATCATCTGTTATTTTAATGCAAACTAAGGTGAATCTTTTACACTCTCAGAACTCTCTGTCATTATAAAAAGGGACCATACAAACCATGAAAGGTACTCTTAAAAATCAGAAGAAAATGAGAAAAGCATCTCTTCTGATCCCCTCCTTTGCCTTAGCTTTCCACAAAGCCTAGGAGAGTAACAGCTGCTGTGCTGCCTTTGACAGCAATGGGAAAAGCAAGCAAACTGCAGCACATTCAACACCCGGACCATCCTTCCCATTTCTGTTGGGAGCACTCAGTAACACACTGCTTTGAAATTTCAGCCCTATCTTTTGCTGACAGACATCTGACAATGCTTTAATCGTACCTGGACCAGCTGTTCTTGTTTACGCTCCAGCTCTCGGATTTCTTGGTTGAGAATCACTGCCACATGCTGTGGCTGACTTCTGCATTTATTACAGATCCCATACTGGGTCAGTTCATCACACACGGGACAGTGTAAGGTCGTGAAATACTGCGAGATGGTGCCTTTGCGTCCTTCTAGCTCAGTGTGGGCAGCTGAGGCAGCCTTCTGAATCTGTTAGGAAAAATAATTAGGAGGTAATGAACTGCCAAGAGAGCAGCTTGCCTTATTCCTAGATTACATACTTTTTTTTTTTTTCCAAAGGACTAAGAAAGTTCAAGATGGCCTGCAGGGCATGGGTTCATACACAAATTATGAATACGGATCCCAGCACTCTGAAGAGCACAGCACTGGCCCAGAAGTGACACACTGAACAGAGCCCTCCCCCACACCTATTTCACAGGGAATCTGTAACCAAAAAAACCCTTGGTCACATGCTTAACAATCCTGATCTCACCTCAAACTCTGCCTTCTGCAGCTGTTCCTTTTTTAGGTGCTGATCTGACTGGCATCTAAAGGTGCCCTGGCTGCAGCCCCAGTGGCTGCCTGTGCCAGGCAGTCCTGGGCACAGCTCTGCCATGGTGCTTTGGTCCATGGCACTGGCTCATGCTCTGATTTCCTTGGACAAGGCTCCATCACTGGCCCATCACCCTGGGAAGTTCATTCTCTGCAGTTGCTCCTGCTGCTGTGTGACTTTCGCTTTGTGCTATCCTTCACTCTCCTGCTGCTCTGCTCCCTGTGACTTCCTTGCTGCTCCTTGGCCTTGCAGAAAGCCAGGGCTCTTTTTACCTTTTTAGAACAGCTTGTTGGAGATACTTAAAGTGACTGCCATGATGCCATTGGAAAGGTAAAGAAAAGAGGAAGAACTGAAGTCAATCAAGGCTACATTGGGAAATACAGCTATACTGCTATATTGCAGTGGGAAACACGATATATTACTACGCTGCTGAAGTCTGTTCTGAGCAGAGTAACCAAACTACAGAGATACACTGCCTTTCACCATCCCTTTCTGTCAGGGGAATCACAAACTAAAATCCAGCTATCTAATGCTTCTTTTCTTGCATCTCAATGATTTCTTTGACTTTTAGGGAAGTCATGTTTGGATATTATTGGTTTTGAATTTCTGGTGATAAAAATTTTTAAAGTGCTCCTGCTGCTAGAGCATGCTACCTTTTCTATACAGAGGAAAGATCCTCAGAACATTCTGAAAAAACAGGAGTTCCAACATCTAATACAGAGAAATCTAAAAGGTGATATGGCCAAACAGGTGCACATACATATACTGCTAAGAATACAGAGTTATGGTAAAATACTCTCTTAAACTATAGCAGGGATCAGGAAACAGAAGATGACTGTGATCAACCCTGCACAGAAGGGCTGGCTGAAAAAATTGACTTTCTAAGTGGAAAAAACCCCCACACAAGAAGACATAAGAATCAGGACTGCATATCTGAGGATCAAACACTGCTTCACAAAGGAACTTTTGCTGTTGCCACCTACCAATCTCAATCCACTAAAAGTCACAAGAAGGCCAAATAGCACGCAGAGATTCAGTGCACTTGCTAACTCTTGTTTGAGAACACTCACCCGGGGCAGCTCGTGGTACCAGCTGAAGACGTCTATGCCAATGAGGGAGAACACCCTGGCCAGGGGGGGCAGGATCTGCTTGGTGATGTAGTAGGTGGCATTGAGCCTCAGGCTGGGGTCCTGCAGCACCTCGAGGGGCCGGCGGACGAGCTGGATGAGGGGCAGGCCGGGCATACCGTACACGATGACGTAGGGCACACGCTCCCCCACGCGCGGCTCAGAGCGTCGGTCGTAGGCCAGCATTCTCCTGTCAAAACACGGCCTTGAGAATGCATCCAGAGGCAAATCCATAGTTATTTCATCTGCCTGTAAGCTTCCCCACATGACTATATTAGTTGCTCTCCAGATGACTGGAGTTGGTGGCTATTATGAAGCACAGGACCAAATTGTTTCATTTTTAATTTGCCTCGTGATCAGACCAAAATTTTAGAACTTGGGACATAAGCCCTAAAGACATGTTTTGTTTCAGGTCATTTGGATTTGAATGCAGGTTTTTTTTTCTAGCTGCCCCTTCCTTAAAGAAATATTTTAATACGGAACAGCCAGGATATTAAAAAGAGCTCAAGTACAATTTGCTTTCTGGTCAAATTGTCCTTTGCTTTCGAGACTGCTTGCTCAGTAGAATGATACCTGCTTCAAATTGAATTATCCTTTGCTCAGAAAGCAAAGAACAATTCAGCTTGAAGTAGATATCAGTTTTGGACTTGGATGTTACTTTATTAAAAAAGCATAGCTTAATTGGAGACCTTTTGTATTAAGCAAGGTGACAAAATGTTCCAGCTTACATTATCTATTTTTGTATTTTGATAAATGATATCAACAGGATGAAATATTAACTTTAAGTCAGGTATTTTATTAAAAATGAAAAACTATGCCTGGTAACATATTTCACAGCCCTAAGAGACATCACTGTCACAATCTATGACAGTATGTATGACAGTACATATTATATGATATATAGCATATCTAATAACCACAAGTGATGAGCAATCTTGGAGAGTCCAGCCCTTGTACAAAGCCTGAACTGGAAGTGAATGCAGTTACAGCACCCTGACAAGACTTCCCTCTTGAAGGTGTGGCTCTTTCCAGGACTACAAAATGGCTTTCTAGGACCATCTCTTTTCACAAACAGAAGAAAGTCAGGGACAACTGCTTCAACATTATTTGAAGGAGATATCTCACTGCTACCTATAACTCGCCAGGACAAAGGTCAAGAGAAAAAATATCCACAATCTGCTACCCATAATATGTCAGTATAAAGATCAAGGAAAAAAACCTATGAGCTCCTACCCATAACTTGTCAGCACAAAGGTCAAGATAAGAAATATCTACAATTAGCACTTCTTGATCTCATTACCTGGTGATTTCCAGGGCAGGTACACAGGCTCCAGGTTTATATGCTGAGCTCCCTCTGTACTCTTTTGCAAAGATGAAGTCCTGCATGCTGGCTTTTCCTTCCAGTAACTTCATGCATTGGTTCTGAACATACTGCTTGATCTGACTTATGTCCCGTGTTTCAAATAGCAGCTTGATAGAACACTCAAGTATCTTTACAACCAAAGGAGAAAAGTGAGAAAAACAAGTATGTTTAACTAAAAAAGAATTGATTCCAATTAATTCAGTAAATTACAAGGAAATACAAACACACTGCTTAGAGAAAGTACCAGTGGTGACCTAGGATATTGATATGATAGTGGGTTGCAATCTCTTCCACTCAAAGACATTCATAAACACATTACTGGACAACTTTTTCCTCAGTTTGCTACATCCTTCATGACATCATCCATACTCCAGGACTAAGATTTTTTCAACAATTATAGAAGTTTCCAGAGTATCAAAGAAGATATTTTTCCCTGCCATCTAAAATACTTTGCCACGACTTTAGTAAACCCTTCTATATAGTTACCTTTTTTACTGGCATAGATTTCTTTTTAATCTGGCTAAGAACAAGATTTACTAATTTCTTTTTAATCTCTCAATGCACAGCTTAAAATAAACAGGCAAGAAAGCATATTTTAAAGAAATTCTTAGCTGAACTAAATATATGTGAATTATGTAGATTTATGTAGAAGTATTTGGCAGACAGATCAGTGTGTCTCACTCTTCTGGCAGCAATACTCCCAGTTAAAGTGAACTGGATCAAGAATGGTCTTTGAGAGGACTTACATGGGCCAAGGGCTTTTTATGGGGTTTTAAGAGGATGAAATATAGGCTGTAAAATGCAAGTCCTTATAATTCTGTAAAAGATTTTCAATTTATCTTTCAAATGGCTCACACTAGAAAAACCGATGAAGACTCAGACAACTCAAAAGGACTGGAAACACTGAGAAAGGACAAATACAAAACTAAGTAACAGAAGACTATAATTTCATTCAGGGAAGAAATTTATGAATACTTTACCTTGGAAACAGCAGGACAGGAGTCCCTTCGGACAGTCTCTATGCCTTTTGCATCAAATACTGGGTCCTTCTGGTCCAGTGTTTCATACATGTAACCCACATACCTCTTCTTAGTTTGCAGGACACATGGCAAGTAGACCTGGAATGTTTAGAAAGAAGATAGCCCAGTCTGGAATGTGTGGGGAATATAAGGTGACTTTGAACACAGAGGGTTTCCTAAGGAATACTGTGCTTTGTTGGTTTGTTTGTTGGCTTTTTTTTTTTTTTTGTTAAATCATTACAACTGATAAAATAGATCAAAGCACTCTTAAAGGATGGTTGAGGAAGTTGGGATTCTGTGGTGTTTCATTCTTAAATCACTTTATATTTCATTTAGCTGAAGCTCAGATGGAAAGTGACACACAGTATAAATTGTTGCAAATACCCTTACTTTTCTGGATTGCACCTGTCACCATTTCTAATGTAACTCTATTACCCTTCTTTCTTATAAAGACAACTTCATTTTAAACACCAAAGAAGAAAACGTTCCCAGCAAAAGTAGTGGCTTAGACCTTTCTGTTTTCAAACTTTATTTAATAAGGAGATGCCAAAAATCAGCTAGTATCTCCCTTTGGGGAAAGTATGCTTTTTAAATGCCTGTGCTTGGAGAACAGTCTTCTCAGGAATGGATTTTTAGGGTCATGGTCTCTTTTGCTTGTTTTCTCCAATCTCTTATTTCATTCTTGGTTGACTAAGTATGTCTTGACTAGTTTAAAACGCAAAAATAGAGAACAATTTCTTCTTTGTATTGTTACTGGGATAACACCACGTCTTCCTGACTCTCATGGAAGAACGAGCAGCGAGTTTAGGTTGCCTCAGACTTACAAATTCTGATTGAACTTTTTGAGTCAGGTAAGTACTTTGAAAACATCCAGACCACCTGAACTAACGCTAACTGACCTGAGCACCTTGCTAATGACTTTACAGTGACAAACTTTCAGCAAAATCAGTAATGCATCACCTTACTCTTCTATGAAAGATTTGTTGTGGATAATATTTCTTTCAGAAGTCTATTGAATGGATTTCTATGAGTTTTCATTTTACAAGTGTATGTATCACATGGGCATATGCTGGTGTGTTAAGGCTTGCTGAAAAAAAAGTATCAGGCTTGTAATTAACGCACTGGAATTGGGGATGGTGAACCTTTCCTCTACTAAATTGCACACATTGATTTAATTGTAGGTATACAATATCAAACTGAGGGAGACATTTCCAAAAACTGATGAGACAGGAATTCAAGTTGCCTGATGCTGCCAGCACAAGTCACTGATGTGAAAGTAGGAATATTTCTTTTTATTGCTCATACTGTAGTGCTCCTCTGACAAGGCCCCTGATGCATTAAGGAGCTTGCAATTTACCCACAGAAACAGTGCAGCACATGGCTTGTTCATATTTATGTATATTAGGGTTCAGAAAAATATTTTAACTTTTTTTGTGTGGTTTTTTTTTTTAATTTGATAGTTTTTGTGGGTTTTGTTTGTTTGTTTAGGTTGTTTAGGTTTTTTTTTTACAGCACCCTACACATTTGAAGCAAAATATTTTCCTTTTACCTTTTCAAACTTCAGTTTAACAGGTTTGGGGTTTGTTGCTGTTACAGCTTCAGCAATTTCTTGACCAATCTTAAAAGACTGCTCCTTTGTGGCTCCTTTCAAGAGTACAAACATGCTACAAGAAATCAAACATAGGAAGTGAGTGCAAATCTATTCAACATAGTTACTGAAAATTATAAGCTGTAATTTCCTGGTAGCAAGGCTGGGATGTTATTATCAGTTGTTGTCCCTTCCTTCAGCTAGAAAAGCCAAAAATCTGAGAAACTTCAGTGTTCAGCATGAGATGAGGAGTGCCAAAGGGCTGATGAATGCTGTGACTATCTGATGAGGCAGGGAACAGACTGCTCCTAGGCACTGCAAAACTGGAGTTTCCAGGAAAGGATTGTAAAGAGCTCTGGTAAACCATTTTTCCCACACTATGGGCAGCAACAGGATTTTACTTCCTTTCTCCAACAATTTTTTTTTAAATGAAATCACTAGGAATTCAGTATCTTTGAAATGTTTTATCAGATCTGGCTGAAATCAGTCACTGGATTCATAAGTTATTAAGAAAGGACAACCAGACAAGTTTTGTTTCCCAATGGCTGAAAAATTATCCAAGTGTGGAACAGAGATGAATATGCCTGGAGCATGGCTATTATGTAGATGAAAGACTGACTGATAAAATGTATGTCAGGCAGACTAATAATATCTTTGCATGCTCTGGTGGCTGCTTTTGAATTGCATCCACTTCTGAAGCTTAGAACAGTGCCACCCTTGAGGTGCAATGCCTACTGTGTTATATATACTCTATTTTCCAAAATAAAAATGGCATCAGAAACAGGTACAAAAATAATAATTTGGTACATTAGATTTATATTAATTCACAACTGAAAAAATATTTTACCTCCCTCTTTCTGTTCCACATAATTTTCAAAAGAAAGGAAACCTTTAAAGCGCTTAAAGAAACCCGAGCAAACTCAGTACTGTTCTCTTTGCATATTCTGCAAAGGCAATAGGCAACACCCAAAGAAGATCCACATACACTTTTCAGCATCATAAATTCTCCTTGTTGAGACAAAAGCGAAATTTATCTATGAAGAACTACTATGATTTTGAAACATTGTAAGAAGCAGACCATGAATTACCTGTCTGTATCACCATATACAACGTGAGCACCCCATTTTTTTGTATCATTCACCAGTTTAATGGCACGCTCCAATGTTTCTCTGGCTTTGTGGACAATGCTGTCTCCAATCTGCAAAGTTAAAGACAGACTGAAACTCTTTATTCTACTGCTGAACCAAATACTAGCTCTTGGTAAACATAGTCAAACTGCGCTTAATCTTTTTATTAAAATCACGGTATTGAGAAAACCTCTTTTATTTAACGGTTTAAATGTATATAATACATAAAAAGGTTGCTTAACTTACCCCAAAATAACAAGAACTAAAAAAATTACTAAGTATTAAAATAAACAATTTTTTTAGCTTCTTTGGAAGTATTAAAATCTACGGAGCAAGACAAGACTGTCCAGGATCATTTTCTCTAGTTTTGGATTCTGCTGATTCCTATAAAAACGCTACAATGTTTTTATTAGAACTGTAATCCAATCTACCTTTGGAAATAGTTCTACAGAAATGCCAACTCCAAATGCTCCTTTACAGGAAGAAGAAGACCCTTTATATTTCTCCAGAAGATCACAAATAAATCCTAAGTTGCCGATTTTTAGCACTACAAATGAAATCAGCTTTTCTGAACGTATTTAGTTTGTTTCAAATAATAGTATTATATTATGTGACTAGTGTCTTTCCAACATTTTTATACATTTTTAACAGCAACCCTTACCTCAGTGCATGGCATTCTTCCAGAATAAGTAGCAGCAGTATAGCCAAAAGTAAAATTAGCTATGTATTTAAGACCCAACTGACGAGCTTCAAGCATTCGAGTCACAGCCTTGTCATGCTTATAAGCCTTCATTGACTGCTTCACCATTATCCTGGTCTTCAAGATTTCTTCCAGCATCCTTGGCAGCACACCCTTTCTTACTGAAGGCTGCCGTAAAGGGAACAAAGAAAAATGTGTTGTTAGAAAGCCCAACATAAACAGTTCAGAGTAAAACCAAACCCAAGGACTGTCAGTTAACCACTGATAGGAAGACAAATTAATTAGCAAGATGCCCTAACCACCAACTGGTTTGGCTTTTCCCATAAATATTACAAGGAATCTTGAATACAGGTTAAGCTCTTAAGGACAGAACAAATAGCTCTTTGTTCTTTGTATCCATCAGCCCTGCTGATGCAATGTTTAGATAACCTTATTGACTAAAACGGGACTTCAATCCTTAGCTGTTAATTCTCAAAGTATTAAATGCTGAAGAGACATTATCTTTTAAAAATTCTGCAAATATTCTTTACTTAAAGTTTTTGTTTTACATTAAATACAGGTATGCTGGTGATTGCCTAGTATTTGTAACAGCTCCAGGCCATATTCATTACACATCAGCCAGCAAGAGACATTACAAAATGAGAATAAAGAAAGCAAGTCAGAGAGTTTTATTTCCCAAATCATTACCCTTTTTCTAAGAAAGCATTCTGTTATACAGGCAGGAGGAGAATGAATTGTTACACACAGATAATTAATGTTTGATCCCCAAACTGCACAAGTAAAATACAGTTTAATTATAGATGAAATAAGCCTTCAGTATACAGGAAAGCATAAAGACATTTTACTTCACGAACTGCCAGAAGTTCAGCACTTTCGACAAGTATCAGAAACACTGCAAAATGAGAGACTGAACCTCCCCAGCAGCAAAATATAAACTACAATTTAATCTTCAGCTAGTCAGCCAAAAGGCAGTGAAAAGGCTGTCACAGAGCACTAATATCATTACCTTGACAAAAGCTACTCCACTGGGTGACACTGTGATATCATGTCTAATCTGGTAAAGTAAGTCAGGAGGTACTCTCAGAGATGTACAGCCAAATTTGAATGCATCATACCTAATAAAGAGAAAATTTAAATATGAAGACAATTCATTCATTTACAGACTAATCAAGCAAAAGCATCAGCTTACATTAAAATGCTAATAATGCCAGCAAGGACAGAATAATCTCAGGTGTAAACAAACATAACATAATTTCAAATTCCTTAGCTACATACAGAAGGTTCTAGGAACAAAGTAGTAATAAACAGCTAAATTCCAATGCATGCATAATTTATCAGTTCTGCTCTGTGTTATGAATTATTACCAAATGCTGAGTTAGTGGAGGCACGTACACAATACTGTAATCCCCTACGGAAACCATGCATGTTTACCAAGTACCACAACTGCACTTACTTTCTTCCTACAAATCCAGAATTTCAAATCAGAAACTTGAAAACCTGATGATGACACCTAGCAATTATTGCAGGCATCTTTCCATTCTTCAAAATACTGTTTTATAGAGGTAATTATAAAGCGCAGTGAGATCTTTTTCCAATTAACAGAATAACTGTTAAGCCCAATAAAAGATGCTACAAAGAATAACTCAATTGTACCTTTTAATTTTTAGTAGTTAGAACCAGAGTGAACTACAAGTGATACAGGAACAATCATAATTCATCAAGGAATAACCCCAGTCTATTTTGAAGACAGATGGTGGATTTATATTAATCTTAACTTATTCTGAAGCAATATTAAAAACCAGCATCACCACAATAATCAAAGAGGTGTACAAACACACGTGCAAAGAGCTGTTTCCAGGGGTCTTTAAGAGAACAGAGTCTAATTCTGTATTTAATTAAAAATACGTATTGATGGATATATGAATGTGCATACACACATGCACACACTCACATGGCAGATTTTTATCATCTGTATTGTGTAACAGAAAATGCTGCTATTTATATGTGCCCATCATTTCCAACGGCAATCAGGGGTTCTCGATACCTTGGAAAAGACACTCAAGTCTCTATAGAATCAAGGATTGTGAGAAAAGAGTAACAACTTACTTTCCTAAGTTTTCAACGTGTCCCAGGCAGGTTGAAAAGCAGTAGTTGTACGCTATGACAATGGAAGGATACAGGGACTGGAAATCCAAGACAAGAACAGCGTTGCTGTAGAAGCGGGATTCTGGCTCCATTATCAAGGGAACACATTGTGGGGCTTTCATCTGAGCTCGCTGCTGGACACTGGGAGTCACTGCAATGTAGTTCATGGGCTTCGCAATGCGCAGCATCACCGATTCCACACGGTACTGCAGAACAGTTTGGATATAACCATTATCATTTCCAAACTGCACAATAAACAGGTGCAAACTAGTGCAAACACACACTTATATTTCCTGCATTTAAAGTACAGATAACTACTTTCTCAAGATAAATAGCCATGCTCTTAATGTACATTTTAATTGTATTTTTTATCAATAGATCATCTTCAGGTTCCTTCGAACCCTGACCATTCTATGATTCTGTATTTTGTATGACATATAGTGAACTTTTCCATGTGTTTCCTCTTTGTTTAGCCCTAATCATTGAAAATTGAGTACTTTAGTTTTTATCTATGGAAAAAATAAACATCCAACAGGCTTCAACAATACATGTAGATGGCCATGCTACAGTCAGTGAATGAGCATTTGCTAAACTGTAGTACTGTTAGACGTGCTGATCACCGAAGAAAACGAAGTATAACATATATGCAGTAAATGCACTGGGTATCATGCTTTCTCCCTGATACCACAAGTAGAACAGGAAGTATAAAACAACAAACACTGTTCAACACATGACAAAATGTCATATGTCAATGTCAGAAAGAAACCTCTGCCCTATTTATTTATGTATCACTCAACGTTTTAGTAAAGGCTTTACAAGCACAAATGGACAGGTATTCACTGTGCCAATTAACAATAAAACCCAAAATAGGTGAAAGCTACATACATGGGTGGCAAGGGACTGAAAATCTCAAAATATCAAAGAACAATCCTACATAATCCTAAAATCCTGTGCTTTGTAAGCAACTAAATCACTATTAAAGGCTGTCTGCCTGACACACTAGGTAGTCAGTCATTGTACTGAACAGGTTACATACAATTTCTTTAACCTTGAAGTTAAAAATGAACTTACAGAAACAATAGCTTTAATAAAACTTCAATGTCCTTCTTGTAGTGAGTGGCCCAGAACTGAATACAGTATTTGAGGTGTGGCCTCACCAGTGCTGAGTACAGAGGGACAACCTGGTGCTGCTGGCCACACTGTTGCTGATCCAGGCCAGGATGCCATTGGCCATCTTGGCCACCTGGGCACAGCTGGCTCATGTTCAGCTGCTGCTGACCAGCGCCCCCAAGTCCTTTTCCTCTGGGCAGCTTTCCAGCCACTCTTCCTGTAGCATCTAGCCCTGCATGGGGTTGTTGAGAGCCAAGGGCAGAACCCTCATACAACTGGCCTCAGCCCATCAACCCAGCTTGTCCAGAACCCTCTCTAGAGCCTTGTAATCCTCCAGCAGATGAACACTCCCTCCCAACTTGGGAGTTGTCTGCATACTGACTAAGGGAGCATTCGATCCCATTGTCCACATAATCAATAAAGATACAAAACAGGACTGGCACCTCTTGTTTGGTGCCCACGCTGAGTGTACTGGTGCAGATGCACCTCAGTTGGGCTATTGATCCTTACATCCTTTTTTTGGCAGAGGGGAAGCCCTAACCCCTACATGACCATTCTCAGGTGCATCTGTGGTTTTTGATACTTTAATAATCCTTTTGTCTTTGCTGCCATGTGGATGTCCCGCCCCTACCTCCACTGAGACAGCAGACTGAAGGACTTTGCTAGGACACTGTTTCTCAACCATTGGTGTGATGCTCTCAGGTTTATCTCTAGTGAGCCTGGTCTTATTCCTTTCCTCCTTCAAATCGAGTTTAAAGCTCTCTCAATGAGCCCTGCTGACTCCTGTGCAAAAGCCAGCAAGTTCTTCAAACACCTAATTATCTGTATGCCTATGACCATCACTTGTTAGATTTTGTTAATCTACTATGAAATTTTCAAAATGGCTTAATACAAAAAAAACAAAATAATTTTTAGAAGTTATTGTAAAACTCAATGAGAGATACAAATGTGGAAAAATAAAATATCTGAAATCTGTTCTTACTACTATTCCATTTTAACATGTTTTTTAGCTAAGGAGGAGTATCTTCATAAAGGGTAGTGATTCTCCTGTGTGAAAACAAAATTATTTGAGGTGACTGGGAATTGTTGCAAGTGCCGTTTTTGTGATCTAGAAAGTTTCAATGAAAACAGAACATATGTGCACAGAAGGGAAGAGAAAAGAACAGTCAGGATAGAAAATGCAGCATGCTTCTGTTGCTCACTCCCACTCACAGACATCTGAGAAAATGACAGGCAGAACAGTCTTTGTGGGCTGCAATCACGACAGTTTAAGCATAGCTGTGTTGGCAGGATGCTGGTCCCACACTCCCTGTCCCTAACTGTGCATTTCTCTTCCCTTGCTCCAAGTGGTATTTCCTGATAATATGGCAAACCAGATCACAGAGTTAAACTGGCAAATACCTACTGAACACTGCCATGGTTCTGCTGATGGTGCCTGCCAGCCTGCTCCCCTTTCCCCCCAAATACAGGGTCATTACCAGCAACACCAACAAGAATCTGCTCTGGGTCAAGAGATGACACAGTCAACTGCAGTCAAAGGAAAAAAGGTGGCAAAAAATTTTTAACAGGATTGAATTGCTAAGAAAACTGCAGCTTCAGACACTCCTATATCTGGCTGGCTTATGATAACAGAAGAGCTGTAAAACATGAGAGAGTAGCTGACTCGCATTTCAGGTGCTGTTAAGGTCTCACATGTAGCCATCAAAGTAGTCCAGTTAGCCTAGTCACTCAGAATCTGGGCAAGGAAAACCTCTGGTATTACTGGAGACTGCTGGGCTCTCAAATAAAGTGCACGTCTTGCTCTGTCCTGCTCCCTTTTCCCTCTGATGTTGGTATCAAAAATAATAGAACCACAAACATCTCGCGTGACATGTATTAAAATAAAACCAGAATCTTGTAAAATCTTACACAGAGGTCTGCTGCACTAGAAATGTCATTTAGAACATATTCAATGCTGCTTTGTCTGCCCTGGAAGAAACTAATCTCTTCTTTCTAAAACATGCTTAATTATGTTTCTTAATGTTTTAGAAAGCAGTCATTTTCATACTCATCTAAGTGTGAACAATACCAACACAAAGGGAAAGCTTAGTGCTCCTGAAGGCAGTAGAAGAGATACACCGGTGTGATTACCAGATTTGGGGAACTATTTTTAACAGCTGTTTTTAAACTCTGAGACTAGGCAATTCAAAAGCAGCAATAACAGATTGAATAGTATTCTTTATGTTTCAAGTTCATGTTAATTCATGTTAACAATCTTCTGTGACCCTATGAAAATACACATATAGATTGAGAAGATACCTAAGAACTAGAACATTTTGTAAAAACTCTTTTGGCATTGTGAAGTATAAGGAGAACCAATTCTTACCTGGGAGCCTCTTGTTAATACATGTAAGAACTGAATGCCAAAAAGTCTTGCCATTTCACTTGTTCTGTCAATCAAATCCAGTTTGTTTAACAGAAGGAGATTCCCACGAACCCGGCTAACATAATGATCAACCATTTTCCACCTGTGAGAGTGAACACCTCGTTATGAACAATGAGAAGAGTGCTGCTCTTTCTACTATGACAAATGTATTTTTATGGTAACTTGTAACG
Source organism: Drymodes brunneopygia (assembly GCA_013400955.1). Taxonomy (NCBI): domain Eukaryota; kingdom Metazoa; phylum Chordata; class Aves; order Passeriformes; family Petroicidae; genus Drymodes; species Drymodes brunneopygia. Next base: position 147,937 of record VZTZ01027698.1, read on the forward strand.
AATCGGCAAATAAAAATTTCCTCTAGAACATTTTCATACAGCTCTTTCAAAAGCGTGGCATATGTAAATATACAGGTACGTATTCTAAAGATTTACACAGAATGTGTTACAGCAAACTACTGCTAAGGCATCTTGCAATAACACACTACATCCTGTTCTCCTCACTGCCCCAAAGGATTACCAAAACAGAAACAACTATCTCATCTCTTCACAAGCTTTTTAACTGAGTGGACCTTTGTGGAAACATTCTTCTGTATTAAGAATCTGTATCACAGCTGAACATAAATTTGTGATTTCAGTATACACCACATTTCCACTTAGTTACAAGATTCAACTTTTACAGAAATTTTATGTATGTCACGAACAACATGCAGATCAGTACTCAGTTTCACGAATTGTTCATATCACACAATACCAAATTGCTTCAGGAAGACTGAGGCTGAATGTGATACATGTCATATGAAGGCATTTTAAGCAGCTATAGCTACTGTTTTAACATCTTGCACGCTATTCTGTAATACTTTTAAGCCTAACTTGCTTGATATGCACTGCGAAGCGAAACAAAAGCCTGGCAGTTCATTAAAAGCCCTTCTGATGAACAGTATATACAAAATAAAATAAAGACATTACAGAACTTCAAAATAGTACATCTATTCAGGTATGTTGAAAATGTAACTGAAAATATCTTGTTTTAATATTGAGGGTATAACTATACAACAGAACATTCAAGTAAATAAACTCATGTTGCTGCATATACACTGCTCTAGTGCCCAGGCTAAATTGATTATTTCTTCCTTCTTACCTTACACCTATCCAATTTCAAGAATTTGGGCTTAAAAACAGTAAAAAAATGGATTAATAGATCATTACCTGTAGACATCTGCCTTATTGTCAAACCAGTCAGACAGAACTCGGAACGTAAATAAAGGAAAACGATGATGAAGAACATGGAAGCCCACATTTTCAAAAGTGTAATTCGTTAGATTCACCTAGAAAAACACAGTGGACATGTCAAGATGCATGGGATAATCAAAAAAATCTCTACTTTTCAAAAACTGCAAGAACTAAATTTATTAACTTTTTATTAGTATTTTTCTTAAGAAATTAGTATTTATTCTTAGAAGTCCCTGACTATTAACAAGTCAGGAAAAAGCATCCCCTATCAATTCAAAAGAATATGCAGAATTAAGCAGTTCATAAAGATCAGGTCTGAACTTGGTCAGAACAAGATTTGTGAAGACTGGGCTATTTGAGTATCAAATGGAAAGTTATAAATGGAACAAAAGAAAAAGAAAAAAACCGAGTAAATCTGACAGCTTAAAATATGTTCGAGTACTTAATGTAGTAGAAGCACCATACTAGACTAATTCCTAAAACAAGTAAGTTATTCTCAAAACCCACAAATCAATGAAAAGGAGTATCATTAAGAAACATTACTGAAAAATGAGGGCTTCAGTACTTTACAGTTCAGAGATATGCAAAATCTATTCTCACAAAATGACGAACTACTCTATTTGAAAATGTTTATAAAGAAAAAAAATCTAGAAGTTACACAAGTTACATGAAAGTTTCAACAAGTCTGCAATAATTAGAAAATCCAGTAAGTCAAAACATTAACCTTTTAAAAGATTTACCTCATGTCTCATCATTCTCCAAATATTCAAGACTATTCGCCCAACAATATGTATTTCACTCATTGCATCCGCTCCGTATTCATCCAGCTCAGTGGCAAATCTGTTCTCTTTCTTCTCATCTAAAGACATTAAAAGAGACTACATTTAGACAAGTTAGCAGACAGTCAAGACTACATCAAGCTACTCCCCTTCCAATTTGTGCTCTCTAGAAAAATAAAAATTCATGAAGATCACTACTGATTCCACAAGATTATTTATTTACCAGTTATCCACACAATCTCTGAATAGAACTCCCCTGGGTTTTTCTGCTCTTGCCCTTTGCAGAGAACTCTTACTTTGGTTTCACTGAAAGAGTGTCCAAGGCAGTATGTTCTCCATAGTCAATATATTGTTTATACAATGCTGAATGTTACTTGAGAGTTAGCTGCACATGCAGTAGTGAACAACATAAAAAAAAAATTAAAAAGTGGTTTCTGCCCTAAGGAGTTCATAACTCAAGGCTTTACTTGGAATGATCTGACACAGTCTGAATCTGGTCATGGGAGAGAAAATGCAGTGTCTTTCTTACAGTAAAAGTAAACCCACTGCAGTGGGAGCAGGTAGACATGAGTTCTGGATAGCACAGGGAGAAGGAAATAGGAAGGAGCCAATGCATATACAGCACTCTAAATCTTTCTCTGAGACAGCAGTGACCAAAGTACAGAAATATATCCTCTTCTGCCAGCCTTGATTTTTGTCATGCTTTGAAATACTACAGCACAAGAAAAGACAGCCTTTTTTGGTATACATTTTCTTAAAACTATCTTTTTTTCAGTCATTGTAAGTCTACAGCTATGGTGTTCTTTCCAGAGTTTACATAGATTTTTAAAAAATGTACCACACAGACTAAAATCCATTATGAAAGCACACTGATCCTCAGTCTTATTTCTTATTAGTTTAACGGAAGAGATATCACTTCAAGGCAATTTCCCCACAATTCTAAATCCATACCCATTTTTAAACTGATGGTTCCTTTGTATTCTGCCACCACTCATTTATCAGGTACAGCACAGCCTGTACAGTACCCTGCTAATAAAAAGCAGAACATTTCGGATAGAGAGCGTAGAAGTGTGGATACACACTGCTTTGCAATAATGATCAGAACTGAACAATTAAATCCTCAGACAGCCATGAAGCACATTTACCCTTGATGACAGAAGTAAAAATTGCCTGAAATGCTGCAGAACTATATGCTATGAAAGAACATAACACAGACTAATTTTGTATGCTGATCTTCAGATGTGTGCCATATCACTTAAAAGATGGTTAAGAAAATCTCTTTGTCATTTACTGATTTTATCAATAAATCACAGATTTTTGATAAATTCAGCAAACCTTTTGTAAACTTCATGAAAATGCATACTATCTTAACCTTCTTGTTGTTCCAGATTTTTAAGGAGAAAAACCAGCAATTTCTCTTTCTGTGTTTGGATAGAAAAAATGCCCCACCAAGTAGCAACATTTTTTCTTTTGCTTTTCTTCATTTCCAAATGCTAGATCTCCTGTGAAAGCGAGGAACTTGTATTTCTTCTGCCTTTACATCCCTCAATACTTCATAGGCTTTTACCTTTCCTACACAGTTTTGTCTCTTTTGGAATCCCAAATTACCATATTACTAGACATATTTGGATTAGCCTTCTCATCTTTACCAGTTCTCCTCTATGCACTTTGATGGGGGGGAAGGTTATGATGAGGCGATAACCTCAGTATTTGAGGTACAAGCACACTACAAAGTTTTACATTTTTTACATTTACATTCACTGCTTTATATTTTTCTTGCTCCATAATTCCTAACATTTGCTTTTGCAACCATTACAAAGGAACAGGCTCAAGTTCTTAATATAACAATCACAGTAAAGCGCTTCTTATTTCATGGCAATTTATTTCTGCACAGATCTTCGCAAAAGCCCTGGCAAAAGCAGCTTTTTCAACTGTTTTGATTTTTAAAATCGCCTTCATCCACATCACCTCGATGACTGAAAAGAGCTACAACAGATTTTTGAGACAGTTTTTCATTTTACAAAGTCATCCTGACTCTTCTCAGGTGTGACAGCACATTTATTTATCTGTTCACTAGGTCCACTCTTCAGAATGATGGATTCTATTGACTGGGTAAGTATAGATACCAGGATTACCATTCTCATCCAAGTTTTCTTGCCAGTCTAAACAGACTTTTCTGAATGCTGGACAAAAGCATCAGCACTTGGGCCCAATAAAATTTGCCCAAAGTACAAGAATTGTACAAGAATTGAAAGTGAAGATTTTATTACAAAGCTGCTGTCCAGGACAATTGCTGCTCAGGAGCTTTTTTATGTTCTTGTATTCCAGCCAGAGAAACCACAAATTATGATTATGGTAGGTAGTCTGGATGACTGGAGCCAAGAAAAGCAAAAAACAGTTTGGTAGCAGAAGCACCTTTAAGAACTGAAAACTTAACACACAACTACAGAATGCATATCCAGGTTCATGAATACAGGACACACACAGAAGTGGAATACGCCAGGAATTTGAAAATTCAGAAAACACCAGAATCTCACTGGTATTTCTAATTTTTTTTGGTGTGTGTGTGATTATACTATTAACAACACAGGAGCAAGAGCAAAAAAAAAGGTCTATCTGAAGAAATACTCTGCATTTATTTTTAAAATTTGTTCATAGATTTCCTTTTGCTTCTACTGGAACTGAACTGAAGCCCTAAACAAGCAACTTACCTGGCACACGAGAAATCAACTGGCATAAATCAACATTCAGTGCTGCAGCCCTCTGTAAGAGATAACCCCAGGAATGCATCTGGACTTCATAGCCTAGCAAAATGTCTGGGTCATATCTAGAGAGGTAGGGGGAGAAGAAAAAATGAGCTTCATATCATTTACAAGAATATTTTCCATGAACAAAGTATAAACAGGATTGCATTCAAATCATGTTGAGTTTAAAAAAGACGCAGTCACAACCGGTTTCTATGAAAGCAGCATCTGGACTAGGAGACAATATTTAAAACAGGCAATCTCTTAGGACTTTTAGCAATATTCAACAGCAAAAATATTTAGAAATAATATTTTCACTGGTATTTTTTTACATACTTCTATTATTTTGGTCTTTACAAATAAAGAACAAAACTGAGGTCTCATCAAGTTTTATTCCTGATGGAATCAGGATGTACCAAGCATAAACTGAAACTTAGCTACTGGCACAAGACAGATGGGCAGTGAAATACAGTCATGCCCATGGAACAGAATTTGCATTTGGAATGCTTTACAAATAATAATGTGTCACGCATACTGCAGTGTAACTTTGAGTAATCAGAGGGAACTTCGGGTCCTAAATGATGACCCTTTACTGGGAGTTACAATTTGTAGTTGAGTGAGAGCTGTCTAAACTGAAACACAGAGAAAAGCAACCATATCTACCAGCTCTCTTCAAATACCTCTCCATTTAAGATAACCTTGTTTCTAGAAGACATACAAGAAAAAGTCTTTTTATGCTGTATCTCTTTCCAGCTGGAAAATCTGACTGGCTCAAGTATGACAAAAAGAACAGCCAGAATTTACTTCTGACACAGTCACTTCCAATCAGGCTCAGAGTAGAGCTCACTAGACAGAAGGAAAAACAATGTGGAATTTAAGACAAAGCACAGGTAGGAGTTAGCTCAGAGAAGCCAGTATCACCCAACTTTTGAGCAGGCACTATTAAATCCTGAAGTCATGATCTAGTGACCTGCTCAATAGCCTAAGAATGACTTTGTTGGGCTGGGCAGAAAGAGACTAGCCAAAGTCACATGAGATATCTGGAATTTTTATAGCAAAAAAAGAAAAGAAGCTTCAGTGGGATGAATAGCTGCTTCTTGGTTAGACTAAATGATCTTCAGTGTATTTTCCAACCCTGATAATTCTGTGACTCTTTCAATGCAGCTAAGGAGTTTTGAATTCCAGCAGTCAGCATTCAATACAACTGAATGACATCAGGGCAGCTGTCAGGAGGCAGAGAATGGATGACAGGATGAGGATCCTGTACCATAGTCTTATGCCCAACCCCTCAACAGGATGGAGACTTGTAGACCTTAGTTTATGGAGGGAGTAGGCAGGGGCCTTGAATTATGGACAGGAACTCTGTACTCCTTGCATCCATAAACACATCAAAAAAATGCAAACATTTCCTGACTGTTGAATACAGAACACCCTTTCCCTGAATACTGAGTTATGACTGTAATGTCTGAGTATCACAGACATTACAAATGAAGCTTCAGACTTTATCAGTAAAGTGTCTTCCTTGCTTATGCGTCCCAGCCAAAGGCTCTGACAACTCACTTTGAAGATACTAATTACTCTGAGAATAGCTCCAAAAGAGCATCCCCACACTGCTGCCATGGACACTAGCCTTCTGTGAAAAATAGTTGAACATTGTTACTCCTCGTGGCTCTCTCTTTAGTACAATTTGAGTTTTGCACCTGTCAGAAGTTGCAAAAATCCCCTTTATCACCTACTTCTACTTGTGAGGGAATGGTTTTGATACAATTTTTGCCTAAAGCAGAGGATTCTAAAGTAAGTTTTTCATTTCTAGCTTTCTACAGAAAGAACTAGCACTTTGCATTTGGGGGATATTTTGCAATCTGCTGTTCATGTCACAAGAATAATTGTTTGGTTTTGGAGGCGGAAATGATCATCAGGAGTGGAAGCAGTAAATTTACTCAATATGGAAACGTATTCTACCAATGGTCCAACCCCAAAGCTACTTGGAACAATTTATGGACAAATGACTGAAGCTAGCCTGCAGTTCATTCCAGCAGCGGAATCAGTATCAAAAAGATTCATGACCGCTTGCTGCTCTGCACAACGTACAATGATTCTGAAATGATGCTCCAAAATTATTAATAGCTCCATTTCAGCTCTGAAATAAAAAGGAATTATGTCATGTTTTATACAGGCATAGAATAAACATTATAAAATTAATATGTTTTCAAATTAACCCTTGTAACTAAACTATCCTGGTTCTAGCATATTGTAAAATAGTACTGATTAATTAAAATGAGGGAAGTAGTCATGCATGCTCATAATGAAAACTGGTATCACGTATTTCAAAATGGAAAATACTTGTAGATTTTACACTGGACAAGGCATTATGCAGATGGGTTCTGTGATAGATAAAAATGGGAATCAGAAATTCGTGAAGAACTGCTTATGTGGCACATAAAACAATATTCATCATGCCAGAAATTTGCTTTCTCTTTTAAGCCAGTTCTGAACAGAAACAAGCATCCTGCTTGAAGCAGCAAGTTGCCCTAACCATATTAGCAGCTACCACCTGTGAAGACGGACATCACGTTTCTCACTTCCTACTTAAAAAAAATTTAGTAGGCTATTATATTACTACTGCAATTGAATATATTTCATCATTTCTGGAGGCAATCCTCCAATTATCTTTTAACCTAATGAACAAAATGACCTCTGTAATCCATCTGCATATGATCTCAAGAACTGCTTCTCTAGTATCCTTCATATTTGAAGATGTTTTTATAGGACAAGACATAAAAGCACTTTAGTTCACAGTGTTTTCAGATATGTGCTTTTTCTTATATAAATAAATTGTAACTAATGTAAGTATCACATATTTTAACACAATTTTATGCAAATCCACATGTAGATTGGAAAGCTTATTAATCAAAAGATTTTTTAAAAAAGCAGTGTGCTGGTTTTGAACTCAGTCTTGCTTGTCCAGGCCATTAGGGATCGCCTGTAATTGCACATTACTGAGTTACAGGCTATCACTTTACAGCACATCACTTGCTCTGCTTTTCCATCCTAACTGGACACCACCCACATATTAAGGGGAGTGTCTAATTTCAGTTAATTTTGGCATCTCAAGTTTTCTAAGCTGGTCTCTATTGTCATTGGACAAAAAGGCCTCTTTGGGTGAAGCATTTTTTGTATTTTAGCCACCTCTTGCAGACCAATATCCTGTTCTGTTTAACTTTCCAGGTGATAAGGACAGCTAACTAGACACTGAAAGTCCATATTTCTGTGGATGTTTAAGTTTCAATCTGATGACTTATACAAAGCTACCTAAATGGAAAATCAAGGTAGAGTAGCTAGTAAATGGTGAGATCAAATCTTACTATAAATTCCCTGTAATCACAGTCTTTAATGTCAATTTGTCCATATTTAAAACTAGGATCCAAGTAATATCCTTCTAGAAGCATGCAAGCAATAAACATACTACTGGCAACTGAGTTGCTCAGATACTGCAGTAAGTTACACATGTATGCATTTTGTAGGTGTATCTGTATGCATTCACACGTGTATCTCTCAATTATCTCTGACGGAAAAAACAAAGTAACATTACACTGAAGAACTCTTTTCTACTAAGTAACACTTAGAACCCTGAACTACTGCACTATATATGCGTAAGATCTACCTTACCCAACAGGTTTAACAGACCTATCAAATTTCTTGCACCTAGCAAAGAGACACTGCTGTTTCTTGCTTCTAATTTGCTAAGTGATGAACCATGTCCCAGTTGATGCAGCAGAAATGCCCTCTCCTGCGGCCCAATCTCGTGGTCCAGCTGCACCAATGAACCAGTGTGACACTTGCTGAGATATGTGGTATTCTATTTGCTATTAGAGAAGAAGAGACGGCTGGAGCTAAAAGAGAACATTATTCCACATGGGAAAATGAACACGCAAATCCAGAGTTTAGCCGACCAGAGCTTAGCTGAAGTGTGACTCTCTCTCACTTTCTCTCTCCTCTTTTCATGTGGTGCCACAAAGACAACAGGTTGTGAGCTAAGAGCACAAGTTTTGTATGTTTCATCCTCCTGTCTCACAATTTTTGCAGTATATTATGAAGCTGGTCTTCATCATCAGTTCAAGCTATTTTATTAGAAGAAACTGTAATGAGACCAGCTGTTACACCTGCAAGAAACTAGTAAATTGTAATACTGGTATTTGAAAGCGGCTGGCTAGGAGTAACACGACAGGAATAAGAGGTGTGCTCGCCAACACATGCTCTTTTGTTAAAAGGATAGGCCCTGATACTGCTTTGCAAGCTGTTGCCAGACTTTCTGCAAAGATGAAAAGCAGCATTTATGCTGGCAGGATTTAAACACAATAGCATTAACATTCAACTCATACATGCTGCAGAGAAAAGAAATGCGATTATTTTCCTTTCCAGCTAAGTTGTATATGCTGCTATGACATCTCTTCCTCTTTCTCATTTGACAATTTCGTGAATGAACACTAAACCTGCCAGTTATACCTTCTCTTCTATTATGTGTCTGGTTTTCCTGACTGCTATTTTTCTTCCAGCTATGATTAAGAGAAAAAGTGGGGCGGGGAGGGGTGGGGGATTATGCCAGACCTATGATACAGACAAAAGCAGTAACTGTGCATAGCAACAGAATTCTTGGTGACTCAAGCACATAACTGAAATCTCTGAAAACATTTTTCCAGTTTGCCTTAGACAATAAAAATCCGCAAAGTTGGTCCAGGACATTAAATATCGATTTTTACAGGAAAATATCACTGATGAAGACAATACTGGCCTGAAGAAAAAAGGTTAGATTAGCACATCTCCATTTTAAGAAGAAAACATTAGAGCATTTACAGAAGAAATACAGTGCACTGTATCCAAACAAAAAAATCATTAGCATTATACTGTACAAGAAAAACATTATAAAAATATTTAAGTATTAAGCATTAACAGTTAATTAATACACAAATGTTATCCCCAAAATGTTTATGTAAAATGTTACATTATACTATGTTCACGTGTTCCCTCTGACATCTACTTCAAAGGAGGCAAGGAGCTGTGAGCATTTGGTAAATCTCAAGTAGCAATGATCTACTATTTTTTTCACGCCTGCCCTGTTTTCACATCCTCTGTGTGTCAGAGAGATGGGGACTCTGCATTTCCACATGAATTCCCCAAATTTTGCTCCTTTCAAACCTGCAGGACCAGCCCTTTTCTGCTATCTGCACTTAGAAATGGAAGAATTTGCCTTAAAAGTGAAGGAGAGGCCCAGACATTTAATTTCTCTTTCATGGGAATCCACTGCTCCATCAGGCTTGCACGTCTCTAGTTTTTCTACGGTTTAAATCTCCATGCAAACATCCTTGTACCATTCCCTTCCACCTTCTCCTCCTCAGTCAGCTTTCCTGTTTTGGGGAGCTATGTAAATGCATTTACTCTTTTTCCTGCCTTTAGGTTCACAGAGACAGTTCTCTTCCTTTCTCAAGCAGAAGGATTCCTCCATTTTTTTCTCCCATCTCAGGGCAGCTGACACCTTCCAATCAACAGAGGATCTATTCAAGAAAGCACTTCAGGCAGAATGCCCTTAGGATAGCAACATATGTCCAGGCTCCATTTCGAGGAAAAAAAAAAGTTCCCTCTGACAATTCCAGAGAGCCTACAACTTGGATCTCTCTGCTTCTAGGACATCCCCAGTGGCTGCACAGGATTAGAAGGAGGTTGTCTCTCAGCTACTTTATGCCAGTTTTGAGCTGAAACCCTTTTCTTTTTGTTCTACAGCCAGAGGACAGCTCACCAAAGAAGGGAAATTTGGACCTATGCAGGTGCAGCTCCCTCTCAAGGTCTAAGACAGTTGTCAGGGTACCAAAAACCAATCTAATGATGCCTTTCTTTGTTACAAATCTGTGCTGTTTGTTCTTCCCTCCCTCCTTTAAACTCACCTTGTAACTCTTCCTTTCTGTTTCCTGACTGTCAACCTCAGTATTCCGATACCTTTTAAAATTAAAGTTGTCTCTATGTAGACTTTGGTACTCACACTTGTAAGTACTTCCATTTCACAGGTTAGTCACTCTCAGCAATAATCTCCTAGAAAGAGAGGTGCTTATCCTCCTCAATATTTGGATAAATCTGCGAATTTTCAGTATAGATGAAATCACAGCTCACAATCCAAGAGAAACAACCAGGTCTTCTTCAGGTCTACTAGAACTTAAGACGACTTATTTCTGTTTGCCAAGGGCTCTGAGTTAATCAGAGACAACATCCACTAATCCACAGAAGAACATTTAACCTGGTATTTACTTCATGGATGCCAAGGTATTAACCTTACCATGGCTCATTCAGATCTAGTACACCCTTAACAACCTCACAGTGAAGATATTAACTGAATCCAACTTCATCAATTCCAGTGAACTTTCTGGATCAATACTCATCTTCAGTGAACATAGAATAACTTAAGCTCTGCTACAAAAAGTTTGGGTAACACTCTTCAGTGACAAAAACCTAGTCAAAGAGACTGAAGAGCTAAGAGTATTGCAGAAGTTACAAATTTTCCAGGAATCAACCTTTCCCTCATCTGTGTGCTGAAAACAGTGACCAAAAATTCTCTATTGGGCTCTTCCAGAGTTTACATGTATTGACAAGAAGTTACAGAATCAATCTGTATTTTATATATATATATATATATATACACACATATATGTATATATG
>VZTZ01027698.1:159131-239970 GCA_013400955.1 Drymodes brunneopygia
ACATATATGTATATATGTATGCATGTATGTATGTATGTATTATTTATAATATATATGTATTATATAATATCTATATGTATTATATATAGCCAGGATAGAAAGAAAACAAAAGGCCTAAACGAAGAAGTAGAAGGCTGGAACTTGAAACAAGTAAGTGTGCTCCACAATTTCACAAATATGGAGTAAGAGGAAGATTTAGGCAAACTACTAAGAGAATTACTAGAAATAGGAACAAGAATTCCTAAACTGGACTGCACAAGATAATTCCTCCTGCAATTGAGATGCTCTCTGTTTAGTGCTCCAACAAGTTCATAAAGTCTCTTCCTGATACTGACAATCAAGATTGAACAGTCAGTCTGTCATTCATTATGCCAGGAATATGGAATTTCAGTCTTCCACCCTTCCCTCCAACAGCTGAAGAGGCCAAGAACATGAGCCAAAAGCAGGCTGCAGTCATGCTGGGCATGCTGTTCAGTCACAAGAGCTTATTATTGTTCAGCATAAAGCATGTATCAGAATGTAAGATACTGATACAATTCTCAGCTTGAAAATTAAGGTGATTCTGAGTGTTGCTCCATGAAGTTCAAGAGGTAATGTTTCTTAAATATGGCCTGGTAGTTTTCTTTCTCTAATCTATCAGACCTACTACTAAGTGCATCTACCAGAACAGCCAAAGTACCTAGCTTGTGCTGGAAAAAAAATAACACTAAAAAGATCAAGAGAAGATTGTTTAAAAAGTAATTACTAATTTTCATTAAAGCTGCTTGTTCATGTCTCATTTCTCATTGAGGAAGTTTTTGCAGGCCACTACTTCTTAATCACGTAGTTCTACCATACTTCCTCCTTCAGTTAAAGCTACTCTGGGTCTAGTCATGTGTTTTGTGCTTAAGAAATACAAAACATTTACTCCAACAAAATTTCTCCTTTTTTTGCCCAGGCTACAGAAAATAAAGGGGGGAAAAAGAGCAGCAAACTGTAGATGTGGTCCAAGTTTCAAAAAAAATATTTTTTGAGAGTCCATCAGAAGTCTGATACCTGAAGTATCATTCCAGAGTTGGGAGGGAAGTAGACTAAGACGATGACAGCAGTCTGCCTCTCCATTAATAGAGCAACCTTCATCTTGAATACAAGTCAACTAACTCAATCTTTGTGGATGAAGTTGCTGCATCAAAAAGGTATGCTAGCACATGCTAGAGAAAATCTCATAAGCAGAGATTTCTCAGTCAGAAACCTGGTACATTCCATCTTGAAGTACACCAATATTGCATGATTTGTTCGTTTTGTAATGCCTTTGGTATGTGCAGATATAGGCAACTTCTGTTCTTCATCCATAAACATATATTTTAATTGCTGAGTTTTCTCTACTGCATTTTTCCTGTCCTGCCACTTTTTAAACTTCCACACAACTGGTGGCGAATTCATTTACTGGCAGTTTCTCATGCTGAGTACTTTTCTTAAGTTTGATGGAGCACTAGATTTCCAAGAAAGAGAAAAATAGTATTGTATTCCTTACCTGAATTTTGTCTTCTCTGAACAGGGATCTGCTGCTCTGTCAGGACCCACCCTGTACTGGTTGCATTCAGCAACTCTTTTTGTGTTCTGGCTTCATGGAGGTGGCCAAAGTCTTTCTCATCAAAGGTTTTCTGGTTGGAGAGAGAAAGAATTGCAAATGTACTCTGCCTAGTTTTTTTTTCCCCTTGTGCCTCTACTCCAGCAGGGTGACTCAGAGTTTAAATCTGTTTATTTTCCTTGAAATTTTACAGCTTTGCAGTAGGGTCTGGAGAGACGTCTGTGGTTCCACCTACACACCAGGCGAGAGGGCTCCTTGAACAGGCTTCTCAGCCTTGGTGGAGATGGGGAAAACCAGCAGTTTTCCAAGTTTCATGGAGCAGGGGATTTCCATTCAGAGAAGACAAAACTCATGAAGAAAACTGATTTTTCAACGAACCCTTATTTTAAACTGCAGCAGTTTCAGTACCATGCAGGTTTTTTTCTGTCTTGCCTCAGAGTTCCTAGAAAACTCTTCCTGTCTGAGGGGTTTTCTACAGCTCTCAGCACTCTTAATATCTACTGTTCTGAGAGTTTCAGAGAGAGAAGTGTAATGAATTCTGGGGTGAACAGAAAAGGTGTATGTTAAAAAAGATGACTTATATGGCTGATTAGTTTCAAGTCTGTAACTCAGCACTCAGCTGCTTAAGAGAATCTGAATGTTCTTGCTGTCAGAGAAAAGAAAAAGCAAAAAGTATTTTTATTTGAAAGACCACCATGCTTGTCCACTCTAGAAATAAGCCTTTGAGGGAAACAACAACAACAACAAAAAAACAGTATTTGAAAGACTGGCAAGGGTTGAAGGAACTAAATCTGCTGTTCCAAGCCTGAAAAATAAAAGCAGAACGTACAGATATGCTACCTTTTTACAATATTCACTACTTCCTGGAAAAGAGTTCTTTCATCAGTAGCGTAACTGACTTCTAGTCCTGTAACTCCAGATCTTGTAAGCAAGGGGGCTTGGCCTCTGCCTCCTAGAAAATAAAAGTAAAAAAATCTGTTACAATTTAGAAAGAATTTCATTACTTCAGTCAACAATACTTCTTTAGAATAAAACATATAACTGAACAGAAGTATGGAACACAGCTTATTTTTATTTTTAATAATTATCACTATTAATTCCATGGATGTATTTTGTTCCTCTTGGGTGGAATAATTTTTCTTTTCACTTTGTATAAATCTGTCGTAGTGGTAATCTTGTGCAAATTCTCAGATATAAACAAACTTGATTCAAGAGAAATTTCACTGTTCTGCATGTACAGGAGTCCAGCTACTAGAAAATTACTTTTAATAAGAAATATTAAATGATTATATGACAGCTCACACACTGTTTTCATGCAAAATATAATTTTAATTGCTATCTTACAGTAGTGCTTTGCAAAATGCCTTACAGAATGAAAATGCTATATAACAGTATAGTTCTTTTTTTCAGCACACTAAGTTAACTGACAGAAATGTAAAAACATGAGCAACTGCTCACTTAGTGCACATTAAGAGTATCCACATCAATAACATCTGAGTAATACCTCAATTTGTATGCATGCAGGAACTCAGCATTTGCCCTCCATATTAAAAAAACACTCTTTAAAGAATAATGCACTACACATACTTTTGTTTTCTCTATACAACAGACAGTATGATCTCTGTTTAGATGATGTAGATTTTTAGAACTGGAGTTTTTAAAAGGCATTCTACTTTGACACATTCTTAAGATCTTGAGAATTAAGAAAAGTGTGCTTTCAGAAATAAATGTTAAAATGAGTACTGGGACTTACAAAGCAATAATAACACAAAAGGGGAAAAAAAGATGTATCTCAATGTCAAGTCACTCCACAGGGAACTCAAAAAGCTCTAACCAAGAAAGTACTGACAGCACACATCAATTAAAGCAACAAATGTCACAACAACATTTAAACACATCATTTTATTTCACTAACAAAACCAGATCAGAACCTTTGTTTTTTCGAAGTATCATTGGACCTTTTACAGAAAGCCTTTTCTTGATAAATTATCAGTGGCACACACCTAGGGAGCCATAGTGGCTATACTGTGGAAAAATCTCACTAAGTAAGGTAATGGAAATAAGTTTTTTAAAGATAGTAACAAACATATAATACCAGAATAAAATTCACTGCGAATAATAAGAACTTAGCTTAACATGATATAATATCTACAATACTTTGAAAAATAAACTAGCAAAAGAAGAAGCTGTTGCCTTATTGCTAAATTTATTTTTGGTAGGTTTTTGTCCACGCTTAAAATTTTAGACAGTATTTTGTGGTTTGATACACACTCACAATGCCAAAGAAACCCTGAAAGAAGGAGGACTACTTTGAGGATGTTTTTTGGTTTGAGGTTTTTTTTTGTTTTGTTTTATTTTTAATAGCCTAAACCAGTGGTACTCAACCTTTAACAGCTGGAGAGCCACTTCTTAATAAAATGGAGTTGTAGAGCACCATAAAAATCAAGTATCAACAGTGTGATTTTTTTTTTCCATCATGACACTTCAATGTGTGATGATGCTGTCTTAATGCCACCACACATTGATACATCACGACATGACACATCAGCATCCTCTCTCCCAGCAGCATTCTGTCTTCAATCCCTTCTGGCTGCTAGGAAGGAGTGGGGTGGAGGGGTGGAAGGGGCAAAAGGGCAAGTTTTTCCCCATTCTGCCCCACAGCTGCTGGGTGGGAGGTGATCTCTACTCTTACCTGTGGGGGGATCCCAGCAGCTCCTTTTCTTTCCCCCTATGGGAGGGGGAACTTCAGCGACTCCCACACTGCTGGTCCATTTGCTCAGTGCTCCCCGCGCTGCCTGATAGAGTGGAGCGCCGATCAGATGCCTACATTGCGAGAGCCGCCTGTAGGGCCATGAAGAGCCACATCCGGCTCTAGAGCCACAGGTTGAGTATCACTGGTCTAAACAAAGCCAAAAAGGTACAATAGAATAAGGGCCCCTGTTTGGATCCTGAAAGGATCAGATAAAACCACAAAAATAACCCTTAAGTAAAATATAAAACATACTGTCTTGCTTTTAACATTTTCTACTTGCAGCTATCCAGCAACTTGAGTAGGAAACTAAAGGCAGGTTTTCCTCTTTACACTCTTAGAACACTGCAGGAGCTTGTCCACAAGTACGCAAACATGGGTATTTTGCACACGCGTTTGTTTTCTGTGGTTTACAGCCCATGCAAGAGTTCTTTTGAAGATATAAGCAGGAAAACTCCATATTTAATATGGCCATTCAACAAGACAAAATTAAATGAGATACACAGTAATATAGATACTCTATTACATTTTGTTTGCTACTGTTTGATTACTACGAAATAGCAGTTTTGTAAAATATATTAAGAAAAAAGAAATAAGAACCTTGGCTTGAGAGCGTCCTGTCTCTATCAATCACTATAGCACCAGTGATTTCTTTTTTGTCAGTATTTGGCAATGCCGAGTCTGATGAGACGCAATAGAATAAAGCACAGATCGGATCAAACTCTGGGTCTGGTTCCAAATCTCGTCTTGTTCGAGCATGTAACTCCATACTGATGAGGGTAAGGTGTTGGACCTAGCAACAAATAAAGACAGTATGTTAGTTTGTTCTGCAGGTTTCTTAAAAAAAAACTAAGAGAATACTATCAGTGCAAATTAGGACAGTGCAGACATTTATATAGTGGAATTACATTGTAACTACAAGGTCCACCTGAAAAGTAACAGAAGTGATTACACATGCATCTCTGGATCTCACTTTCTTGCAAAAAGTACCATCTTAGGAAAAACTAAGATTAATCACTACTGTTTTATACTCAGTTATGAAAATTCAATATGTGTTTCTGAGTACTGTATTCTTCTACCAAAAGCAAAGGCAGAAACCAGATAATGTTCAACTTCAACAATACTAAATTTCAGTAGTGTTTTCAAACAGCTTTGTATATTAAGCTGAATCTTATTTCTGAACTGATCAAGAACAAAGAATCACTCTTGATCATTCTTCTCCCTTCCCTCCCTCCCTTCAAGACAAACATGAAGACTAAGTCTTACAGGAAGGTAGAGAGAACACCTAACTTTGCCTTCACTTGCATTAATGAACTTCTGTATCATATTGCCAGAGCATTTTACAGAATGGTTTACATTAGGAAAACACTAGTCCCTATATATTCCCAAGTTTTGACTGCAATAAAGTATTAAATTATTTAATACTGTTTCAACACTACGTTGCTGCTGTTGTCTTGCATAATGTTGCTCATAATGTGAATTAATGGAGAGGTTGGATTATGAGGGAAAAATTAGAAGTATTTCTATGTATGTTGGATGCCCTGGGGGCAGCCTGATTTCCTCTAGATTTGCATGCTAAATAGCTACAAACATCACTGAAGTGAAATTTTACTATCAAAGCTCCATCTCCATTTCCTCCAAGATCACTGGTTTCTTGTGGCTTCTCCCATAGCCTTTACTCAGTGCTATCTCCCTATCTCCTCTATAAACTGGCCAACAGCTAATTCCAAGGCACGAGTGTGGAGACTGTCTAGGAGCACACATACACAGACCGCTTGCCCAGCCAGCAGCTGAACACAGCATTTATGTATTTACATTGCTTCCCTTTCTCTAGCACTTTGATTCCTCTCCCCACACCAAACACTCACCTATATTAAATATATGGAGACCTTCTTTGAGACAGGCACCCTTCCGTTAAACGTAGTAGAAACCACCCAACAGGTTCAGAAGTTAACAAGTAGAAATACCAGGAGGGCCTGAGGGATTGCTGCTAGATGCCTTATTTCCATGAAAATTATGGCCAACTAGTTTTTCGAGTAATGTTTTTATGCAGAACTTACTATTTCTTCCTTTTGATTCTTCTCTTACTTTTATTTTTAAAGGGAGGTTTACCATCTTCTCAATCAAAGTACTGTGAAGTCTGGTTCAATACTGTTAGAGGCACTGAACATCAAGCTGAAACTGGCAGATTAACTACTTAAAAGCTGCAGACATCACACACTGATTAATTTTTAAGAGACGCAGGGACCCAGGAGAAAAAGGTTTTTTATTTCTGCCACTATAAAATTGACTTGATAAATTACATTTCTATAAAGTAACATGTAACAGTAAAGTTACCTCATGTAAAGATTTTGCTTCCTGCAGGTTTTCCACACTGACTTTAAAACCGTAAGTATTATTTAAAGATGGTCCTTCAATCTGGGAAGCCTCTTTCTTTGGAGCACCAAGGGCAGCAAATTGATTCTTTTTGGGCAAGGGAAGAAAAAAAAGCACAGGATAATGAGAAAACACAGGTTGCTAAACTCATATATAATATGCAATATTAAATACTAATTTATCAATGAAAACACAAATGCTACACTACAAATTACTAAACAGTCCCCAATTTTTTACTATCTCCTCATTTCATTTTTAAACATGCAAACAACAGTTGTATCTTTCTGCCTTTTAGGAATAATTTTAATTCATTGCAAAGCAAGAGGCAGTTTGAAATACTTAAAAAACCTCTCCAGAAACCAAAAACTTCCAGAACCCTACCAAAGAAAGCCCCCAATCCCACACATACTGGCTTTCTCAGAAGTCTGAGGACATGGAAACCAGCAATTCTCTATTCTCTCTTGAGCAACAATTTGTCAAAAACTCCCATTTCAGTAATCATTTTTTAAGGAACTGAATTAAAGGTACATTAAGTACTCCCTTGAAATAGGTGAATACTAGTATACTGAGAAGAAAAGAAGACTGGGTCACTCCAGTAATGCACCTAGCCTGCCATTCTGTTTCCAACATGGAGAGCAGAAACACTGTTTAGGGAAAATAAGTCAAACCCCTTTCTCCTCTGCTAGCACACCACAAACTGCCCTCCTTGTTTTCATTGTCTGAAATCTAATACACATAGAGACACATAAACATACACAGGTCTGGGTATGTGTATATAAAAAAGGGAAATCACACTAGAACTTAAAAAGGATGTTGCAACTCAAAGAGCAAAACAGCATCTTTACATGGTGTCTCTTTAGTGTTTCACTACCCTAAGAACAGCACCCTCAATTTTCAACTTGCACCCGCTTCCCCCAAAATTAAACTCATAAATTTCTTCCTAACTTTGAGTGTGCTCTGATTCTACAATTGTACCATACTATTTTAAACGCATTTTCAAGATCTTAATAGCAAAAGACAAAAACAACAAAGAAAGAATGGAAATGTGTATACACAGCACAATAAAAATACATCTGTACAGAAAATGTTAATTTACCTTCATTTGTGTGGTTAGAAGCACTCTTCGAAGACCATCAGTATTACTTCCCCTCTTGTGGCTCAGTTTCTGAGCTTTTGGTTCTGTAAACATGTAAGTGAAAGACTACTTAGTTTCAATAGTATTGTCTAGTCATTAAACAACATGCAGGAAACAGGAGAAGCATTTCATTAACATCATAAACATATATTACATATACAAGCAAATACAGCTTTATCCTTTGTCAAATCCAAAGCACAACTACTACAATTTGGTATTTATGGACATTTAGGAACACGTAGTACAAGGCCAGTAAGTTACAAAGCCTCACATCATTATCATCTTGAACGCTGCAGCATTATTCACACTACACACTGAGATTATTTTTGGAAAAACACAAGCAATATAGTCAACAAGATTAAAAAATCCCCCAAATAAACAATGCTTCTAAATCAAGCTTTTAACCAGCATATCAGAGTTCAGACACTGGAGACTGTTATGATGCAGATGGATGTTCTACTTCTAGACTTCTTCAGTAATTCAATAGTTACTTTAACAATAACGCACAGAACTTTTCCTTTCAAAAACTAGTTTTAAATACATTTTTGCAGAGATATAGTTCTTTTCTTATTATGTCAAAAGAAATATATTCAGATTTGTGTGTGTGTGTGTATTATTAGAATCACTTAATGGATTTACCTGCAGATAAAGGAGTAAAGCCAAGAACTTCAGGTATTCCATCTTGGTTTTTTCTGTGCACAATGGGTGTACTGTGTAGGCAAACAGATTCAGAATTTCCAGGATCCTCGTTAACTGGAAATGGAGATGTGTCAAAGGATGTCCTAATGTCCTCCGGGGTGCATGGAGAATTTTGTGCACTTCCAGCAGGTACTACATCACTTCCTTCCACAGAAGACAAAATAATATCCTGATTTTTCCACTCTGTGTCTTCTAAACTGGACTGTTTGGGATCAGGAGATGCTACCTGCTGCCAAGGAGGAAGCACTGGAGAATCTGGTGAACTGTAATTGACATAATAATCTTCCTCCTCCTCCTCCTTATCATGTTCTAGAGCTGAAGTAGCATGTGTCTTGCTTTCACATAAAGTTTTAACAGAGTCTATGTCATTTTTAGTATTTACAGAAGTTCCTATAGTGCTTATAGAATTATCACAGGTTTCCTTGGCTTGTGTTTTTGTATTTTCTGCCACAGAGGCAGGAGAATTCTTTGTAGGCACAACAGGTCTTTCGTCTTCCAGGCTAGACAAATTAAAATCTTTAGCTACTTTTATTACTTCTATAGATTTCTCTTCAGACAATTCCACAGAGCTGAAATTCTCATCTGCCTTTGCCAGCTCAGCAGGATGATTCTTAGGCAATTTCTTGAAATGTTCATACTCTTCTTTGGCATGAAGCCATATCTGAACTTGCTGTTGGCTTGGAGCACACTTGCATGGCATTATGACTATTTTTTTGTCTTCACTAGTTTTATGGCTATTACTTTCTCTTTTATTAACAGTAGAGTGACCATAATGAGGAGGAGATCCTGGTCTAGGACTTTCTGTCATTGCTGAAAAGGCAGTCTTCCAGAGTCGTAGACCTTCTAATGAGAAGTCCCCCTCAAACTCAAGTAGGTCATTTGGAAGTCTGGTTTCCACTGTGAGAAGCCGCCCTCCAATCTCCCTGTGAAGAAAAGTAGTTTGAAATACTGTTTTACTCTAAACTGCACTGCAGGCAGTCCTCCAGATGATAGAAAAGCAAAGTACTACTAACTGATTTTCTCACTAGGCAATTCCCATGGGCAGTACTTTTACTTTACAAACCATGAAGGCACATTCCCTCCCACTTACTACAAAAATATGCAATAAAAAAACCCAAAGTATCATGAAAAAAATGGGTATTTTGACTGGAAGCACAGAAATTTTCAACTTCAAATGTATGTATATCAGATGGGATATTTCATGCATCCATGCAACATAACAGCATAAAACTGTTTACAGGAATAAATTAAATTTAACATAGTCACAACCACATGTAGACAGAAATGCATTTAACACAGTACCTTGGCTTTTCTGGAGCATCTGAAGGATTGCTGCAAAATGGTTCCTGATAAACTGTTTCTGCAAGATCATGATCCAGCAAAGTTGCCATGATTTCTTCACGACTGGGTGGCGACATGAGAGGTTTAAGAATGTGAGCAGTACGAGGTGTAAAGCTTCCATTCTTTGATTGTGAGGGAGAACTGGATGATCTTGGTGAACTATCTGGAGTTGGAGTTAATGCTTCATTGTTTCTTGAAACATGTAATTCTAAATCCTCAGAAGCTGCATCTATAAGTTCACCATCAGGCGATGACAATAAGGATGTGAAAGAAGTATTAACTGAATCAAGTGGTTGACACGGATCAAAAGTGGTTTCTTTTCTAATGTGGCTTTGAATCCAGTCTGAGCAGGATGGCTGAGAAAGGTTAAGAAATCTCTCTTTATTTACTGTATTTCTATTAAATTTGAATTTTTCATTTAAACAGACTTCAGTCTCTTGAGTACAAGAGGTATCGATAAAACTAGACCTAGAAGTTGAAGAATGAATGGTTTTCCTCCATTGACTATGGCAGTGATTCTCACTCTTATCTAGTGAGGTCTTCTCAAAAAGCTCAGGGCTCAGGGCACCAGACCGTATCCATTTATTTGTGCTTGAAGAATGTTGCTTTTCTTCTTCAGATTTTTGGTCATTATGACATATAAAGTCATTTTCTGTTGTTTGTCCAGAACTAAGATCCTGAACTGCATCACTCAAGAATTTCTGGGGCAAATTTTGATCTGCTGGGACAAACTGGCTTGCAGAATAAAAACTGCAGAATCCACTTTGCCCTATAGTATTAATATCAAAGTTGTAATTGTGATCTGGAGATAAGCTGTCTTCAAGTGAGTAACAGCTTTCAAAACCAGGGTCTGAAAAAAAAATGGGGCTGTCATCAGATACAGAATGATCAATGCGACTAGTAATTGGCTGGCTTGAAGATTCCATTTTTGAAAGTTTTGCTGTTTTTTCTTTAGGTTTTGTGCTCCTGGGAGCACGAGATTTTCTTGATGATGTGACTGACCGTGACCTTTTGATGGCTTTATTCTGTTCAAGAGGGCATGGTATCCCCTTGCTCAGCTGTGGTTTGTCTGGCAATGGCTCCTGTGCAATACTGGTATTCTGAGCTTTCTGTTGTCTCTTCTGAAGCAACTCTTTCAGAACAGCCAAACCAGACTGTCCTTCACCAAATGCTGATGGGGCCACTATATTTCTATTTTTATACTGGGAGACAGGTTTTGGTTGCATGGTTGTTTCTGACAGAGGCCTTTGTTTTGTGGTTTCTGGTTTAAAATGTGACATATCCAAAATAAATCCTCTCTGGTTTTGATCGCAATTTATCTGTTTCACTGGACTCTTCAAAGACGTTACAAAACAGTTTTTAGGCAATTGAAGTGGCCCAGGGTTTTCCTCAGAAGGCTTAAGAACAGAAGAACAAGGATCAGAATGCTTGGATGCCTCTGGTAAACAAAAAATCTGCTGTTGATTATTGTCTTTACAATGCAAGTAGTTAGTGGCATGTAATTGATCCATCTTTGCTGCATCCAGAGACTCACAAGTTTCATTTAATTTCCCAGCTGGTGGCAAATATCTGATTTGCAAATTTTTTATCTCTTCTGCTTTTGGAGAAGTCTTATCTTTAGAGACGTGTGCATTCTGTGTTATGTGAGTTGAGCAATTAGATGGATCAAATATGTTTTGGATGAGAGCAGAATCCTTCATTCTAAATATAGCACTCTGAGTCCTGGACCTCGGAGAGCTCATTTTTGGTACTTCCCTTCCAGATGCCACAGGAGTAGATGTGAAAGATGTATGAGGGTCTTCCCGTTGAGCAGGCAAACACTGTGTATCTACAGGATTATCAATTTCCATCAATGAGTGAAAACAGCCTGATGAATTACCTTGTGCATCAGCTGAAGGGAGCTGTGCTGACGGTAGATATCCAGCTGAATAGCCAGGAAGAGGACTGTCTTTGAGGCTGTGAAGTGGCTGAGAACACACAGAGTTGTAAGGAATCTCAGACAGATCTTGATGTTTCAGCACAAACTTGACTTCTGCAGTACAGCGACCATTTCCTTTTTCATCTTTAAATACAACACGTTTTCTTGAAGATGCTTTTTCAGCCATTTTTTGTTTTGTTCTAGGTTTCTTCTTTCCATCATCTGGCGTTTTATCAGCCTGAATAATCTTTTTCTTTTTCTTGCTAGATACAGTGGGGCTAGCAAATTTCTTTTTACATTTCTTAACCTGAGTTTTTGCTCGACTAGTTTTTCCTACACTAGTATTAACAGTCTTGCTGTTGTAGATATTGGGCCCCCTACTAAATAAAGCTTCTCGGTCCAGGTTGGTCAAAATTTCTTCTGCTTTTGGATCAGTGGGAGACCAGCAGCGAGGTGGAGATGTGTTTACTGGGCTTGTGCTTCTCTCAGAAAGAAAACCTAACTTAGACATAACATCACTATAGTTATAGTCACAGTCTTCAGCTTCAGCACTGTAGGAGGGTGAGGGAGGAGAAAGAATTGTGTGAGTCCTTTTTCTGAAAGATAAAGTTCTTTTAATATTTGTACTACCTGTTTTTTGTGGTTTTCCAGCTTTTTTCTTGGTTGACTTATGTTTTGCTTTCCTTTTGTGACTTTTCTTTGGTGTTAGTGGATAAATAGGATATTTGGTTGCAGGAGAGTCAGGAACTTTTGGCCAAAAGTCCTTTAAAGGCGCAAGCTTTTTATATAAATTCATCTTTTCCTCTGTGAGTACTACTCTTTCCTCACTAGAATCTACTTTCCCCAATTTAACAAGCATATTTTTTCTCCCTCTAAATCTGTTGATGATAATATATTTAATAATAACAGGTGGCAATTTCTTAGAAAGTTTTCTACGCTTTCGAGACTTCTGAGACCCATCCAAACTTTCAACACTTTCTATTGGTTGAGGTAGATTAATTCTTGAGTTGTGTGCGACAAAGCTCGACTCACTGTCTTCAGTCTCATAATTCACCTTCCGTTTTGTTCGGAGCGTGTATTTATTCCCACACAGTCCAAATGACTGCTCAGTTTCAAGAGATCCATCTGCAAACTGGCAGTCAGTGTAATTAGCAGTACTTGTAGGCATTTTGTTTTCAAAAGCCTCAAGAGGAACTTGAACTAAGTCACTACGTAAAGCACTATCCTTATCAGGAATGTTACTACAAGCATTACCTTGTGTATAGCAGCTTTCCTTCACTGATGCAACCTCATTTACACTTGCAGGCTCCTGACGACTGATAAAACTATGCTTCTTTTTACTCAGTTTCAACCTGGACTGTTTGTTGCCTTGCTGTAATTTATATGTCACAGGAGCTAACTTCTGTGGTCGACTGAGACAATTAGAAAGAACAACACTAGGAAAGAACATATAATGTGCTGCTTGTTGACTGAGGCTTGGCTTTTCTGCCTTGTGCTCCTGAAACTCTTCATACCTAATTTTAAGCTTATTAAGGCCACCTTCATCAGTGTTATTATCAAGTGAATGTACCACAGTTCGACTGCCTCCTGAACAAGATACCAATTCACAATTTTCTGTAGCTGTTGCTGGAAAAAAACTATTTATACTTGCACTGCTGGATTTTTCATTTACTTCAGAGGACATTTTACCTTTGGAGTGGCTCATATCAGAAAAGTTATATAAGTTTTTATTCAACATGTTGTCACCAATATGGCGGCCCACATGCATAAAAGAGACATCCTTTTCAGCCTTTCTAATGCTAATGTACTTCCTACTAGGTATTGGTCTGTTCACTGATGAAATATCATCTTCATAGTCAAAAATATTATTTCCACATGAAGGAATTGGGAGAGTATCTTTCTTGTTACTCTCTTTGTGAGAGTTTTCTGCATGGGTACTATTGCTGAATGGAGTGGGGAACTTTGCTGAGTAAGTGCTTTCTTTTGTAAGAGAATGGACTGAAAGTTCAGGTCTTGTTTCTGTGTTTGGTTGTGAGAGGTCTTCTACAAAATCTTCATTATTCAAAACATGGCTAGAAAGGGCACTTGTGTGTTTACACTGAAAAGCAATTTTAGCAGAAGAAGGGGGTTCTAGTGTAGCAGCATCTTTGTGAAAGATTGAGGTCTTTACAGACATTTTGCTTGTTGCAATGACGGAGGAGTGAGTTCGAGAACTTTCATTATTCAAAGGATTGTCTGAAATGGAAGAAAAGCAATTTTATTCAAGCTTTCCTGTAAGAAATAACCATAGGCATTAAAAATTTTAATAGTATTTTCCTGAAAGCCTTCCCATCCAAATCAGAAACAAAACTCTTGCAAATCACATTACATTTATAATCATGACAACTAGAGACCCTGACTACATGAGTTGCTTTATTAAAATCACATCATCAGTACATTTGTCTCAGGCATCTTGTCAGATATTCCTCAATGGCAGACTTGCATACAATTGTCAAAGATTTCATGATGACTGCCTGAAAGAAGGCTTCACAGTCACTTCCAGATGACTATATACAAAAAGACTGATTTCTAGAAAAGGTTGTACCCTGCTTTGTTCCTGAGAAGTATGTATACTCATTAGCTCTGAAAAACAAAAAACTTATTAAGATGACCTTCCCCATGCAGGAAAGTCATTGCACAGAAAGCTAAAGTAGTGTATCTTATAACATGGCAAGAGCTTTGTGTGAACTGTGCTGTTCACTAAACACAGGTAGTTTCCTGCACTTTCATAAAGGAGAGCAAAACAGCCATTCAGGCGTTCGTGCAAGAAAGTTGCACCAGTTAGTTAACTCCTGAATTGTGAATCTATGTACGAATGTTCCCACATAAATATGAGACCAGCAGGTGCTGTGGTAATTTGTCCTGCACAGACCCATCACATGGTATCGGTAATGATTTTCATCTTTTTCAGTCATACTTTTACCACATTTATTGCAGGGTGAGTGTGGACAGGGACATGGTAACAGATTAACAAGTGTGTGCTTGCTCATAACCTCACTGAACAACAAGTAGTTTGACACAGGTTATAACACAGCAAAGCACCTGGCTACCACAGAGCACCTGGCACACAGAAGTCTGTTCATGTGTCCACCTCTTTAGCTGAAATGCTGAAGTGGGATAGGAGTTATGAAACATGCTGTATGACCTGGAAGCACGTGCTGCACACTGATGTACTAGACTGGGGATCCTTTGGGCCTTTACTCTAAGTCTCACCCAATTTGGGGATTATCTTAGATTTGTGCTGCCTTCAGCTTAGCAATTTATTTGCTGCTGGCTGAGAAAAATAAAAGGACATCCCAATCTGTTTCTAATAGCATTTTCTAATGCATACACAGAGTCCCTGAGCTGTGAAACACAGCTGGGAGATGCTGCCTATTATTCTTTGAGGGTAGGAGTCCACAGAGAGAATGAGGATGATTAACTGAAAACTCAGAAAATGGGAGTTTAGCGGTGTCAGCAAACACCTGGAAAATACCTGACTATTCAGATATAAAAATTGCAAAAATACTTGTCAGTCAGTCAGATCATATGGACACAGATTCATGTGTGGATAGGCATTTTCTAATTTAGAGGAGCTGGACTGAGATCTGTTTTGAATTTACTGTATCTCCTATTATAAGAAATCAATGTAGAAGTTCAAAGTAATAAACTTTCTAAGCTGACGTCCTGCATGTGACATTTCACATACTTAAACAATGCTAAAATTAAAACAATTATTTAAGAAACAGTCTCATTAGCCAGCAGTATCTCTTATTACAACAAATTAGAAAGTGTAGCAAATAAGGAAATCACAATTGTGTATCTGACAAAAGCAAATCATACTAGCAGTACATCAAATCATGTATTAATCCTACCATTATACCTATAAAGGCAAAGGAAAAAGCAAACTGTTTTAAACTCTGAACACAAAAGAATAGCTGTGGTTATCTATATAATAAAATCATATAGCTCACTTTCTCAACTGAACATTATAATGTGACATGCAGATTTTCTAACGAAACAAATAATATTATTTATATATTTGCCTAACCTCAAAGTGTGCATTCTGTTGACTAATGTTATTTGATCAAAGACAGCATGTTATAAAGATGGTAAAAGATTTCTACAGATTAATTTTTTTTTACAGCTTTTGAAAGGCACTCCCTTCTGCAGCAGCTTTGCCACTGTATAGTTTTAACTCATGCAATCCCAAGATGTGAACATGAAATCCACAGAATGAAACACAGGCCCAAACAAAGGTTCACTATATTTTAGCACATGTGGCAAATACTTCCAAAGAATCATCTAAATCTACACAGTAATACATTCACTATTTACAATAATCCTAGGAGGATAAGTGATCCTAAAGAATCATTACTTTTAATACCATATTTGGCTTTTTCCATAAAACTAATTAAACTACATCCTTTCCAATAAGGAAAACAGATTCTGGTAATTCACAGAGGGCACTGAAATTAAAATACAGTTGTTTTTTTAGGAAGATGTTAAGGGCCTGCTTTTGCAATCTGTTGAGAACTTTTTTCTTCCAATAGAAACAAGGACTGAAAATCGTCAGCACATTTGAGAATTAGCAATTTAATGTGAAAATGAACTATGACTCAACTTCTAAAGCTGATTGTCTATTTACTTACCACCATTTTCATCTGCAGTTCCATCTAACTGAGGTATTGAGAGATTAGTTAGGAGCATATTGTTACCGCTCCACTCCATTTCTTCCTCTGAAGATGAATCCTCTTCTGTTGAACTTCGATGCATATTTTTGCCAGCTGACCTGGAAGAAAGTGAAGGAACTAACTGATGCACAATACTTCTATTAGAAAACACCATGAGCCACAGGGAATATGAAACTCAATGGGGTGTGTTGCTATGTGCTTGTGTAATTTGGGGGAGCAAAAGGAAACAAACAAAAATTTTGGTGACAAAATTTTTGCCACATTTCTCACTGAGAAATTCAAACTATTATTCAATGTTACTATTTTAAGAGGCAACAGTGGTAGCCAACCATTTTAAACAGCAGGATTCACTGACTTAAGAAGATACAGAGAAGGCATTTAGATGCTTCAATTTCACTGAGATTTAATTTCATTGCTTCAAAGTGCTTGAAATTTGAAGACTAAAGCAACTAGGCAAAATTACTTTGGCTTAACTGTTAGCAAAACACTTTATTTTTTTGTGGTTTTGTGTTTTTTTTGGTTAAGAAATCTTTACTGCATTATAACAATTATCTCTCTTGGCAGGCTTAACTAAATCACGACCAACAAAACTATGTTTCATTCCACCTCTCACTGAATATTCTGAAGCAGCTGCTGTTAATACTTAAGCTGCTTTTACTAAGTTAAAAGTTCTACACTGCCATGTTTACAGTCATAAATTCACTGGGGAAAAAAAAAGCAGCAAATCTACAAAGAACAGCTTCTATGAATTTTTTATGTTTTTAAGGTGGCATGCCTTATATGGGCACGGGGGAAGAAAGAATATCATAGAAAATCACAAAAACCAAATCCCCCAGTATATTGCAACTCAACAAGCACTTAGGAGTTTGATTTCATCTTTCACCTCAAATGTGAGATGGACAAAATTCTTAACAGAAATAAGCTATTCTGTGGCTACAAGAAAGAAATCCAGATAAGTATTAAGGAACTGAGGATTGGAGTTTTTAAATTTGTTTGTTGTTTAAGTTTGTGTAATACCTTAGAAGACATAAATACAAATGCTTTGAAGTTACAGGAAGGAAAATCCACAATAAACTAAATACAGATTACTTTTGCAGAACTCTTTTATGACTGGAGTTAGACCAGCATGAATTATATGCATGGTAACACCACAGACAGCTGAATGTCAGCACTGAACTAATTTAGATCAGGACAGATTTATTAGATCATAAACAATAGGCTCAAATGTAACCACATAATTTTCACTCAGGTCTGGAAGCATGACTTGGAGAATCAAGTAACAAGCACAGATAGGTACAGTCTCCATGATTTAAGTGAGCTTAGTTGTCCCTCTTCTATGTTCCCAAAACATGGAAAAGTACAGCACAGTGCAATCATCCTGATATACAAATTATTATCAAACTGGGGATGTTTCTTCCAACCTGAAATATGTTGTAATCCCAGGTAAATATTTGTTAACTTTAGTAAACCAAATCAGACTGGAAATTATTTCTGCAGGTAGCTTGGATTTCTCCTCATTTAAGCCCATTAGTTTGGATTCCAGAAAATTTATGTAACACACGATACAACCATACATGAACTAGTCCAGGTCTTGATGGGCTTTTTTCTCCAGTTCAATACATATCAAACCCAAGCCATTTACCTCACTCAATAGGGCGTGGTTACTCCTCATTAGCTCAATAGATTTTCTGAGATAATGTAGGATTGGTAAATACTCACTAACAGAAAAGCCATAGTATGGATATGGTAGGATGCATTGGGAAGCCACACAGGTGGAATGAGCATGAGCAAAGTCAAATCTATCATCAGACTCAAATTAGTTCTTTACACATGAGCAGAATCATGCAGGGGGCAAAGACAACCATTGCTTGTGTCTGATGTCAGCTCAAATTCTGTAGAGACCTCAGTGAAACAGAACATGTAATTCCCTCTGAACACAAGTTCACTCCCTGTGGAAGCATGTGGTATGTACATTTTCCCTCGTGTTTTCTGTCTGGGATTAAGGTGCAGGCATATGTGAGCAAGATATTAGTGAGACAGCTCATCGAGTTTTTAAATAGGATTCTTTACTGCATGAAAGCAGTTAATTGCTACGGGATGCTGACTCCTGAAGTTGCTCAACCAAGCCGATACAGAGCTGTGCCTGAGCTAACAAATTCTGCAAGATACAGGTTTGCACAGTAACTACCGGTAACTTCTACACAGTAACTTTAGTTACTACAGTAACTAAACAGAGGTTTGATGTTAAATGTTTTGGATGGAAATGTCAACTTTTCAGACTTCTGTGAGGGAAAAAACCACAGAAAATCAAAGGTCAGATAGGAAAATTAGCTTTAGAGATCAATCATCTCTAAAACTAGGAGACTAATGAATTAACTCCTAGTTCTGTTACAACTTTTATGTGTCTTTGGGAAATAAAGGAAGTATTTCTATATCTCCCTGGTTCTCAGAAACATAGTATGATTACAATTTCTGATGTAGAAAAAAACCTCACATATAAAAATGTTATGTCTGTGAAGTTTCTCATATTTCAAACAGAATTATAAATATCAGAAGGTGTGCCGAAAGCAGGGGTCAAGAGAAACTGAATATAGCTGCTTTCAATGCCTGTCAGTGCAGACTGCACAGAAGGTCATTACAACCTGAGAAGGTGTCCCAAGAATCTTGGCCTTAAATATATTGAAGTTGCTGACCTTTAGCAGTCAAGCAGAGTGAGCAACATTCATGTTTTGGTTGAAGTTGTGAAAATGGAAACAAATGGGTGTTTTTTCCTCAGGTCGCTTGGTTAGTCTTCATATGAAGACTTCTTAAATATTGACTTCAGTAAAAGATGCACAAGATACACCTTAACATTTGTACCAAATCCAAGGTGTGACCTTACAAGCAAGTTAGCACTAAAGGTTTTCTTACATTTGGACTTATAGAACAAAAAGCCTACTTAAGTTTTCCTCAAAGAGCAAACTTGAAGCTTATGTTGGGCCAAACCTAAACACTTAATCTTTATTTCCAGATAACACTGATGATTCACATCATCATCTAAACAACTTGCATTCCATCCCAAGATCTGCAGAGATTTTTCCATGTTGTCAACAGAGACCTCGCTACATCTCATTGGCCACAACATGCTTGAAAACAAGGTGGGAGGGAGGAAAGATCTGGCAGGAAAAAAAAAAACTTATCAAGAAAAGAAAATGTGTACCTTCT
This sequence comes from Drymodes brunneopygia, assembly GCA_013400955.1. NCBI lineage: Eukaryota > Metazoa > Chordata > Aves > Passeriformes > Petroicidae > Drymodes > Drymodes brunneopygia. The sequence continues at coordinate 178,836 of VZTZ01027698.1, forward strand.
TTTTTGCCCAGGCTCTTCCATGCTACTGTCCCACCTCTGGGACATAAGCAAGCTAAGTTCCATTTCTTCTTTCTCACACTGTGGCTCATTTTCTTCATCATCACTGTTCTGAGAATTTCGCCAGCTTCCAAGAGAACGATGGTGAGAGAGTGTTTTTTGATGTCCCATCTGATATCCATCATTCTCCAATCCAGCCAACAGATCAATCATGGCCTCATCAGCACTACTGCCCACTGCAGAAAAAGCCCATGCAAGTAGAATCTATATTTTGTTCTACTTGTAAATGACTAGTTACAGTCTATCAGTAAAAAACAAACCAACCAAACGTAACACCTCACCATTTTAAAATCTGTTACTTTGTTACTGTCTAAGGCAAGGCACACTACAGAAACAACCTCTTTTCATATCTTATTTTTTCAAATTTTATGATTTATCTTTTCTAGTTCTGTATCTAAAACCTTGACAACTTTCTTTATTTCTGCCCTACTCTTCTGATTGTACTAGATTTAGTGGACACACTTCTCTCTCTCTCTCCACTCTGCTATTATCTCCTCACATTCAGTTAAGTTTCACTCTCCCCTTTAATTTCAGCTTAAGTGCCAGTTTATAAAGCATCACTGCCTTCTTTTGCTCAATAGCTGCGTTAGCTTTGTTAGGCACTTCCTTCTGTATTCCTTGAGGACTTTCAATCACTGCATCTCATGAAGAGGGATGCTGATTGTGACCAACAATCCTTCCTTAACTATAATGCTCAACTTTGGCTCCCTTTTCATGTCACTGTTTATGTAAGGTTTACCAAGGTTTATGTAAACACTGAAAGATTACCTGATTTCACTCCTTTCTTAAATTTTATATTTTCTTTTATTTGACCAAACCTTACAGTAATTCATGCACTTCCATTCTCATTTTTTATTTCTGTGTCTTAAAAATCCTTCCAAGTCACAATTTTTTTCACTCTCTTCCTACTTACCTATCATCTGACCTCATAACCAATTTATGACCTCCCGTCTACCAGGCATCTTTGTTGCTTTTCTCTCCTCTGTCTGAAGAACTACAATCTGTACTTTCTTTCTTTGGGAAGTATCGTATGATTACAATGATCTTGAGAGTTATATAAAATAGATCCCAACATTGGTGAGAAAGGCATTTTTCATATTTTGCAAAGGCTTCATGAGACACCATGCAACCCTTTACAACAGAAACCACCCTCTTTTCCAGAGTTCTGAATTAACCCACTTCCAATTACACTTTCTGTTCTTTGCTCCTTTGCCCTTTTTGAGGACCATCATTAAACCACAACCTCTACTTCATGTTAATATGAACCCTGGGGTGTAATTCACAGTGAATAGCAGAAGTCATGTGGTTCACAGTCCCTGTGGCACTACAGCTCTACAGAGGAATAGTGAACACTGGTGCAGACTATGAGGGAGCATAAGAGACCCAAATACGGAGCATGTTACTCATAATCACACAAGACAACAAGACTCAGCATGACAAGAAGGGAGAAGGGGAAAAAAAAGACCAAAAAAAGTCATAATCTCAATTTGATTCCATAGTCAGTGGAAAAAAACCATTTCAACACTTCAATCTGGTTGAGCAATCAAATGTATGGTCATAAGGCATACCCTACATATTATTTTAGCCACTTTTTATCCTCTCAGGTTTGCTCATGTTTGCCAGCTCCCACAGAATTTCTTAAAGTTCTGTTAATAAATCCAAATACTTGCCTATAAAACTCCTATAATAAAAATCTTGCCTATTCTCTGCAAAATAAAACAGCACTACACTTTAATCTAACTTCATCCACTCCTCCTTTCTTAGCAAGAAAAGATTTCAAGGTTGTATACTGTATTACCCACAGACATATATTGCTGCCCAAGCACACAGACACACCCTATAGGTATAAAAAGAAATGGAGGCTACTATGGGTTTTAGATCCTCCTCCCTGCCCCATACCATGTGGTTCATATTAACATTATACATTATGTTTACCAAAGAACATATATAGAGATGTATCATGAACTATGTGCTTTTCATCTCCTCTTAGAGTATTCAAACTATTTCCACCTCACATAGCTTTTCATGCAAGTTCCTTTCTTGGTTATTTTACTGCTGTTTCTCCCTTGTGCCACTCACAATTTTATTGTCATGGTTTTTCTCCTCCTTTTAAATATTTTGCTTCTTCTTCATTTGCCTTCAACCATTCTTTGTATCTAAAAATTTTGGGAAGTGCTCTGCTACAACTTGCCTTTCTTTATTAACCTACTATTGCCCAGTATCTCCAGACAGCTGAGCTTCTGAAGACAGATCACATGCATGTTTTCTACTTTAACTGTAAGAAAGATGCAGTCAGTAACTGCAAGAGTATCATGGACAGATAGTCAAAATCATCTTCATTCTGATAGCTTTAGCCTTATAACCCTAGGAGCATAAGGAAGAGCAATTCCCACAAGAGACTGCATTGAGCTGACCTGGCAAAAGGACAGGGCTTACTGAACCAGTCAAACACAGCAGCCTCCACAAATACAGTCCTGGTGACATTTCTTAGAAAACACAGGGTGTGTTTTGGTGGTGGTAGGATATATGTGTGTGTGAAGTCTCAACTTGTTTGAAAAACTCCTTGAGATGAACTACTTACTTTCTTTCATGATGGGTAGCCTAAGGGAACACAAAGACTGTGGAACAATAAAATAGTCTGGGAAAAAAGATATTCCGGTCATACTCACTAAAAACTGTAGTCTGATTCAGTCTTTGAGACAAAGGCTGAAAGCTCTGACTATTCTCCACAATGTTTAAAATTGCTTCTTCATTAATAAGTGCTTCCTCTTCTTTATCAGCATGCATCCTATTGGAGTCTTTAAAAGAAAAAAAAAAGAGAAAGCATAAAACTTGAGTCAGAGACATCAATACATTGTGAAAGCAAGCCACTTTAGAATGGGTTTTACTATCCAAGTATATTTCCCTTATTTGCTGTAGCAATTTTAGAAAGGCTTACTCTAACAATAGTAAAAATAAAACCAAAACTACTCTTTGGTTTTCATAACTAACAATTACAATTTCCTCAGCTTACTTCTGCTAATAGCATAAACAGCCAAACCATGACACAGATTTATGCCTAAACAATTAGGATATTAAAATAACTCACCTTTGCTCATCTGTTTATCATCATGCACTTCTACTGTATTTGCTGGTGTACATGGAAAGGCTTCAGGAGAAAGTACCTCAGAATGTAGTGTTAGCTCAGCAGAGAACTCCTCTGATCCATTACTGTAGTCCAATGATCCTGACAACGTTCTAGTTAATTGAAAAGCAAGTTTTAAATGCATATTTAAGATTTGCATAGAATACTATATTTTATGACAAATGGCTAAACACTTACACAGAGAAGTCATTTTGCTTGAGAATTTCTTTAAGTCTCTTCTGAAAAAATTTTTCACTCTCTGTTGCTGGCACAAATCCACGGTCTTTAAAATTTGAAAAATATTTGTTATTCAATTTTACTTTGACCTCTCAACACAGAGAGCAGCTAAAATTACTGATTTTATTAAGAAAAGGCTCAAAGTAGAAGTGCCTGCTAATTTTCAGTGCCAAATCTGAGGCCTGACTTTCCAAATGTATTAAAAAAACTTTTAAAATACTTCACATACTCCCACTGATCTCATCTGCAACATGTGAGTATCAACAGCATTTACAAATCACGATGCAATTACATCAAGATGAGAATCCAAGAAAAATCAGTGAACAATTTTGAGAAGTCTGGCTTATGCAGCCTGAATAACATTACACAGATAACACAGAAAAAAAGTCAATCAGAAAGTCTGCCTTAGCCAGGAACCTGTCTCTTTCCTTCTTGCAATCTTTGGTCTTACTTGTAAAAATATCATTCATATTTTAAAAGAAACATGGCCTAGGTTCTGCAGAGAATAGTCTGTTCGTTATGCAATTACGTTGCAGAGCACAGTCTTCCCTGTGTAATGAATTTTACATAAAAATACAGGGATTTGTCTATCCTATTAGAATTTTAATCTAATATCACCTTAGCTATAATTCCGCAGAAATTAAATGGGACTGCCCTTGTGCATAAACTACAATGGAAAGCTTCAAGATAAAGAGATTTAGTTTTGTTGGTATTTAAATGCTTTCCATCACAAAGCATGCAATCTTAATTGCATTATCATTCATTCTGTCTAGAATGTTTTGCAGATAACTGAATCATGATGTTGTTAGGCAAGGTTACATCATCTTGCTTTCAACATTGGAAAACACATACTGGACCATCAGTAAGCCTGGAAGTGAAAAAAAACCAAGCACATCTAAAAAACCCTCAAACATGATACACCAGTTTGAATTCTGTCCTCTTGCTTGCTTCTTATTCAGAGTTTTGGATTAACAGCTGCACAATTTTTTATTTATTTATTTGTTACCTTGTGACTCAAGTGGTTTAATCTGAGAAGATTCACATTTCTGTCTCCGTCGCTGCTTTTCATCCTCCCATATAGCTTGCAAACCAGGGTTCCTGCCAAACTGGGCTGAAATATGCAATTATAAATGAAGGAAAGTCTGCCAAAGTGACAAAGCATTCTCTCCCCAAACTGGATTCTGACACTCTTCTTCATCTCTTTGTCATTTTAGGCTGCTGTTGTTTAATTGCCATTCCTGCCTTACTCTAGCATTTGGTATTGTGTATTAACTTCATTTGTTTTCTAGATCGCCCATTTGTAATCTACATCTTTGGCTTTTTCTGGTCTTCCCACCAAATGTGTGTATATATGTATATATAGGTGCACGTTCATACATATGCATACAGGCACACTTCTGATGTTGGTATTTCCATTACTAATCTTCCTATAGGTCTGAAACCCTTTGTTATGCATTAACAAAAATCTCTTTATATTGCTCTGATAAGACACTATTTTTATAACCTCTTTTCTTTCAGAGTTAATTAATTTTTTAAACTATAAATTTGGAGATCAACCATTCACTAAAACTGAAATCTGGATTGTGATTCAACTAAGCTGAGCTTTAAAAGAGTGAACTATGACAACGTATTTTCTGTTCTAAAACCATTTTACATGGAAAGTTATTAACACTTTACCTTCAATATCCAGTTGATTCAAGATGTCAGCAGCTACTGCATCCACCTCCAATTCACAGGTACTTTGTGGCTCAACACCTTTCAACATTAAAGAGCTGTGACAACATAAATACCACAGGTTAATTTTATCAATACACTGAGTTTGAAACATGCATCATCTTTTTTTTTTACTGGACCAATATCTAAAATTATTCAGAGGGAACAGGATTGACTGAACGCAAAATTATCAGTTCCTCACCTGCAAATCCTTAAACTAATGATCATATTCAAATCTAATTAGTTAAGAAATCTGTACCTTCAACTTAAAGGGTTTAACGTTTTCTTTTGTGAGGAGAAGAGGAAAAGCTGCTAAATAACTTGAAGTACTAAAGGTATTACAATAATGCTCTCCTCCTCAAATATAAGGTGGAATGTTCTATAGAACTTAGCCAATAGGAACAGGTGTGTAGGCGGGATCATGCACCCAGAAAAGAGAGCGGAAAGAATTTTTCTCTCTCATTCACAGAACACTTTAACATTTACAAGTAGGTTTTCTGGAATTTTTTCTTTATTTAGCCTGGTGAACAAGAATGATTATTAACAACCCAAATACATGCTGAACTAAGGATAACTGGCTTGATGAAGACTTACTAGAAACAGATTCAAGATTGTTGCACAATGATCTGATCACCTTCCTGCTGTGCCTTTTCAGATCTGCAAATGTCAGCGATCTTCCACTTGTTAGTGAACAAATTTTAAAGAGTCCATGGAGGAAACTAACAAACAGAAACCACCTCCCAGGTTTATTGTAAAAGTCTGTTTACCCTTTCAATTTTTTTAGGGCAACACTGAAAATCCACTCCAAGCTCTTCAACTTTCTAGTAGGGCCTGTAGCAACAGGACAAGGGGTAATGGTTTTAAACTGAAATGATAAGGCAGGGCTGGCAGTCAAAACTGCACACTCCAAAGACTTGTGTGGACGCTAATAAAGATACCTGACATACACAGTAAGTTCTTCATTAGACTTGAAAAGTGTCTTCCCAATACAACAGTTTTGCAAAGAAAAACAGTGGTTTAGGCAATGCCAAAACCATGATTTGAGAATATCTGTATTAGAATAGTGTTAGAAAAGATGACTTAGCAAGTCCCAGGCAAAGCTTTTCACAGCATCTATGTTTCATTTTGTAAGAAGGAACGTAGACAGAATTGCTCACCAGATCAAACTTGTAATACAGATATATGAAAGACACGGTTAAGTGCGGTGATGTAAAAGCAATCCAGATGCACAAGAACAGAAATTTACTCTCACAAGAAGCAAGATGAATCAGGATTGCACAACACTGAGTTGCCATGGCTAGTCTACTTGGGATACTCATACCAGTTAATTTTAAGTTGCCTTTTATACCTACACACCAGGTGAAAAACTGCAATACAAATCTATTTTACTTTTGTATAAAAAGCTCCAAACGCATTATTTTGAGAACAGAGAAAATGGTCCTTATTTTTGAAGAAAGTAAGTTTGTTTGCACTGTCCACTGAGATAAAAACTATGGTTTAGGATGAAACTTGTGCCCAAAGAAACTACCAACGTTTGGTTTCTCAGACATTAAGGCAATTAATTAAGGCTACAGTCAACACATATTTTAAAAAGTGCTCACTACATAGAGCTAGATAGATCAAAACCCTCAAAAACCTTGAAGAATAATCATCAAGGTCAGTTATCTTAATTGACCAATATTACTGACAGCCTAAGGCAACAAGCTCTGTAATGACCATATCTGAGGTTTTTGTAATGTTAAACTGAGCACAAGAGACAAAAACTAACTCCATGGAGAATCTGAAAGGTGTTGAGTCAACTGTGCTGATAAGGACTCTAAAATTTGATGTAATAATTTTCCATACTCTGTTCATGGCAGAAAACATATCCTGGTTTGCAGGATGTTCAAGTGACTTAAATAATGTGCCCATTATGTTAAAAAAATCAAATAGCTAAATAAAAACATGCACAGGCTGACAAGTGAGAAAAGCAATTATGACAGCCACAAACCTAGCAAAAATCTGCAATATTACATATCTGCTAGACTGTGCAGAAGTGTTATTTGACAGATCTCTCCACTTCCATATAAACTAGTGTCTAATAGCAAATGTAGGATTTTAAAAAAGAGTGTTTCTCAAAAGCATTCTACCAATCATTCTACTTTTAACACATCATGTCCAAGTGGCAGACTTGACTGGCAGATTACTCTAAGTCTGATGTTTACCAGAAAGTTTTCTCAATGCATTTCATCATTTATTATCAGCTGCCTGAGTGGGATAACAAAATGCATCTCATGTCCAGAACTCCTGATGTCAAAAACTGCTGGATAGCACTACCAGGTTCAGGTGACTGCTGCCCAATAATTTAGGGTAGGCTTTGAAGGTTTCAGTGCAATAACACTGGCAAGTATTTACCTAAAAGCCTTACAATATCAGGGATTCCTGGGCACTAGAGATTTTGCACATTTGTCTACTTCATAACAAAATCATTCCAGAATTACACTGAAAGAAGTGTCTCTGGCTTAATACAGTGCACTAATCATAGCAGTGAGTCAGTAATTTGGAGATTTGCCAGGGGCAAGACAGGACATGGCTGGGCTAAATGCTGTTCTTGGTAAGTGGCTGAGTAGCAAGGTGCTCTCTAGTATGAAAGGAGTTCAGTCACCAAGAAACTTTGACATAGTTATCAAATATTTTTTGAAATAAGGAACCATCACTAGCATTTACTCATGCAAAATGCTACTCATGTTACACATGTGACTTTTAAATTTTGTACGTTACCTTCCAGGTATGCAGAATTGTATTTCAGCCAAGTGATACACTGCGTTCCAAAGCCAAGAAATGCCCTATCACTGGCACTGTTTGGTCAAACAACAGAACTTGTTCACTGTCACTTACAGCAAGGACTTGGCAGATACATGTTGGACTATCTCTAAAATGTATTCACAATGTACGTGAAGGATAATGAGTCCACATAGGCATCCCAGTCACTAAGAATACAAGACAGGCCTAGACATTTTGTGGTCTCAAACAACATTTGATTGCCTTTTCCCTTCTTGCTTTTTCTTGACAGAACAACTAATAACTTAAGCATACAGCTGAAAGGTGGGGAAAGATTTTTTCGATCTTCATATGTGATATAAAGGACAAGCAAAGAATTTGGAAGTACAGTGATATTTAGAAGAAACTCCAAATGCTACTGGAAATAGCAGTCAAGTGGTAAAACTACAGTAAGTAAAAAAATTTTGCTAAACAATTCACAAAACAAGTATCTCAACTTGAACTGGATAGAGGTTGAAGAGAACTGAATAATAAAGTGAGGGGACTCGTGCAGGTATTGCACATGAAACTAGAAATGAGTACAGCTGTTGATATGGAAGTTAAGTATGTTGGGAATACAGAACATACTTTGTTAAGGAAAGAGAAATAAAGGAAGAAAGGCAGCTTTACAGCTACTGAGTTATGCTGTAGACTGCAAAAACAGAAACAGTTGAATCACAATCATTTTAGGAAACAATTACGAGTTTCCTTGGATAGGTATCTCATACTATCTGGGTCAGATTTACCCTCAGTAAGGCTGATCATGACAATTATAGATCCATTAAGCCAGCCTAGAAGCAAATTTTCAGAATTTGAAAGGAAATGGAAGTAGGAAGGCAATATGTTGGGCATTGCTGTATGGGTTAGGTTACAAGAACACTGTTTTAATTTAATGACTCCCATAAATAATCCAGGAGAAATTTTAACAGGCAAATAATTTTGTGTAGATACAGAAGAGAGTAAAATCAGATCTGGAAAAGTTTAGGTTTGTGGCTTTGCTATAGCATGTAACATCCTACAGCATGGGGAAGACAGTCATACTAGAAAACCCTTAATAAAAAAATTAATTTTCTAAACAAAAGAACATTTAACACAGGATCAAATGGAAACAATTTCAGCTGCAGGAATCATAAATGAGTTCCTAGTTTATTAAAGCATTTTAAAGCTAACTAAATGGAAATTCCATTCGGTTATATAGAAAGGACAGAGCATTGATACAAAGTGTGTAGCACTGAATGTAGACCAATTTCTGTGACTGAGCTTATTTCACATCTCATTAATACAGCCGTGTAGTAATGAAGTATGTTGATAAGGCAAACAAGTAGAAATGCTGGATATATAATCAGATCATAGGATCAGAAAACAAAAGCAGGGTAACTCAGAAGTAGAATAACAGAAACAGGATGAAATTTTAAAATGGTATGAAAGACCCTATAGGAACTTACAATGGATTCCAAACGGAAGATTCTCAATTGGAAAAAGAAAGAAGAGAAACATCTTGTATTAATAAATCCTAAAATGCGCACAAGCCGAATTAGCATGATAAATGAAACTGTGAAGTGTATCAGGAACTACCATTATCATTGCATATGGTGTACAGAGAATTTGTGTGGTATATTATTTAGTATTCAGGCTTTATGTTCAAGAAATAAATTCCTGCTGGCAGAAGCACAGCGAGTGAATGCCAGGGAAATGGACAGGTTTGGTATTTTCCCCATTACTGTTAACATCCCACTTCTGGAACATATGTGAGTGCTGGAGAAGGACTGGCATGAGTGAGGTGCTGCACCCCTGGCTGTATACACAGGAGCATGGAAGGAGGAGGAAAGAAGACCTGTGGTTAGAGCCATGAGGATGCATCTTTGGCTCCTGCTCTGCTGAGCTCATCCCTCTCTGGTTTTGACAGCCAGGAAGTACTACTTTGCTTTCTTTTTATCAGCCTCCCCCAGATCTGTGTAAAGTAACATCAGAAAATCCTGGTCTAATTTATGATCCAACCTTTAATATTTAAGGAAGCTGGCTTGCAGAACCAAGCCAAATAAAAGTTGAAATGGACTGTGAATGAAACATGCAGCCAAAAAGGAGAAGAAACAGCCCATGAACAACTGCACATAAAGTGACCAGAAATAAAATTTCAATACAACTGTCAGATGAATGTTGCTGCAAAATCTCCATGATTTTAAAAGATTCCAAAAAAACCAGACATAACCAACAGAAGGCTCATGTTTTTGCATGCTAGAAAAACCTGAGGTATGGTCTAAGGCACACACTTTCTACTGGGGAAGCAAATTCTCCCAGTACATAACACTAGGAGGATCTGTGGCATATTGAACCCAACAAGCTCTTCAGAGAAGAATGACAAGATCCACCCAAAGACTGAGAAGACTACTGCATGACAGAAGGACCTGCCAAGCACTAGCAAATAGCTTAAAGAAAGAACTTCCTGTAGATAAACTATACAAATCAAAGTGGCTTCAGATACTTGAGTTTCCCTCCTCTCCCCAACTCTGGCAACAAAATCCCCAAAATTCCAGAAATATTCTGTTTTCTTATAGAAGCAAAATGTTTACAAATTACAAACTGTAGAATAGGATATGCCTAGGAAAAAGGAAAAGCATGGGAGACAGACATAAAAATTCTAAGCTGAGATTCTTATGTAGCTACCATTTGAAATGGAAAAACTGAAATTCTCTCATAACACAGTATTCAGAGAATCATAGAGTCATTAAGGTCAGAGAAGTCCTCTAAGATCATCAAGTCCAACTGTTAATCTAGAAGTGCTAAACCATGTCGTCCAAGCACCAGATCCATATATTTTTTGAACACTTCCAGGAGATTCAAAAACTCCCTGGGCAGCCTATTCCAATGCCTGACCACCCTTTCAGTGAAGAAACTAATATTCAACTTAAACCTCCCCTGACACAACTTCAGGCCATTTTTTTTTGTCCTCCCACTTGTTACCTGGGAGAAAAGCCTGACCCTCACCTGGCTACACCCTCCTTTCAGGCAGTTATAGAGAGCAAAAGGTCACCCCTGAGCCTCCTTTTCTCCAGGCTAAACAACCTCAGGTCCCTCAGCTGCTCTTCACAGGACCTCTGCTCCAAACACATCACCAGTTTCATTGCCCTTCTCTGGACTCACTCCAGCCCCTTAACATCCCTCTCATAGTGAGGGGCCCAGAACCGAACAGAGGTTCCAGATGTGGCCTCACCAGTGAGGTGACGTGAGTTAAGAATGATTACAAAAACACAATCTGTGAACTGATGCGTAAATATTCTCTAGCTCTTCATCAAAGTCATCATGTCAAAACCCAGAAAGTCAAATGTTGCTCATTATCTCGCAGCTGGATTTTTATAACCATATACCACAAAGTGTCAGATGACCAAAACTATAAAAAGAAACTAAATGATAATTTGTGTCACATGCTTACCTTTTTTTTTTTTTAACATGTAAAACATATAAGGGTCCTTTAAATGAGACTGGAACTTTGTATTATGTACAAGTTGATGTATATAAGAAATTATGGCATGCAACAGAGAAACCTGGGATGCTGACCTTGGTATTTCATCTTCTTCCCATTCAGTGAAAGATACGTTGCTTGAATTTTCTGGCAAATGAGTTCTATGATGTTTACTTACACCTGATGTATCACCTAGGGAAAAAAGCGGAATGAGAAATTAATGCATTTATGTGGCAATTATTTTTTAAAAATATCATTATATAACTGCATTTATTATTTAATATTACCAGTCCACCTGCTCCTAAAGAATAAATAGCATTACATGATATCATCTTCACACATTAACTATGGTATTATATTAATGATCTAATTTTCTAACACATAGACGCATATAAAACGAAAAATATATTTCCAACACACTGACATTATTAGAACTACATTTGTTGCATTCTACTCATATCTTAACCTAAATTCAATCTTCTACTATTTGTGAAAATTTCAAAATAAATCATACAGAATCTGATGTAAACTTCAGAATTTCCTGGCCACAGTTCGAATCCCAATGGAAATCAAAGCCAAAGAAAACACTAAATGCTACTTCACACTTTTCCTCTTTCCTATTTGTGAGCTGAAAGGGAATATGCAATACATTCCAGATACAATGGTAGTAGCAGTAAGTAGAAACCTGCAATGAAGGCAGACGTTGTCTGACCTACAAATAAAGAAAACACTAAGTTTGCTCAGAGGTCTCCATGTAAGGAAGCGTGCTCCAAAGTCATGCTGGTGAAATCCTTGCTGAAGAATTCCTACCTCCCTTGGGGTCTCCACCTGATCCCTTAGTCTTCAGAGAAAGACAACATACACGGGATGTGGCACAAGAAAGAAAAATGCCCAGAAATGGAGTTGGAGGGAGGTAGAAAGGGAGAAGACTTTGAAAATTACTGTCTCCCACTTCTACCTGAAAGACCAGCTTGAACCTTGACTTTTCTCAGCTCTGTTAGTGTCACGCACTAGCAGTTTTCTGGTATTAAATTAACCTTTCAGCCATAGCAAACACTTCTGCATTTGTTGAAGATACACCAATTAAACAACTCAATTGTCAGAGGTCTTCAGTAATTAAGTATTTATTAGAACATGTATTTTTAGTCTATAAATTTCATAACAGTGTTGGCAATGTGAATTCCACCACTTGGAATATTAGGTTTATGGATATGCCACATAGCAAAAAGCCCTAACTTACCACAGAAGCAACTGGCAGGCACCATGCCAAAAAAACTTTAGAAGTTACAAACAGAAGCAAGCAGGCTTAATTCCGTATGTTGCAGACCAACTTTACTGCACCCACATTAGTTCCTGCCAATCCTGCCCCTACATCAGACTCTTAAATATACTGACATGGTACAAAGATGTGGCATTCACGTGGGCTGAGAAGAGACACTCTTGTGCTTATGCAGAATCAGCTCACATTTCAGTCACACCTGTGCTGTTATGGTCTATGCACTTCGATGCCTAAGCAGGTCAAAAAATATCTGATCCCATTTGCACAGATCCTGCTCAAACCTTGCACACCTTACTGTCAGTGCTGTTCAAAAGTGATGACTTGTCCTGCACAGCTAGGAAAAAATGCAGCCACGTTTTCACTATAGCACATCAGCTAATTCTCCATATTAAAAGGTGATCTGATTATGCACGGAAACATCTCTTGTTATTTTTCATCTGCAACTTGATTATTTTGAGTTGATGAAATGGAACTGAACAGTTGTATACTTTAAAGGAAAATATATCTCACAGCACCTATGCAAGATTATAGGCCAACTGGCAAAATATATACTACTAGTTTTTAAATTTATATGCATTTCAAATACCACACTACAGCAGTTTCAGTGCATTATGCCCTTTCTTATTCTCTATGAACTCTGTTTTCATATACTTCTGAAAATCAAGGCTCAAATTTCTGTATCAGTTTGTTTCTTCAGTAAAGTTAATCATAGGGATAGGGATTCAAAGACACTCAATAGTCCCCTTTTCTTGATATAAAGATCTTTAAAGACAGTAGGAATGACACATCAAGGACTTTCAGAGTCATATTACAGAAGCAAATTCAGCTACTGAAAATAAAAGTTTTGCAGCGGTTACAGTGGCATGTGGGTGCATGAATGAACAGACAGCCTTCTTCACAGCCCCTAAAGACAAGGACTTGAGAAAATGAACTGTTGCATCTTCTGGATACAAGCGACTGAAAGCAAAATACTCCTGCTGCTACAAATTTGCATGCTGACCTCTCTCAGCCTTCAAAAAAGTCTACTTGTCTCATTGAAAAAATACCACTATGAACAGGCTCCTGAGGCTGCTTGCTTACATTAACAAACATATTAATTGCCAGACTCATTTTTATATCATCATCTGCAAGGAAAGTAAGATTAAATGTTTGCTGAACATCTTTTGGTGAAGTCTTTTACTGCTGTCTAAGAAACAATGTTTGGCCTGGCCTGGCCTGTGTGACACAGCTATACTTGACTGAAGGGAATGCACACTCCCACACACAGATGCTGAGGAACAGGCAAGTGAAGTGTGTCAGGTGTAAGCAGAGGCTGTGCCTCCTACACCACTGCAATAGCCTGAGCTCAGAGGGGGCTGCTGTCCAAGGACAGGCCTCCTGACACCAGTGCCTCTGTCAGGCTGCACCAGAGACAAACCATTTGTCACTCGGCTGCTGTGCCAGGAGCAGCAGACAGTGATCCTGTGCCTGGGGACTCCAACAGACTGAGGCAGGCTACTGATGCATGTGTGATGAGGAGCCATGCAAAGCAGAATGAATCTTCCTAGGAGCACTGCAACCAGTATGTGATGAAGCCAGACAAGATTGTGTCATTTTTTCCTATTATTTTATTGGATTCTTCCCTATAAGAATAATTAAAAGTCCACTGGTCTCAGCCCATGCTTCTCTTTCACCCCCTTGTTCCCATTCACAACTTAGGTCTCTCAACCTTAAATAAATTATGAAGGAGAATATAAATAGCTTATGTTTTTCATCTATCATCTGAAACAGAGAAAAAAAAGAGCTATGGAAAAAGAATGGAAGCAACTACTTGATACAATCACACTGCACGTTTCCAGAAGGCTGACTTGAATATTTGGAAGACTAAAGGTACCTGACTATTCTTCCTCAGGACTGAAAATCCTGAAGATGCTCTGTCCATGGCTCAGTTTTTGCCTTCCTACAGTTCTAACACCAGCAAAAAGTACAGCCTATTGTTGAGCAAAAAAGTATTTTCCTTTAAACTGCATTATGCATTCCTTTAAACTGCAAGAATTAGTTATGAAACTCCATGGGCTAATCTACTGCTGTCTGAATATGCAAACATAAAAATAAAGAGGAAATTCAGTATGATTATTGCTTGGCATTTTTACAGAAAAATGTTTCACCCTTCCTTTCAACTTTTGCTTTAGCTGTAGGAATAATTATGATTTAAGTAAATAACACTTATTTTACTAAACATTACATACCAAAGGCATTATACTTTTCCTACTGTTATCTCTCCTTTATAATGAAGAATTTAGAAGAATTAGGGATGTTCTCACCAAATTTGATTTTTATGTCAGTGTGCACATCCAAAATGGCAAATTAATTTTTTAAATACCTCCTCTGCTCACACACTAACAATTCAAATTTTACCTTAGAGCAAATGACTTAAGCACAAACACAAGCATTTTAATTAAGAACATTGATTGTCATCAGAGCAAAATCATTAGCCTTAATTTTGTAAAGACACTACTGCAACAAAAAAAAGAATTTGAATTGATGTAAGAATCAAAAACATAAAAAATAAAGCAACAGTATTATTATGCTATTTTTCATATCATTTCTTCAACTAAATATCAACAATTTTTAATCTTCTAGAAAAGAGATGTGGTCATCCTGTGAAATGGTCACAGCTGCACTGCTGACAGAACACATGTTTCTTGATATACAGCATCTCATTTCAGGAAGCAGGCTCTTCCTCAATCCCCATACAGAGGCATAAAAAGGAAAAAAGCTACATATGGACTATGCTTTGACATAGAAAGCAAACTTCTGGGAAACAACACGATACTCATTCAGCCAAAATACAGCAAAAGCCTGACAGCTAGTGACATCTTGTTCAAAATGGTAGTTTTTAGCCTTCAAAACAATTATCTGGTCTTAAGAAATAAACACCTTACTTTTTCTCCTTGCCTTTCTGAATTTGACAGCAGCCAGGTTTATTAAATTCATTCCATATAAATTGTAGTCTATGAAGAGTTGGAGGAGGTAGGGAATATGGGCTTCGTGAGGCTGGTAAGATTTGTTCATTATGGCTCCACCTTGCAGAAGCTCACAAACTCTGAAAGATAAATTAGGACATAAATAAAAAATTATTTCAGTACAACAATATTGATATTTGACTTCATCAAAATGTAGAATACTTAGACATTTTAAATTTTGCCTTAGTTGTATTTTTAAATTAAGAACTGTGTTTTCACAATAACAGACAAACAAAAATTATCTCTGCTAATAATAATACAATACTTGGGTGTTAGTTACAAAGGAGACTTGAATCCTTCAGATTAAGAAACATGAAACACTCTGAAAAAAACCATTCTATGATATTCTATTCCTGCAAGTAATCCAAAAGCCACTATAGGCCATGGAAATCTTTCAACAGAACAACTGTGGCAGCTGTATGCCTACACACCAGTAATAAGTTTGAATGTCTCTCTAGTTCTCCTTGACATTTATATATAAGAGACATATAATGTCCTTCAGGGTTTTCAAGCTACATATTTTATACTCAGAAGCAGTTTTTTAAAACTCTGTAGAAGGACAAATTCTCTCTTTTACACAGCTACACATTAAAAGATAACCACGAGTATTTGGATAATTATAAACTGGTACAAAAAGTTTCTTTCAAATTAACAGTATGCAACTATACAACAAAGAAAAGCACTAAGTATTTCTAAATGCAACAAAGTGGGATTAAAAATAAAGTTTAATACAGAAAAAAGAAAGGAATTATTTAAGTAAAGTGTCAGTCCTTATTTGGAGAGGAGCAATTCAAACATGAGAAGCTTCAAATTTTGAAACACCTGTCATGTCATACATTAAGAACGATATCTTACATCATGCAAAATTTCACTCGCCTAGAAGAAAAATCAGACAATCCTGTCTTATGAACATGTATTAGACCTTTCAAAAAAAGTTACAGTATGTAATAGCACACACTCAAGGGATTTCAGTTTATGCTTGGAAAATAATTTCTCCTTATTTATTCCTAAATTTAATGCAACTACTTTGACAGTAAGACTGAAATCAACAGCACTTTCATACAACAGAACATTACTCTATTGAGAAATAGAGAACCTGTCTAATAAAAAAACCTATTCAGTTTTCCAAGTAAATCTTAAATTTAGTAATTTTTGCTAGAATTAAAACCTACTGAAATTTACTTCATAATAGATGAAATAAAGCCATATGAAAGACAGCTACACTGTTTTCCTTAAGAGTTACAGGAAAAGTAAGCTGATGAAAATTTATTTAAGTGTTCAAGAATTACAGTAAACACAGAACAATTAAAGGCAAGTATGTTTTGGTATTGCTTTCCTAACATGCTACTGCTTTAAAAGATCATTGGTGTGTTTAAAATTAGCAATTTTTAAAGTGTTTTGAAAACTGTGAGACAATAATTTCGGAGCTTTTATTATGTTAAGTTACTGGTGAATCTTGTTTCACCTGACTTTTTAATTCAAGATATAAGGAAATCAGACAGAACTTCGTATTTCCACATCCTTACCTTTTTACCATTGCAGGATTGTAAAGATAAATCTTCATAAACTGTCTCTCCTTTTCATGGTACCCATAAAAAGGCCTGGAGAGAAAGAAAGAAAAGCAAGAAGCTAGGTAGTTATGCTGTGGTATTTATTCAATGACACTTTACTATAAAGAGTATTAAATAAGTATGTCTATCTACCCAGGTAAAGCTGAAGATGTATTTCATTTAGGTCTTCCCCATTAGCCTCTTATGCAAACAAACAAAATACCTGAAACACTCTCTTGTGCTGCTTTGAGGCAATAAGCAGCTGACTTTCAGTAATGACTGTTCTGAAGTTCTAAGGTAAGAGAGGTGAAAAAGAGACAGGTTCTCCTGTCCTTTTCCCACTTATTCAAGTAAAGATTGTCATCAGCAGTTTACTCTGCCCAGCTTTCATTATTGAGATGAATACCTATACTACAATTTACACAGTTCTCACAAAAACAACAATATCAAGAAATCTGGTAGGTGACCTTTGTTGCTGTAAAAACATCAGAAAGTTCTGATTGAAAATAAAACCAATGTATTGCCGCCACTTTACTCACAATATTTAGAAGCCACCAAACTGGCTGGGAACAGAAATATTATCTTCCTACACTTAACAATTAGAAAGAATGTATTTCAGAAATGCATGAAAAAAGCAAATAAAACACAGTGCTGCACAACACTGAAAATTAGTGTTGAAGATGAAAAACTCAATACATGTATCTACATTACCTGTGTTTCTCCAGGATATTTTCCCATTTTTCAGTAGATTTGACTTATTTTTCAGCCCTTGGTTATTCAAGCTAAATAAAAATTACCTAAGAGAATCCTTAAAATGCTAACATTCAATATGAAAAGCTACACTAAATGAAACAATAGACAACTTGACTGTTTAAGTAAATGCATGTTTAAGAGCCTTCACTTCCTAGCCTGTGCTTCTGTAAGAATCAGACGGATAAACATGACTTGACAGTCTCTGTGGGGACCATTTTATATGAAAAAAAAAAAAAAAAAGAAAAAAAAGACCACCTAGGATCAGGCTCCTGCAAGACATACCTGGTCTCAGGGAACCTAGAAAAACCCAGAGAGGTAGAACATGCTGCATGGAAACTACTGCTCTAACAGCACAGACAGAAAAAGCTAACAAGAACAGATTTTGCAAAATAATAGACACTAGGATACAATTTAGGAAAAAATGGTTGTGTCAAGAAGGTTTTTGGGAAAACCTGTTAACTATGTTAAAGGCAAAGCAAGTGAGAAGAGTAATTTACAAGTTGTACAGCCCTGTATGAAGACATACATGGGTGGGGAATGAAAAAAATTAGCACCGCAATCACCCAAGTCCAAAGTGCTTCTATGTAGTACAACTGCAAAAAAAAACATTTCAAAACTGAAAACCAAAACTCCTGACAGGTCATACTTACATTCCAGATACTAATGATACTTTGAAAACATGTTGAACAGTAGAAGATGGATTGCCCAAAGCCACATTGAGTGCTCTGTCAATGCTGAATGCCACTTGCCGAAGGTAGCATTCTGGATGCTGTCCAAGACCATCGTATGGTACATAGAGGTAAGGAAAGACACCATGTAAGTGGAGACAAGTCTTCTGACCTAAAAATAAAAGGTAAACATTAATTTTCTAATGACTACTTTTTCTTCTTCTAAGTAGTTGATACATCTGAATTTTTTTGTATTGTTTTCAGGTTTGCAGACAGGATAAATTTATGGCATAAGTGCAGATGTGTTCCAAACAAAAGGTACTAATGTAGAGCAGTTCTCACACTTGATTCATTGATAACATCAACACAGAACAGATGTGGTTACATGACATACACATGATTACACCTGTGTAACAACAGAATTCGCTACTAATTGTTTTCTTTATAGTAATAACACAACATCTCTCTAAGAATAACTTTGCATACTGAGTAAGTGTTGGATGCCTAACAGTTTCTCAGCCTTTGTGAAAATTTTTCAGTATTAATCACACAACCTCTCAGAAATTAAAACAAACATTCAGAGCATCTATGAGGCCATTCAATATTCTAGTTATTAATGCATAATTTGGGATGTGGAAAAAAAACCAGGTGATTTTCAACTTTTAAAATCTGTGTATCCCTGAGAGATTTCTACTGTATATGCTAATCTCTAGACTTTTAATATGCTTACTTGTCAGCATTAGCTTCTGTGAGTCTGCAATAAGAGCAGAGTGAAAGGACACACCATGAAAACCTTGGTGCTAGATCACAGTCTGAGCTTCTCATTCAGACAAGGCAGTACAGTAATATGGACTGGGACCTCCCAAACCCACCA
Organism: Drymodes brunneopygia; assembly: GCA_013400955.1. Classification (NCBI taxonomy): domain Eukaryota; kingdom Metazoa; phylum Chordata; class Aves; order Passeriformes; family Petroicidae; genus Drymodes; species Drymodes brunneopygia. The sequence continues at coordinate 198,355 of VZTZ01027698.1, forward strand.
CATTTTTGGGGGGCACCAGTCTCAACTACAATGCATGTTATCTGTTCTTTTCTCACCAAAATACAACAAAGTATCCATTTGCCACCTTTTCAGTCCCCAAAATCATTCATGACTTCTCACTGGCCAATGGAAAACTTTCACAGAAAAATACTGTAAGCATGTGTTGCTGATTAACAACCACCACCACCATGATAGGCAGCACATATCCCTTTGCATTTTGTTTGGATGAACTCCCTGCACGAGGACAGCAAAACTGGCTGCGCTTTCATCACCCAGGAGATGAATGCAATAAATAGGGAGCACAACTTCACTGGTCCACAAGACCATTGAAAAGACTTCCAAAAGTCTACTCTTTCAAACTGAGGTTATTTCTCAGCTGGTGGAGCTTGCCTGAAGTATTTACACTCAATCATATACCAGTGGCCACCCAGTAAAGTCCATTAAAGCACAAGACCTTCAGGCTGAGAACTGCCTGCAAATCTTTTACATCTGTGAAAAGAATGCCCAAAATTCCCAGTAACAGGATAGCTTTTTCTGCCTCCTTTTTTAAACTGGAGTCAGATGTATTGTTCTTCAAATTATGTTTAGAAGTAAAATAATTGCTCAAAAAATGGTACTACAAGTCCATTTTCCAAGGTGAATTTTATTCTTCTTGCAAGTCAAGTCCAATGTTGAAATACAATCTATATATGCATTCATAATGCTGAAGTCATCATCTATGAATTCTGCCCATGTCTTTAAAATATTTCAGGAGAATAAAATTCTTATTTATGTACCATGTTTTTCAAATAACAATACACTAAGAGAAAGGGGAAACTAAAGAAACTAAGAACTACAGGTCTGGGGTTTTTTTTAAAGGCAAAATAAAGGACAGTAACAGCTTTAAACAGCAGGAAACTTCTTCACCCTAAGGTGGAAAAAGTCATATACTAGTAGCATGTGAACTGAGAGGACTGATTTGTGCCATGGTAGCAAACCATTTATTTTCTGTACTAAGTCACCAACAAATCCGAGTGTATACTGATGGCTGTATTTAAGACTGATTTTGAAATTCAAGAGTCCCCCATCCAAATATAATTATCAGAGTATGGTTCTACAGTTTCTCTATTCAAGGTTGGTCAGTTGGTTTGGGGAAGGCCTTGAATTTGATTTTTTTTTTATTATTTTTGTTGCTAAGTTGGAAAGAGTGGGTTGTTGTTGTTTGTTTTTTTAAAATGTATCACAGGATCATGTTCAGGGGGAAATTCACACTAGTTCACAAAATAATTTGTCTGAATGCCCACTGCAGCTTAAAAAAACACAAGTGAACAAACTAACTCACCCCAAGCTAAATTCGATATTGGAATACAGACTGAATTTCTGTATATACCAAGGTGTTTGCTTCCTAGAGCTTGTCAGTCAGAATCAGCTATGCAATTATACTTCCTATTTGCAATACTAGACATGAACTCCTTTCAAAAGCATGAATTTTTTCGTATTTTGAGAAATACCTTAGCTTTAATGGTTGTCCAAGTATTCTGAGTTATAGTTAATATATGTCCCCTTAGAACACAAAATTGGAAAGCATCAGAATAAACAGAACTGTAACACAGTCTAAACTTACTGAACTTAAATTCAGATTCAAGTTAAGCACCTATTTAACAGTTCTTGCTGAACTGAAAATGTGATCTTATTGTTGAATAAAAAAGAGAACACATACAAAGAAAGTTTCCTTCTATTTCCTTCTGTTCCTTTCCCCTGTACTCCCCTTTATGTGCAAAAAACCCCATGAAAAACACTATGGCTTTCGATTGAGCAGAGTCAAAATACCACTTAACTCCAGGGAAATCTTATAGAACACACCCTGAGCTGCTTTTCATTTTTGATTCTGCCAAGAAAGCAAACAAGTTACTGCTGAGCTAAGACTCCTATTAGGCTAGCAGCTGTCAAGTTACATGGGTTTACACAGCTATTTACTTTGATCCTTGATAGTACTGATTTATTTATCGTGATATTTGATTATACTGATACTTTTACTTAAAACTGACATTATTACAAGTCTGACTCTGCTACCTGTTAAGAACAGTCATGTATTTACATCATTTGGGTAAAATCATCAAAGCGCACCAAATATCATGATATCGAGTCTGAAGCCCAAATTCCAGTAATAGCAACCATGGTTTGCACTAACCCATTAAAATTCTAGTGGATTCTTTCCAATAGAGCCACAAGGAGAAAAAAGATCTACCCACTGAGGATTTCAGGCTACACAGACCTGCCAATTTACATGAATTAAAAACTTGGCTTGGGAAAAGGTTAATGAGTTTTATAGTTTCAATATGTTAATTTTATGTTCCTGTTACTTCTTGGAGGTACAGAGATGAATTTGTACCACTAGAACAGCACTGAATGCTGCAGTGCCCACCTACAGCGACCAGATGATGTTATTTTTGTATCTGTTCATCAGTTCCTTCTCATCTGTAGAATCAATGGAATTGGTGTTCAACAGCAGATTCTGCATATGACCACTCTCTGCAGCATTTTTGGATACAAAACTGGCCACTGATGGGACAGGCCACTGAAATGTTTCCATTCTGTGACCTCTTCGTGGACCTAAAAGAATGAGGTTTGCACTGGCTGAATTATCTGCAGATCAAGCATCCCAGCATGACTCAAGGGGATGTACAGACACCTGCAAGTAAAGCTGAGGCTTAATCATGAGTCTTTGTAAGGCACTGAATGAAGTGGTAAATGAATGAACACAAAAATTGCTGCTGTAACACAGAAAAAAGGCAATACACAAAACCTTGAGATATTACAAAATACTCCACTAGCAAACTGGCTATGTTCTCTGAAAAGAAGATACTGCCAAACTATTCAATACAGATGAATAGTCATAACAATAACAATGAACCAATACTTCAAAACCAATATAAATGCAGTATTTTCATACAGTATAGAAAGGAAGTCCACCTGCCAAACCCATATTTATAACAGCAAGTGGCATAAATGTTACTGAAGTATTAAAATATAGCATTTTGCATAGTTGAAACCCATGACAGAGATATTAAAAAAGTCAATCTGGTATTTTTTCTGGAAGATGGTTGCCATAGATATTACTATCAGGAGCACATACCAAGCATAATCCTTGAGTTACTCTATAATTTTTTACTACTACAAGAAAAATCTGTATCAACCCTAAGATAGAAAACTTCAATATTATCAAAAGAGAACTGAAACCAGTACGATAATACAATGCAAAGATGCTCAATAACTACTTAGCAAGATACAAGAACTGATGTCTTCTGAGCTCTGAATGCTCAGCAATGCAGGATGATCTGGTAGGGATAAAACTGAGATGAATCTACACAGAATGGCTGAAGCTGGAAGGGACCTCCAAAAGTCATCTTGTCCAGCCCCTTGCCCAAGCTTATGAACACCTAATTTCACAGTGTAAGTTGGAGAACCTGAGGATTATTATTCAAGTGTCCTCATTGAAGTGCTTTTTCATAATTTGTAAACATTGACTTTGATTTAAACTTTTAAAAACTTCTTTCCACCAAGATCAAATTGGATAAATTTCTGTACTAAAGCAAAATGTGAGAATTATTAATAAGGGTACTTATGTTATTATCCAGTTCAGGAATAAAGTTTGCAAACAAGATAGACAAGGAACACATGAATGTCTGTGTATATATTCCAAGAGAAAACAGAAGTCTATCTGTTCTAGATGGAATTCCCCACATACATGACTACCTGCTGGCTCATATTCCACCAAGGGGAAAGCTTCTGCAGATACTGTCTCCATTAATTTCCTCCAGAAGACTACAATCTCATGGGAGAACTATCTGAACAAAGCGTGTAGATCACAGAAAGCAATCAGGTTGGCCAAGAATGATTTACCTTGAGTGAATCCATTCTGACTACTCTAACTTTCAATAGTCAATGAGAACATGTTCTACAGTTGTGATATAGTTCAATTAACTTTTCATAAATGATACTCAAACTTGTGTAGCTCCTATCCCGTAATTCTTAATTTACAAACTGACTACAGAACTCTCACAAACTGAACTCAATACTGGAAACATTTTGAATAGACATTTTCTTTAGTATTTAGAAAACAAAACCGAAATCTAGATAAATATGACTTCAGAGAACAGTTCAGTGTTGGTCTGAAGACATATTCTGCTGTGATATTTCTGCTACAGAACAAGCTGATCCCATTATAAGAAGCGAAGCAAAGCCATAGGGAACAATGCTGTGGGAGTAAAATGGAGACTACAGCAGCATTTAAAAGCATGGCAAAACCCTGAGATTTTAGGAAATCTGGGCTGTGAATTAATAAAGAGATGCAGAAGATGGAAGACAAATGGCTTTTAATATATTTGCAAACTATTAGAAGCACTTTCAGTACATTTTTGTAAAGTGGAAGGACTAAATAAGCATGGACAAGTATTAGAAGAAGAATGCACACAAACACGTCAAGTGTCACTACAGGATGCAGAAAAAAATCAGACAATCATAAGGGATTTCTTTCCTTTAATAGCAACAGTAAAGCAAAATAATTAGTAATCAAAATACATGACACTACCATCTTAAAAAGCAAATTGGTATTTTCAACTAACTGTTGAACCACTTACCTTCAAAAACACTTGAAAAATGAACTGTGAATAGTGATGCCTACGGAGAATTAGAAAACTAACAATCCTGTTGTAAAAACAATTCTAAAAATGAAAACTTGTAAGTGGAATAATATTAGAATGAAATTTCAGAGTAATTTCTTCATGCCACAGAAGTTCCACTGTCTTAGGCAATCTCACTCTTCCTCCAGGAAGAGGCTTCAGAGAGCAACATCAAGTTGTGACAGGAGTATTTCACCTACCCTGCTTGGTAGGTGCAACATGGGCATCTTGCTCACAGTTTGGATGGTGCTTTCCGACTAATTTGTGCTGCTCACTGGGGTGGGCTTGTCAAGCCTGTATCGCTGAATGCCAGCAGAACTGAGCTGCTGGAAAGGGACATGTCTCAATTACTTTCTAGTGCTAACACAGCCTGTGAAACTACAGTCACCATCCTTCCCACAAAGGCAACGAATAACACATGGACTGGTAAAGTAAGGTAATGCTTTGAAGACAAAACCTTTTCCTCACAAAACTTGGGAAAATCTTTCACTCTTAAAACTCTTGCTAAGTCATTCAGAAACATAAGAGTTCATGTTTTTAATCTCAAAGAGTTCTTCAGTAGTATATCACATTAATACAACTCCTTCAATGATTAAATGAAACTTTTAATCTTCTTCCAGAGTCATGATACAAGTCAGCTTTTTCACAAGGACTGAGAAGAAAGGGAGAACTACATACATTGCAGCCGGGATACTAGATAATACTGGATGTCAGAGAACCAAAAATAATGAAATTAGACCTCGCAGCAGCAAGATATCCTCAAAATATAATCAAGAACAGAGTGCAAAGACCTTATTTCATGTATAATATTAGATATTTGTGCCAACATTTTCAGTTTTTCCCCAGGATGTGAGAAAATACTTATTTCAGAAACGCCTGTAAATGGGATCGAAGAAAAATTTTTCTTACATTTGTTGGAATCCAAATGTGTTTGGTTATTTACAATTCTTTAGCCAGTAAGGGTTCCTTGCAACACGTAATACCTCTACTCTTATGAAAACCAAAAGAGAAAAATACTAGGAAAATGAGGTCTTTGACACACTGCAATTAGACTGTTCCTCAGCCTTGATGCAGGGATCCTTAGTGAAGGAGAAGAGCTGGGTTTTTTGTCTGTAATTTAGAATCAGAAACCTCTGTATAACTAGATGCATATTGGTGTGATACCCTCAGCTATAGGGGAAAACAAAGGTCAGAGAAAAGCAGATTCCTGTGCAGTATGAAGATTTGAGCAAGAAGTCCACAAGCTTTCTTGAATTTGTATCTTCCAAAGGACAAATTTCTCTCAGGTTTAGGTAACACCAAATAAAATCACATTTGAAACGGTGATTTTTACTGACATCTCCAACTGATATCCATGCAATAATTTGCTCACTGACAGCTTTAACATCCAGCATAAGTTGTCTTAATCATTTGAAATACTAGGCCTAAGAGACCATGTGGTTTACTAAGTCTTGTGTTCTCCAGTCTAGCAAGCAATGCAACAGTTACACAAAACTGAAGACCATTAGATACTTTGAACTGTGAAGTATGCAAACAAAAAGCCTTTGAGACCTCTGAGGCTAGGATTTACACTGGGAATTACTGTTGATGGCAAGTATCAACTGTAAGTTCCAAAAGCAAGGCTACCTACCATCTTTGTCTTACTGAGAATTTTTAACATATATTTTTTGTCTAATATGTAACAGAGACACTCATGGTTTGTTTTTTTTTTTTTACACATAAACAATGAGCAAACCCCAAGAAAAAGCATAAAAGTTGTAACATTTTATTTAATACATCAGCTCAATGAAGATATTCTGGTTATCTCTGTAAAACTACTTCCTCCTGACTGGAATTGATTAGGATGGATCTCTTTTGAATTCCTGCTGTGACTTTAGAAAACAATCTTAGAAGTCCTACTGATAAGCCTAGCCATTTACAGGATGCAAAGGTACATAATCAGAAAGGAACATCTATTCCCTACTGTTATCACCAAGCAAAAATAACTGAAATATAACTCAAGAAATCTACTGGTATGCAGTCCAACTAAAACCAGAAAGTCCAGAGATGCAGAAGATGATTTAAAAGTATCTCCAGAAATAATGGAGACCAAAGCAGGTAGCATCTCAAAAAGCCAAGACAAGCTATGTACAAACCATTCCTCAAAAGCTGATGACTATGAGTTACAAGAAACAGCCATAGTATTTTCTTCTTTTCTTAAGACACACAAGGTGAGGTCAGGTATTCCCTTATTAAGCACCCATCTATAAAATGAACCACATACAAAATATTATTCTTGCTTTCTCTATTGACAGATTACTCATGTAACCAGCTGGACAATATCAATAACTATTTCTGGAATGAGTGTCAAAAATCACTATGAAGCCAGCTAAGATGAACTAAAATACACAGAGGAGGCAAATGCAGCTGGCCCCAGCTACAGATTCTAGCTATCATACTGGGCTCTTGGCATACACAGTCTGGCAGCACAGTCCAAGCTGCTATTCTGGTGAGAAACACAACCACATGAAAGCAACACAGGCAGACTATGTTAGACCACACTGACCAAAGCATAGCTGAATAGAAAAGAGTGTATTTACTAGTCCCAGGTAAACTGATGAGGTGTACGTCACCACATCCTGCAGAAGATGAAAAAACAAGTCAGTAGTAAAAGGGGAGAGCAGAGTAGTCACAGAGCCTTTTGGTTTCCACTTCCCTCTACAACTGTTCATTAAATACCGACACTGCCACACAAATTCTATCTTACTGATCTTTCTTGGTGCAAGTAACACAAGTCACATGTAAATGGAGAATGGTGCATAGATAGACGTTCAAAGGAAAAGTTTTTGTGGTTTGTAACTGAACTTTCACTTCAACAGGAGGCTCATCTGCCTATTTAAATAGTGTGATGTGTGTGCGTTGCTCCAGCCATAACTCATCGCTTTGTCCTGCATCACACAAAATCAACTGAAACAGTTTTGTTCAACAGGTATTTTCCTGTCAGCCACAGAGCTAGTTAGAGAAAAAGCACCATAAATTATTGCCAAAAATTATTTGTTTCTCTAAACTGCAGGCAAAAAACACCCTGACCTTGTGGTAAGGTTAACAGTGTTTTCATCAGTATCATCTTCCATAGACACTTTTCAGAAATGTTGACTACAAATTCCTGGACAACACCAAACTTGTGTAATCCCCTCAAAATTACACACTGTAGCGCATACGCACTCTTGTGAGTGACATTAGTTTATGTTAACAACTAAATGACATCAATTCTGTTTGTTTTCTCTTCCTCTATTCTTCAAACAGCACTAAATAATACTATAAATATTTCTTGAAGTTTTTGGGTTTGTATTTGCATTAAGATCTCTCACTTGCCAGTAACTGTCATTTCAGCCCACTCCTCTAGCTGATAAAAGCTAGAGGACGTGCTCCACAATAAGCACTGCTCTTAGGCTACCCATAAGCAAATTTGTAACTTAGTACTCCTTATCACACACACCCTTTTATTTCATTAAAGAAATTCTTAACATCCTTTGTATGTTCTAGGCCTATAATTTTTGGACAAGCAGCAACTCACTAGGAAGTGCTTCCTTACCACAGCCATCCTCCAAATTTCTGTGTAAGCTTTTGAAATGACTACGTGGTATGTGACAGTAATAGTAGGGGACAGAATCTCATAACCCAAGAAATAAACTGTGTTCTTAATATCTTACTAACTCTGTGTTCCAAGTTTATGTGGCAAGTGGTGGCAGAGGAGAGGCTGCTGTGGGAAGAGGCCAGAGGCTGCCCTGTGCAGGACACAGCCAGACCCAACACACACACACTGCAAAGCACAGCTGGGTCCCTCAGCCAAGCTGGGGACACTTTCTGGGAAAACATGTTTAAGAAAGGGAACACCAAAGTCAGAGGAAAGTGAAAGAGAAACATCTCCATGGAACAGCAGATATCCCCTGCAGCCCATGGAGGATGCCACAGTGGAGCATAAGGATATTCCTGAAGGAACTGAAGCCCAGGGAGAGCCCACATGAGAGCAGAGGAAAGACATGATGAGGAAGAAGACAGAGAAACACCATTATGTACTGGCTGCAACCTCCCTGCCATTCTCCATGTGAGCTTGCATGGCAGGGGCAGGGTATGCAAGAAATAAAGCTGACCCTAGGGAAAGGGGAGGAAAGGTGCGCTGTTTTGAGTTTGTTTCTCACTACCTGAATCGATTTTAGTTGGCAATAAATTAGCTACTTTTCCCAAACAGAGTTTGTTTTGCCTGCAATGGTAATTGGTAAGCAATTTCCCTGTTGTTATCTCAACCTATTGTTTTACTGTTTCTGTTTTTCCTATTTTACCTCCCCTGCATTACCAGAGTGAGGGTGGTGGGTTGCACAAGCAAGCAACAGGGTGGGAATTTTGCTGTTGGCCAAGTCTGGCTCAGCACACACCACTTAACAGAAATGGTCCTCTGCATGTCAACCTCTAAAACATTATCTATGTCAGACAGTAAAGGTAACAAAGTAAAGCAAGTCTTAGTTTTAGTAGACTACCCTCCACCTTGTGACCTCTAACTGCACCAGAAAACTTCAGAGGGTGTTACAGCTGCAAATCTTTGCTTTAAGCCTTAACTCAGAATAGAAGTTTCAATCGACTTGATTTAACTTAATAAAAACAATATACAGCCACAATCACCAAAGTAACAAAACCTTTCAATGCAACATTAATATATTTAACCACAAGCTTGCCTAAAATGAAGTAGTCCTATTACCATAGCTAACATTTAATGATGTAATGGTATAAACATTGTCCATTTGTTGTGTTAATACATAATTAAACAATGTGGGAGACAGTATTATCCTTTACAACAAATCTACTTAAAAACATATTAGTGAAAGATATGCCTGCTCATGAGTCTTCCAAAAAAGGTTGTGCATGAAGGTGCATAACATTCAAGACATTTCCATGTTGGGGAGAAACTACAGCAAGCAGACAGAATGATAACATGCTCTAATCCATTGAAGCTTTTGAAGTTGAGATTGCACCTCAAATCCTTATTCATAGTTTTTCCTAAAGATTCTCATGACAGGATCTTTCAAGCAGCTACACAAGGAAAACTATTTTCATCTGATAACAGTAGAATTTGGTGTGCCATGAATCCATTCTCAGCCAAACTCAATTCTATAACACGAGAGAAGGAGCAGCTCCATACACAACTTAGAGAAATCATATTCTTGAAAACTTGTGGTCTGAATCCTGATTTATCTAACAAAATTCTAATAATCTTATACAAGAAAAAAAGTCCTTGAAACCAAAAATCACTGAAACTAGCTCTTTTTAGACTTTATCTATGGTATTTTAAAAGAATCTATATTTTAGCTTTTTGCCTTCTTCTGCAAAGATAGTCCTCGGGTGTCTGCCACACCCTCAGCTGTGGGTACTAACAAGCAGGGTCTTTACTGATTCCTTTACAGGTGAACAAAGACCTCAGCAACCACTAAAGCATGACTGAAGTCAATAGATGCTAAATGCAGGCACAGCATCTGTCATACTTTAAATGTGATCTTTTTATGTCTTCTTTTATATTTTACAAAATATGTAAATGAATGCTCTTTCAGTAACACAGGTGTTACTATTTTACTCTACACATTTTGCAATACTATTAAGTAGCTTACTTCTTATTTTAGTTTTTTTTTGCAATACACTACTTTCCTTCCTCACCCTGAATTAGGCATCCATGCCCCTCTTTTCAGCTTTTGTAAAGTCTGGTGTCTTTTGGCAGCACTTGAAGGGTTTCATGGCTATTTGCCTGCTCTAGGCCTTTGTTTCTGCGAAGAATGCCCAGACTTTGTAGTATTCTTATCTTAGGCTTGTTACTGCCATTAACTGAGAACATACACACTTTTTCTACTTCTTCACACGATTAGACCTACAAAATCTTTTTCTGTTTCAGTGCTACAGCAAAAAAATTTAAACATCTGAGCACTTTACAGAAAGCAAGTATCCAAAGACTACTTGCCTTGTACAGATCATTTCATGTGGTTGTCTTGTATTTGCTCAACAACCTTCAGAGTGGCTGTAAAGACTGTAGACTGGATCCTCCACTTGCCACGGCAATGTATTTATAGCAGTATCTGCATTCTTTAAGAAATGTTTTGAAGCGTTACTCAGAAGCATCTGTCACAGATATAGTGTCATCCAGTGTAAATATTCCTATTTCACGAGGTCATCTCACTTGCTATTATATTTTAAATTGCTGAAATCCTGTGCACAATACAACTAACTGGTGACTACCTTTCTGCACAGAAAACAAAGGGTCTCCCTCAAAAAACCAGACAGCAACCTAGTTCCACATTTTAAGCTAATGTCACAAATGTGCTGAAAGGATTACTTGATCTCTCCATTGCTCTGTTCAGATCTGAATTCTCTCTTATCAACACTTATCCCTTTCCCCAAATCTATGATAGCAGCGATACATAGGCAGTATCACAGAACCACAGAATTAAGTAGGTTGAAAAAGACCTCCTAGATCAAGTCCAACCTATGACCAAACACCACTGTGTCAAATAAAGCATGGCACTGAGTGCCATATCCAGTCTTTCCTTAAACACCTCCAGGGCCAGTGATGCCTCCATCACTCTAGGCAGCCCATTCCAATGCCCAACCACCCCTCTTCTGCGAAGAAATTTCCCCCTAATGTCCAACCCAAACCTGCCATGGTGCAGGTTAACACTATGTCCTTTGTGACTAAGTGATATACTACACACTACAAGTTTTTCAATAAAAATAATATTTGAGCAATAATGGGATTTTTTCTATGGTTTTATCTAATAGCATTAATAAAGTGTATATCAATAGTAAAATAACTGCATTAAAATACAAAGATTCCCCCTCCCTAAGTTCTCAGTAGCCCTACTGCTGGTATCGAGTGAATACAGAAAACAAACAAAAAGCCAAATAAAACCCCCTAAAAACCACCACAACAACATAACCCAACCCAAAAAATACACTCTGCATGAAGAGAGGGAGTAAAAAGATAAACTGAGAGATTAAAAAAACACAGAGTGGGAGGTGTTGGTGTGGGGGGAGAACAGGACCAATCTACCGACAGAAATCTTAGTAAGTGCCAGAACAAAGTGCTACAAGTTAATCCTTTGACTCCTCATACATATTATTAAAGTGTATTTGAACAACTGATAGTGACTCTCTCGTGAAACCTTAGCTACATATGATATAGAGTAAAGACCTGGAATCTGCAAGTTAGAACAACATGCTGAATAATTTACTTGCATAATGCATATCTCATTTGTCTAGTAGTTAGAAATTTATGCCGATGAAGCAGACAACAACGCATACAGAAAGATTCATCATCAAGGCAGATGAATAGCACTGTAGTAAGTAAACAGACAGCATTCCCACCTTTCCCTCAGAATTTTTATTGTGATGCTGAGTAGGTCATATGTTAAAAAGGCAGAGGGAATCTTTATTACAGTGAGACAGTTAAAAAGGAGACGGCAAAGCAGTTCTATACTTAATTATATCATTAAACACTGTAATTTTACAGAAACTTAAACCATAATACTTTCTGTTGAAACCCCACAAAAGCTTAAAAAAATTAAAATCTAGTATTTTTATTTTGTAATCTCAGTTTTTCATATACAAGTTACTGTCATTACCACAGTTCAGACTTCCAGGTAACTTCCAAAAAAATTATAAATACATCAGTATTACAAGCAAAAAACCCTCTCAGAGCACATGTTTTATCTGGATTTAATTTTTAACTGTGGATGATAAAAAGATTATGCCTACTTACTGAATACCTGGTTAAAGAATCACTAAGCACCTTGTGCTAACTGCTAGGGAAAATGAAAAAATATAGTATTTATCATGTCACTGAAAATCATCCTAATGTTTCACACAAAGGAGAATACTTCTGGCATCATGACACATAGACTTTGCTATTATAAGAATAATATCAGCTCTTACACATCAGTTCTAAGAACAACTATCTACCAAACAAACTGACCGACATTTGGCCTCAGCCAAAGTGACATCTATCACACTATTTAATCTTCTCAATCAAGATCAGCCCAGGCCAAAAAGAGCAAATCTGGTAAACAAACCATCTTAGGTTCAGCTACTGCTGCATGCTGTCCTCTGTGGTGAATATATACTTTCTCATTTAATTCCAGCTCTCTAAAAGCAACAACTGCACGAGTCACCTTGTGGCTGGAATGAATAATATACTAGACTCCTTATGAACTTTAATCTAAAACCAGTTTTATGACAGTACTGCATGTTCAGCATCTGCACATATCAACTTCAGCAAGTGTATCAAAAGGTGAAATTATAAGTGGAGTTTGGTTGCAAATAGTACAGCTGAAGTACTAAATATTTACTTCTCATACCAGCACATGAGAAACTACATTATAAAGGTTCATGGATTCATCTGAGTTAGAGGTAAAGTACTTGTTTACTGGTCTTTTTTCCCCCCTAAATTTAAATGTCACATTTCTTTAAATATTAGCTATGCAATACTGTTGAAATATAGGCATGTTTTAAGTTACTACATTTTAAAGTAACTTTAAAATATATATATTAAAGCATTATTTGAACCTAGCATATGTAACTGTCCATTTAGATCTTTGAGTTTTCAGATTACAGTGAACTGAATGGAAAACATTTCAATGTTTAGATACCACCTTCGTTCCCCCACCCATTTTTAGCCTTAACACTTAGGAAGAAGAGAAATAACACACCATTTTACAAACCTGGAAAACTTGCTATACATGTTTTTAATTTTTGTCCTTTTATTTCTCTAAGAAAGGTAAGGGAAAGAAAAAAAAACCAAAATACAGCACAAGGAAACAAACAAAAAAACCAATCTCAAAACCCCCTTTGTACTCCAAGCATTTCAATAGAAAAACATCTTCCAGGTGTTTATACAGACAAAATAAGATTGAGAGATTGTTCTTCGGAAAAAGCAATTTGGCTGTACAGTGGAGACAAAATCAGGTGAAAGCTAAGCTGTCCAGGTCATCTGGTCTTGCTCCTGCTCTCCATTTCTCTTTTGAGACTGAACAAGACTGTGGAAATCTGCACTAGGAACTGAGCTGGAATGCCGATCTGGATAAGAACTCATCCTGCAAAACAATTACCCTTTGAACACATATAAGTTCCCCAAGTTCACCATAACTGCACAGCTTACTGTGCCAGCACACAAAGACACAAAACCACAGAGGGCAGCTGTGCACAGTTCTTGCTTCATACAGTATCAATGTCAGCTAATGGACAGCATATGCAGCATTCTAAACTATAATCTAATTATTAGCTACTTTAAAAGCAAAGGGAAAAAATCCTATACTGCCACATTCTTACAAGTGGGAAGGAATGGTTGGTACACCCATATAGCTTATATGTTATGCCCCTTCTACAGAGAGATAAAAAGCAGTTTGTTTCTGCAAATACAAGAAAATACCAGCTAACTAACTGCTCTAGTGTATTTAAGCAAAAAACATCTCTAAATGTTTCTTCCTTCTAAAGCAAGCTGGACAGACAGTACTTTACAGTATTTTTGGCAAACTAGACTGAGAAGGCAAGTAACTTCAAAACACTAATAAAACAGAAAAGGATTTGTTCTACATTTTCAGGACACAAATCCTATCACTTGTAAACCACATCAGATGACTTGAGTTTCATGAGGAGAAAAATAACTAATTAATCCAGAGTGTAAAGCAAATTAAGTATTTCTAAAACTAGAGCAATTGTATTGATGTTACTATAACTGTATCAGAGTTAGGACAGTGGCTACTGAATGATGAAAGTGACATTTCTGCCCTTTTTCACATTAAAAAAAAAAAAGTGGTAGTGGTGGTGTTGTTCACAATCAAGAAATGTGCCAGTAAAGACATATACTTTGCAGTTATTTGCTGGACAACATAAATGGGCCGAATGAGAGATCAATGTGAAATCATGTGTTCACACAGTAAGGCTATGGGATCACAATATACCAGAAAGGAACAAAATCAGCACAGTTTGAAGTGCACTGTTTTAAGACAGATTTACGGAATGGCTACTGGTCAGAACACAGCTGTGATTCCCAAACTGATTAAAACAAAGAGAATGAAAACATGACAGTGTCATACATGAATAAATTGTCTTTCCACCACAAGAGAACCAATGCCAGTTTTGTTAATATCACTTATAAATAAAGATCTATGTAAGGAAAACAAATATGCACGAACGTTCACCAAGAAATCATAGCAGAAGAAATTGGCTCAGCACTGGAGTTTCAAATAAATCTGAACAAAGTTACTGTGTCAGAATTATGATTTACCAAATCACTTAAAAAAGGTGGAACAAAACCAGTCCAACTGGAATACGCCCAATACACAAGGATTCAAGACACACCCACCACAATCTGTAGTTAGGCATGCAAAAGAATGCAAATTTACTTGAACATTCAGAAAGAAGTAAGACTATTGTTAAGAAAACTTTTAAATACTGATGATAGAAATCAACACTGTGGCTTGCCATGTGACCAGGCTTACATTTTTGCACCAGAGAAGTTTGAGGTTAACCGACTAATAATTAACATCTGCACTCAACTGGAAGATATATAGCTCTAGGGATGTGTATTACAAAACAGGCTGTTTTATAAGTACCTTTATTCTGGTTTTAAAAAGTGCTTAAAAGTCCAATTTGTAGCTCATTGCTTATAAAAAATTGTGCAGACAAGCCCCCTGTGTACACTATAAACATGCATAAAGTATCTTTCCTTTTTCTAATGGAAACACATTTAATAAGGGACTGTCTAACTTCAAATGGAGCTAATACAATCAAAATGCTTTTTAAAACTTTCCTTGTCCCAAGTAAATTATTTCAGCAAAAGTAGAATCACTGCAAAAATAAGCAGACTCAAGACAGTACCCGGGTGAAATGACTACTCTTCATGTAGTTATCATACTATGTTTTAACATGATCTATTTTGTTACCTGCCTGTATTTTAGGGCCCATGAATCTTGTCTGTATGTGTGAGGTTCTTTATTTGCAGCTCCCTATCTTGACTGATTTCAGTATGTGTACTTCAATCCAAAACTTGCATCACATACTTTGTGGTACCACTGACTCCATAAAGATGCTTCTGTACTGCTGTTCCCTGAAGGGAGGGATGGGAAAGAATAAGTAATTTATTTCCATGTGTCTAATTGTTAGAAGAACAGACCTACTATGAATCAGATGAATCTTTTCTTGGTCCAAGAGACCTACCTTTTTTTAAAAGCATGAGATTCATGCAGTCTAATCAGTTAAGCATCATACTACTACAAAAGGGACTAGTGGCAGATTGGACCCCTTCAACAGGTAATTAATCCTACTTTAAAACAGCAGTTTTATAGACAACACCTTTCCAGTGTTTCAGGGGCACAACCAGCTACTTCCAGAAACACCAAGAAAGGAAAAAAGCTATTCCTTGACATGTAAATTTAGAACTACATTTTACAGGGGCATGTTATATGCACTCAAACTTGAAAGAGTTGGGAGAAATTTCAAGCTGTTACCACAAGATGCATTTTCTAGCAAACTTCCAGTATTTTCTACCATGTTCTAAAAGTTTCCTTACTTTTTACCTCTGTGTTATAGTCACCAGATAAATTAGGTTTCTCTATTACCACCCAAGCTGAAACTTTACAGCAATGTGTAACACAAAACAGGAAAGCACAAAACGCCCATAAATGCACATAGAGAATCATATCTTTGTGATATTTGTGGAATTTTAAATTAAAGTATACATTTCACTGCCTTTCTTAAGCAGAGGAATGTCAATGGACATCACCTCTTTAAAGTCTTGTTAGGAGCATGTTCTGCTTAAAACAATCAAAGCCATAGTCATGTTAAATCAGAAACATTGAATGCAACTTACATTGTCAAGCAAATAATACTGGTTCTATGCTATTAAGTTTTATGATAAATACAATGCAGAGTGCTTGACAATCTGCCACTAAAGAGTATAGAGTCCTCTCAACTAAGCCCATAGCTGCACTTGCCAGCATGTAGTGATCTTCTGAAAAATACTTTCTTTCTTTCTAAGTTCTCCTTTTAAAAACTGGGTTTCAATCAGGACAATATTCACTCAAGCTGGAGTGCTTATTTTGTGATGGACATAAATGAGTAATACTGAATTCGGTGAATATTCAGTGAAGGACATCTGCTTTCAACAAATGAAGCCCATTATCTAGAAGAGACCCAATCCGTCTGTGACTGGTGAGACTAAATGTGATGATGTCAGCTGCTCCTTCTACAACAACAATTATCTCTCCATTCCACTTGAAAATTCTCCAGTGATTCATTTGGACTTGTATTTCATCAACATGGGTTGTGCAAAGTATGACTGAGTAAGAAATGTCTGAAGGCATGGGATGAGCTTCTTTTAGTGGATGGGTCTGGCTATTTGGAAATATTTGTTTCTAAAACAACACTGACCCATATTTTGCAATGAGCTCTCAAGGGCAATGGAAATGCCAGGAAGGTCTCCCAATGCTGTAAATCAAATCAATACCAGTGAAATACTTGTATTGCCATAAATCAATCAATCTGTCTAGAAATAAAGATAACTGTTTCAAAGAATATTGTGATGATCAGTACACTTGATGTTGAAGTGCTTAACAATAATGGGAACGAAGATACAACTGCTTTAGGAAAGAATAGCAGAGGTTTTCTATTTCACACAGTACAGAAGCAAACCACATCTGTCCTGATGCTGTGCTCTCCTGAAGCTGCTTTTTACAGTGTTACTTTTTATATGCTAAAAGGAAGTTTGAATAAAAATAGAGTGGGTTTGCCAAACTACACTTTTTTTTACTCAAACAGTAGCTTTATTAGGCTGATGCACCTGCCCTTGCCCAGATCTCAGCAGATCTAACCAGATCCAGCACTACCTGAAAAGGTGTCTCATGTGTCATTTGCATCCTTCTGGAGAAGTTTCCTCACACAAAGGAAACAAGAAAATAGCACTTGCCAAAATGCAATAAGCATCAGAAATATTTAACAATAATGGATAAATACTAAAGCCCAATGATCCTATGAACCCAAACACTCTGCCTTTGCAACTGGCCAAAATGCTACCATACATGGCTTATCCTGTTTGAAAGGGAGAAAGAATCAAGTAGCAAATAAATTCTATACACATCACTTTTCTTTTCTAAGATATGCATTCACAACAGAATTCTCTCTTAGAACCAGAAAGAGCAGACAGCAGGCAGAAGCCACTTGCCCTTTATGCCCTGAGCTATGTGTGAAGCACTCACTATTGGCATCCTCTCTTAGGTCAAATGCGGTCAGAAGAATCCAATCCTGCACATGCTGAATTATTAATCAGATACATTTCTAAGGACAAGCACATCTCAAAAACTGGTTTATCAAGCTAAAATTTACTCACATAATGCATTTAACAGCTGCTTTTGGAAGACAACAAAGGTCTCTGCTCTATGACACTAATCTCCCTCTCCCATAGTACGAAAAGGGCAGAAAGAGACCCTGATTATCCACAGACACATTTCATGGAAAAGTTACGTTTACTTTCAAATTCCAATTCCATTGTGGCAGTGACACTAGCTGAAGACACTATAACGGATTGCTCAAATGCTTTGAAAGCACAGGCAAGATGTTTTGCCTGTCATCCCTGGAAGTATGAGCACATGCACAAGTTACAGCAGGTTGAACCAGCACATAAATTTACAGCATATCAGCTGCTCCTGCTATGACAGTTTGCATAGCTGTTACTACAGAGTAACACCACTAAAGTGGTGCTGCAAAGCTAGTCAGCTCTCTCATGAGCTCCAAGATAGAGAAAGCACAATCCTACTCAGAGATTTTATCTAAATTCCCAGTATTTGGGGTCAGCTGTTTACATACATACTGCACAGGCCAGTAAACTCTGAAGTAACACAAGAAGCCTAAGGGGAGCTGGAACTGAAATCTTTCTACTTCACACACCTGGAGTTAGCAGTCCATATTGCTGAGACTGAACTACAAGCAGTATTTCACAACCAGAAGCAACCCTACACTGATACAGCACTGAGTCATATTGATGCAGTGGACTGATAGTCAGTGGACTGATTGTTCTTTTCTTTTAGCTATGGGGGAAGACTTCTTCAATTTGTCTGTATTCCAGGACATTACAGACCTGGTTGTCCAGTGGCTTACATGACAAAAGCAGCAATTCTAGAAAGATCTATATCTAGCTTTAGGAGAAGACATGACTACCACTTTCTCCTAACAGGCAGCTCAGAAGCCTTTAAATTCCTCTCTAGAATTCTTCATTGCTTATGTATTTGTTTGAATTTGACTAGCCTAAATTTCAGGTGTTTGTGGTTTTTTTTTGTGGTTTTCTTACTAAAGTAGAACTTCTCATCACTTCTTCGGAAGCTCCTGATACCATCTAATAAAAGTGTATCTTAATATACCCTAGAGGAGGAAAAAATTTTTGAGCATTCTTCTAAGCCTCCTGTATTTTTTCTACATAATTTAAAATACATTGGCACAGAGTCACACTGCTTAGCACATCTGTTTCACAAATGCTACCTTCAACCTCTTTGGCATTCTGTTGTAACCAAAAATGACATTAGCCTTTTCAGCATCATACCAGTTTTCACTCAGCTGCTTGTCTGCAATGACCTGAAATTCTTTTCACAGTCCCTGTTTTCTATACCATGGACTTTGTTTACATTCTTTGTTCTTACATACAACACCACACTTTGCCTGAACACTCAAACTCTACCAAGTGATCTACATATGACTGCTACTATTCTTTGTCTTTCTTGAACCCTATGAATATTACATGTTACTTATACAAACTGATTGCATGGTTAACTAGCACTAAAATAGTTTATTATAGATAAGTACTATAATCAATAGCTTCTCATGTGAAATATTTATGCTCCTTAAAGGGATGAAATCCCCAAAGTTATTAAACTTTTTTAAAGACCAAGCTCCAGCTCTTACTCTGCAACCACATATAATTCAAAACAAATGAAAGCATATGGTATCAGGTGATACAGTTATCAGAAAACTTTTACCTTAAATTCTACACTGCAGTGAGTATTAAAAAAAAAAAAACAACTCCTCCGACAGCCCTCCTGTGTCCTCTACTCCCAATAAATTACATTATTAGTTTTACTACAGTTAGAAGGGATATTGTTGTTCAACAGGCCAGAAAGAGCTAGTATATTTGTACTTCATGGTAGCTTCATACAGCTAAGGAACAATAAATTAAACAAGCAGTAAAAACGAATCAAGAAGAATACCAAAAACGTGTAAAAATATGCTAGAGTATTTTTACCATAGAGCTCAAAACCAGTCCAACTGAGAACAAGACACATATATTAAAAGCACAGTAACATTTCTAACTACACACATTTTATCTCTATATAGAGCAGTTAGAGCATGTGGGTGTGTTCCTTCAAATAAGGAGCACTCTTGTAGAAATGACTGCATTCTAAAATTTTACTTGGACTAAACAAGCTCTGTCAAACTCAGACTTGTTTATTGACTTACTTCCCCCCCCCCCCACCCCCCACCCCACTTGTGTTGCAGTATTCCTTGTTTAGAAGTCTTTGGTACTCATTTCGACTACCAAAGCTGACAATTTAATTCTTCTAGAGGGATACTCTACATGCTAAGTGAGCTGTTACATGCCAACAATCAAATGCTACCTAATCTGAACATCCAAATTATACTAAGTGTTGGCTGTTTGCTTTTGTTCCATGATTGAAGATTTAATCACTTATTCACTTAATAACATGTCTCTCCCAAAACTCAGTTCTTAGAGGTCTGTAATGCTTCATCATGAGCAACTAGAGCGCATCTCTGTTAGCTGTACTGAGCTTCTCCCTTATATTACCTGGATTAAATTATGCTCCTTTATCCAAATAGGATAACTATTACATTTCCATTTTTAGGGAATCACAAATTTTATGTCAGTGTGTGGAGGTTTGATGAAGACATTAGAAGAAAACCAAACCACAGAAATGGTAAAGTAAGTGACCTAGAATTACAAAGTTTTTCTAAATACATCTCTTGAGAGAGAAACCATCTCTCTCAAGTACGTGCAGAACAAATACCTTCAGTTTGGTCAAATTGCTATATATAGATGATATTCCTTCAGAACTGAGAAAGAACTCCATCAATAAATACCACATAGAAATGACTTAAGTATTCTTTCTTTTCATTGAAGACAATAGAACGAGATAAAATATTACAACAAAACAAAGAAAATCTGAAATACAGACTAGTTGGATAAACTCATTTTTAACGCAGGTATATTAAATGCAATTCTTCTGTTACATAAAAGACTGGCAGAACAGTTAAGGTTGGAAGACATCTCTGAGCACCATCTAGCCCAACCTCCCTGCTCAAAGTAGAATTATCTAAAGCAGGTGGTCTATGGCAAAGTCTAGTACTTTAGTTAAGGGGTTTTTTTTTCTCTGTTTGACTCCAGTTTCTACACAAATGTATTTTAATAAATGTTTAAGCCATCCAATCGCAACCATAGTTAGCTTTACCCCAACAAAAAAATTAAACAAAAGAAAAAGCAGTGGGGTAATTTTTCTTCAAGAAAATAATTATCATATTGGCAAGTCTGAAGTTTTAAAAAATTTGTTTCAGGAAAGAGATTCTAAATCTGAAAGTTTGCTGCTGTTCAGTTTAATATCCATGTATGTACATTCTTTTGCTCATTTTGTTGACTATCAGCTTGTCTGGGCTCTAAATAATTCAGAATGCAAGGAACATGCACATAAATATGGTATTACTTTCAAGAACTCATGAACAATCAAACAGTAAAGTACTCTGACATTCTGAACCACCACTACTGGCACTCAGATTGGCATACTTTAAGAGCTATTGTTTCAGGCTCTCTGACAGCTCAAGCGCACATTACATTGACTTAGTTCTGGTGTTGAATGTTTCCTTGCAACTACAACTACAGAACTGGTTCCCATTTGAAAACAAAGTTAAAATGACAAATCACAAAACAAGTGTTCCCAAGAGGCTTTCTTTTATGACTCCTGGAATTGCTGCAACTATTCTTAGAAATCTGACTTTGCAAAAAAATTCTGTTTAAATTGAAGATGGCAAGGAACAGTATGCATTACACAAAACTGTACACAAAGTTGCACTAACAGAACTTAATTGATTCAGGTTTTGAAAATTTATGTCTACTAGTTACCATGTTTAGAAAAAGTTATCAAATATTTATACAAGCTTAATATAAAAATGTCACATCTTACTATATAAAGCCTTTGCATTGAATGGATCATCAAAAGCAACAGGAATGCTTAAAGAACACAAAGAACTTGCATTTCCAATGCACTGAGAAAATCATCATCACTATCCAGTTGCATCAAAATAAATTCTCAGTTCTGATCTGAAATCTGTTTAAAAGCGGAATATTTTAGTAATAGGATGGAGGCCATCTACATTTAAGACACCCAGAGGACTTAATTAAGCTCCTCAGTAGAACCTGGTAACTGGAATAGCAACATCCAAACCAAATACAGACATCTCACTGCATTAATGAAAGGTCTAAGTAGACTAAGGGTTTTCATACAAAAGCAGGGCTAGTACACACATGAAAGAAGCAATATAACAAAAAGCATGCTGGAGAGTTTAGGATTAAATGTTAGCTAAAAGAGGGAGCTATGGGGACAGGACAGAACTCTCAGGACACTGTACACTTAGTAAGTAAACAGGATAAAATCTCCTTACCATACTAACAGGTAAAACTTGCAAAAAACACTAGAGATTAGCTATGAAAGGTAGTTTAATGTGTTTTTAATATAATTTTTGATGAAACTATTGAAACTTTGAAACCAATTTATTCCATACTAGTTGGCTTTCTGTAGTGGATTCACTGCTTTTTACCCAAGAGCTTACAGAAACAACCATTTATTGTTAGGTCTTTATTTCAGCTGGTGGCAGAATACACATATGGTAACCTTCTTGAACCACTGTTTCCCCATGCTACAACTACTGGAATAGTAGAAGTTAGCCATAAAAGAAAACAAAGAGAACTAGAAGCTACTGAACATATTTTTCTTTCCATTGTCAGAGAAGCAGTAGTCTTCATCTCTTTGAAAATAGCTTTTGCTTTATTCACATGTGTTTAGATGCACCTAGCAGGTGTTTGCAAAACACCAGTCAGTGACTCTGCATCTTCAGTACCCTTTGTTCATCCACCTACCTCAAGTGGTATGTTCTATGCTGAGATCCTCTAAGACCTTTTACCAGCACATACTGTCAGCTTACATGCCCCTTAGGACCAACTGCAGCCAGAGGACTGGAGGACTACAAACCCCAAAAGTAATTTTAGCTGCATAGTCACAACAAGCTAGAGTAAGAAATGTGCTTGAATTCCAATCTGTGATTTTCCCAAAAATCAGTAAGCTTGACCAAATCTGAAAGTACAGGTAGGTTGTTAAAGTAAACTTTATGATACACTTCTGGAAAAGAATGAAAGAAGCACTACTGCTAATTGCTCAGTGAAGACACACCTTAAATGAGCACCTAAGAGTCTTCCTCAGGAGCAACCATTTACATTTTCAAGATTTGAAAAGAAAGACCATGCTCCTGAAGCCATGCAACAACTTCACACTAATGATCTTGTATCAGAAGACAGATGAAGAAGTTTACACAACTTCAGAAGTACACTGACAAATCACAGCTCCAGGTTTGTTTTGTCCCTGAGGTCTGTTGGACAGTTATTGCTGCAGTTAACTCACAGTCTGTAAAGATTACTGATTAGCAAATGGTTTTAGGCTGTTGAAGTATAAAGTTGCCATCATCTCTTGCTCCTTTAAAAAAGAAGTAAAACATTTCTCGGGATGTACAGTTTTGAAAACCAACGAGCACTACTTAACCACAGGCCCCAGTTCAAGTCTAGAAAAATCTCTTGAGAAATAGAAATTTTCCCATTCTTATGTTTCAGATTTGAAATTATGTGCGTTTTATTTCCAGTACTAATGGTTTCTCTTCTACTCTGGACAATGATATTTATTTCACTGTCCCAGCTCCTGGTCCTTTTGAGAGAAAGGTTTAACTCAATCCTTTGAACAAAAATTATGAAATTATTAATAATGAGTTTAAGAAACTTTAACATGAACTCGCTCAGGCATACAAACAGAAGAATCTGGAGGTACTGATAGCAAACTTCAGGACAATGAAGAAAAGAACACATTTTCTTATTTGCAATTAGACCAAAAGGTGGAAATGAGACAATGGAGATTCAAATTATTCAGGTTAAATTACTAGCACTGTGCCTGATTATAAATCAGGACTTTACCTCTACTTGTATTTTTACAGATATTAGAAGCTTTTTCCAAAATCTCACAGGAAACTGACAGAAAAAAACAAAATTTGAACTCTACCACCCTAACCAGGAGATTGCTCTTAGTTTTCCAGTGGGCATTCAAACAACTGGACAACTGGAGGAAATGGACCATACTCAGAATGAAAAATCTGCGCTTAAAAAAGTATTTTATATAGTTGGGACCAACACTTCACTGATTATTTGGAATCCAAATCAATTAACTCGAATGTACTTATTTTACTTTTGATACGAAGTACATCAAGAGCAAAGCACGGACCCAGCAGAATTTCTCACACAGGTGACGGCTACATCACAGTATTAACAGCAATGGCTGTGGACTGAAACCCTCCTGTTGAGAGAAAAGAATAATAAGTCTTGTACAAGTTTGAAGAGAAGCTGACTATTAAAACTTCCAGGCCTCTAGAGCTAAAAAATTTCCTCTTGAAATACAGAAGAGAATTGCTATCCAAAGCACCAGAAGATTTGAAATACAAAAAGACAGGTAAAGCTATTTATTTTCTCTCTGGGCTTTGTCCAGAAAAATAATTCACTGCTGTCACTAGGGTGTTTCTGCACTGTCCTGTTCTAAAATCAATGTTCAAAACCTTTTAATTATACGTAGTATAAACAGATTTTAATTTCTTCAAGAAAAATACTTTAGGAGAAAAAACCCTGCGCTTCCAACTTTTTGATGACAAAGGCAGTCTTCCAAATAAGCATCATTTAAACCCCATGCCTGTAGAAAAATTGTTTCTCTGCCTTTACTGTTGCTATTCATAGTTCTCTAAGCAGCTACTTGTCCTGACCAGATGACTGTAACAAATTCAAACACTTCTGGCAGAGGCATGTTTATTATTTTCCAATATGACTGCCTGCCAAGTTTCCTTGTCCAGGACTTTTTTTTTTTTAAAGAAAGGAACTATGTGAGCCAAACCATGTCAGGGACTATCCTTCGAGCAGGAAGTGGAAGTGCACTATCATATATGAAGATTTGCACTTGACTGTGGTTCAAAAATATTAGGAGATGCAGCACAGTCAAAGCTTCAATTTTCTGAGCACAAAATGCTATGAGTCTTGAAAATCACTTATCAATACAGAATACTCAAAATCTTTCTTAGCACATCATAAAAAAAGCATAAACTTTAATGAAATGAGCCATCTTTAATTCCCCTCAAAATATAATCTTTTAATAAAACCTCCTGTTTAGTGACTTACCAATACATATATTCTACAATGTCTTGTGTCCAGTCTATTAGCTCATTAGGTTGTTGTACAAATCTGCACACAATATTATGGCATAAGGACACATATCTTATGAGGAATTCTTAGAAGCACTAGTGCTTATCATTATCTTAAATGATGGTCTTGTGATTAAAATACCTAGTGGCATGAAAAGGAGAACGAATCCCACGTCAAATTCACCATGACCTTGTACAAAAGTAATTCAATCCCTCGGTCTTGTTTCTACATCTGTAATAACCAAATAAATAATTGATGAAATATTTTAAAGCACAAAGTCATTCACTAACTACATACATGGCATTCAGAGAAAAAAGCAGTCAATTTATATATGTGATAAACACTCAAAACTCACTCTTTGCAGGAGTGGAATTAAACGAAAGAAAAGTTAAATGTCTTTGCAAAGATTCTGCACGTTACTCTCAGCTTTCAATCTGAACATAATCCTGAAAGGCCAGCTTGAAGGAAATATTATCTTGCAAGAGTTTAATCCAATTGAAAATAACACTAATATGTAAATGTACAAAGTAAGGACCAAATAACAGCGATACTGCTTAAACGGACAGTGGTTTGATATGGCAAGGATTTTGATTTATCTTGCTATTATCAGGTTTTCAAGTCTAGACATATAAAATTCACTTTAGGATGTGAACTGGGGAGCTGTGGGGGAGACAAAAACCTTAAGTTATGACTGCAAGAAAAATAGCAATCACTTCAAAATTACAGCCAAAAAGAACTAAAAACTTAACCTCACACAAAAATCACAGATGAGACTGTGGGATCTCCTTATTCTCTCCTACAAATAAGTAACTACCCTTGACAATTACACATTAAAAAATCCCACAGGATTCCAATTACTGGTTCTAAATAAAAACATCTGTAGCACATTTCTATTATAAAAAAAACAACCAAACAAAAAATTGTAAGAATGGAATTCCTAGAGATAGCCAGAAATACATTGATTTTATAGGAACTGTGATTCTTACATATTACTGAAAAATCAAGTCTTGATGTTATATAACCATATCAGCCAGATCATCTACTGACAAACTTCCTTGTAGCCAACTGACGAATTATCCATTGAAATTTTGCTGTCTCGCGTATTAAGAAACTGTCTTGAAACAAAGGAAGATCTAACGCATGGTTTCATACAACAACGGTGTCCCAACAAAAGAAGTCTACAAATGTGACATTTTGGACACATTGATTCTGTTATTGTGGCTGCCACTGTTCAATAGCTGGGGATCAAGAACTCCATTAACAGACAATTACAGAACATAAATATTTGTCTCCCCATTGAAAAAGGTGCAAGCTATTTCTAAATAGATATTAATTATAACCATCATAATCTACTGCATTTATTTTTTTTCTCCTTTCACTTAATGGAAATTATGACTCCTATTTCAACCCAAAATTTCTTTTGTTTCACTTTATTTCTTTGGAAAAGATCACTCCATTTTCACGACATTCTTTACTAAGAGTAGAAAACATCTGTTTGCCTTTTTTTTTAACACATTTTTTAACTGCTTGAGCAAATGCTAATACAAAACTACAACAATTCCAACCATAACTATCCTTCTTTGGAGTAAAGGCTTTTGTCTATGAATGGGCCTATGAAGAAATACCACTAAGCCTCATGAGAGGTGATCTTTAGAAGCCTTTTTAAAGCTAAATACTTCAACATACAGCTTGGCAATGAAAGACAAAGATGTCCAGTTGCAACCGAACTTATTTCAAAATATGACTGAAATTTCTGAATAGCAAAAGAGCTTTTGACCCCACTGTGCAACTACAAAAATGGTCTAAGAGCAACAATTTTCACTACAGATGTGACCTGTGCTTCATGACTTCAGAACTAAACTTGAACCTATTCATAAAAGCAGAAATTACCTCAGGCCAGATTTGCTTCTGAATTAGGGATGAGTGTATACAGAAGCTAATTGCCAGAAAAAAAAATAATTCATGCAGTTGGCACCTTGTCCTTTCACATGGCTAACCTCCAGTGTCAACTTGGAGATTTCCTTGTTCTAAATACTAGCAGCTACTAGAACATAGGTTGATTAGAAAAAATCCACTTTACTCCTTGTAAAATTTGTAATGTATCATGATCATGAATTCTATCAGTCAACTGAAAACTAATAAAAAATAATCATAAAAGAATCCCAACCCAAAAGGTTAAAAAAACCCTGCTGTAATCTTTTCTTTCATACAGTACTTTTTAAAAGACATTACACAGAATTGAGAGAATACAAGAACTACAAGGAAAAAAGAAACATTTTACTTTAAAAAGTAGCTGATTAGCACTCAAATACTAATAACAACTAGGACTTGATTGTTTATTCCTTGGCTGGAACTGGAAAGAATTTCTGGAATTGCAATTAAGGTTCAATTCACTACAACTATGAAAAGCACAACATGCCTTCTCTTTCACCAGTACTCTAATTTTCATAGAAAGAAGTAATAATAAAGTGACACTGAGAAATTCTGGGTAGCACCAGTGACAATAGTATTTAAAAATACTTAGAAAACAAACACACAAAAAAAAGCACTGCCATCACCTCCACAGAAGTTTACTAGAAGTAATTTCTTTTGTATCAATGACACTATCATCCTTAATTACAAATTTCATCCTTGAACTGATTTTTAAACTGTGTTTTCCCAAACATTTGAATTTTCCCTAAAAAAACCACACTAACAAATGAAACTTACACTTCAAAGTATAATGACATGGGACTGCTCTCATATCTAATCACTCTGGTATTGACACAAAGATTTAGTGGACAGATTTCCCTATCACATATTCCCTCTCTTCTGAAAACTCAGAAAATGAAGGACATCAATACAACAGCTGGAGAATTTTCCAAATATTACTTAAATGCAAAAAAAAAAAAAAGGTGAAAAATAGTCATATCTAATTTAAACATCCAAAATTTCGTTCAAAACTGTATCATAATATTTTTAACTGCTATACCAATTTCTACTCAGTCAAAAATACTATAGTTCTGGCTATGCACCTAAATACAATTTAGAGATATTGAAGAGCTAGGATTATATTCAGAGTAGCAGAATATACCTAATTCCATTACATTCAGTTACGTTAAGGAATGGCTAGTATCTGTAACAGATCATTTCACATTTGAAGAAATTAAGAAACCATTTTAGTAGGTTTAGATGGAAAAAAGATTCCTTCATGAATGCAGATGGACTTCTAATTCCCCAAGATTTATTTTTTCCTCTTTTTTCTTCATATGTGTCTCCTCCTGTAATCCTCATAGGAATATGCCACCTCTAGTACTAGAAGTCTCCTGTTTTACTGTTCTAATGAACTCAAACAGCACACTTCTGCAAAGTTGCAGTGTGTGCAGTAATTCAGAACACAGCCCGTAGAAAATCATCTGCCTTTTTCAGTTACTCATTATAGCATCAATATGCAGCTCACAAAACAGTCTGAAGCTGCTATTTGCAGCTCTAGAACAGTTGAAACCTCAATTACACTGTGCTAACAATGAACCCAATTACTTGAGGACAACAGACTGAGTCTACCTCCACTAAAAAAAAACCAACCAGAATACCAAAAACACCCCCCCAAACGCCTCCTCGGCTCAGCAAACATATTGAGTGAGTCCTTTTCTCTCTCCTGCCTCTTCCCTGCAATTCTAGGCGATTTCCTAGTGTAAAAGCACTAACAAATAACCACACCTGACCATTTATTTGTCACAACACAAGCCAAATAAAATCAGAAGCTTCAGAAAGCAACACTTACGCAATGTGATGGTTACTAGATCAAATTCTTGGACCAAGAAACTCTTGTTCAATACTTCATACCATAAAATATTTCAGATCGTTAACTAAATATAGAAGAAAGGACACATAAATTACTGGACTAGAATCTCATCAAGTTATCTGATGTAGAGATTCAACTGTATGATTAAGTTTAAAGTTTCAACTGATGGCAGCTGCAAAGCAGCTGTAACAATAGAAAAGTTTTGTATTACTCTGTTTTGAACATTGCCTGTCTCCTGACCCTTGTATACGAAATTCTATATCTTCAGACAATAAAAGCACTACTATGCAATCTTTAAGTCACCAGGTTTTCTCCTAAATCCATTTCTTACTCAAGTTTCTCTGGCCAACTCCACTCTGATCTACTGTTATTTTTCCACCACCATTTTATCTCCACAACTTTACTGCCAAATGCATAAGCTTCAGCCTCTCACCATTACATGGTCCGCTGTCAAAATACCAAATCCCTGGTCATTAGGGTACTACAAGTAAAAAATGCAGTCACTCATCCTTTAAAAACTGAAACATTCACTGTAATTAAATGGCTTACTGTGAGTCAGATGGCTACAGGAGCCAAATTACTAATAAACTTAAAACACTGCATTGCTAGTGTTTCCATAAGAGAACAACAGTCTGAAAAAGCCAAAGACTAACCTGGAAAGAACAAGATATTGCTATGATTTTCTTACAATAAATCAAGCTTACACAACACAAGGAAGATTTTTATGGAAGTAACTGAGAAAAATAACAAACAGGCTACAAGAAGCTCATTGGCACTAAAGAAAAGATGATCAGGGTGAAGAAGTGTGCTGTTTTCCACAGCATTTGTGTTTTGTTCTGTATTTGAAACCTGCCACATATGGATCTAACATTATGCAGGCTCATCTTTCACGGCCAGCAAGAGATGCATTTTCTTGTGCACCCATCACTGCAGAGCCTGGCTAGAAGTCTGGCTGGTTTTAGTTTATTTCTATTGATATACTGAGAAGATGAACACCAGATATTTGTTTTATTTACATTTTCACATCCCTTAATCTAAAAATAATACAAATTGCCATGAAAGTAGGCAATACAAAAAGTGTCCACAAACTCTACAGTGCTGATGAGAAAACTATAGCTCTTCATTGTGTACTACACCTCTTAGAGAGTTCTCAGTCAGGGGGATTTTGTTTTTCTCTCTTCTCCCACTGCACTGAGCAATAAACCTCATGCAACACCTCATCTACTTCCAGGCACCAGCCCGGAGATAAGAAATTTCAGGGGACGAGTCAGTCCCATGAGCCAGAGCAAGCAAATCCAAAAGGGAGCAGCCTTAGATAACTGGTCCCTGTTATTGCAACTCCAACATAAATATTTTTCACAGACCTGGCTCTCAGCACTTGCCTTCCTCCACCCTTCCCCACCCCCCAGCTCACCTCACATGCTCTACATATTCCTTTCTGATCCCAGTCTTCCTTTCAACACATCCTACCCTTCCCCTGTTTTTCCATTCAGGAAATCCCTCCTACAAAATTCCACTTCAAAATAATGACTAACAATACTGCCATGCCATCTGTTTTCATAACATATCACTCTTTCTACACCTTTTAACACTCCATTTATATAGAACATAACTTTTTTGGAGTGAGGACTACCTCACTATTATCTGCACACTGCCTAAAACAACTGGTTTTGATTCTGAAATCTTTCATCTTTAATATAGCAGTGGTTAAAAATTACTATTTATTTCCTTGATTAGATTTCAAACTGCTGGCATAAGAACACAAATTCACCAAAACCTGACATGCTGGCACAATCTGTAAATGCTTAGCAGTACTTTATTCTGTTCTTCTCATCTATCTGAAAGTGTGGGGGGGGGGGGGGGGNTGCATCAGACTCAAACCAGGAATCTATACTGTAAAGATACTAATCTCTTCATGGGAATTGCAGGTTTACAAATGCACATGTCAATGCACAATTCCTCAAGAATGGTACATCAAAAAAACCACCAACAACAAAAAGACACAACCCAAAATACCGTAAAAAACAGAACAAAGAATGACCTGAATTACCATGGCATAAACGTACAACATATGCCACTCTTCTGAAGTAAGAAAAACATGGGACAATTTAAAACTATATTTCCAGTACAGTACACCTTTTTAGTCACATGATGACTTCTACTCACTTATTTTATATAATTCCCATGTTTTCCATCAGGTAAAACATACCATCAAAACCCAGAAAATCCAGATCCAGGATTTATTACTTTTACACAGTCATAACATACCCAAGATATCTACACACAAGTTTTATAAATGTTACAAAACAAACCTTGCTGTAATCAGAATTGAGATGCAGTGTTTATACTTTCACCTCAGAGTATGCCATGTTACAAAAAGGAAGGGGTAACAAGACACACACACACACTGGAGATCTCTAAAACAGATTTGACTGTTAATGCAGCAGGGAGAAGAATGAAACTTAAGTGTGGAGAAGCAGCCTTGCAATAATGGATCATAGAGGCCAGTCATTTGTAGCGTACTTTAGAGGTCAAAACTCAGGCCAACATTGTTTAACATCTTCATTAAGGACATAGACATTGAACAGGTGCACCTCAGCAAGTTTGCAGATGATAAAATCTGGAGGAGTGCCTTACACACCAGAGGGTCATGCTGACATTCATATTAGGCTGAAGAAATAGGTAGAAGAACTTCATGGAGCCCCACAAGGAGAAATGAAAAGTCTTAACGTGAGGAGGAGTAACTCCATACAACACTAGGGGCTGGAGGCAGGCTGTCTGGAAAGCAGCTCTGATGGAAAGGACTCAGGGGTCCCAAACATAAATGAGCAGCCACAAAGAAGGCCAGAGTGTCCTGAGCACCGTTAGGAAGAATAACAGCAGCAGGTCAAGGGGCATGATGCTTCTACTCAGCATTGGTAAGATCCATCCTGGAGTGCTAGCTTCAGGTCTGGGTTTTCCAGCACTAGACATGGACATACTGGAGTCAGGCCATAAAGATGATTCAGGGCTGGGAACACTGAACATAGAAGGGAAGGCTGAGTAAGCCAGGGTTTTGTAGCCTCAGGAAGAGAAGGTGGAAAGGACCTTATCCATGTGTATAAATACCTGATAGGAAGCACTAAAGAAGAGTGAGTCTGACTCCTCAGAGGCACCCAATGAGTAAACAAGAAACAATGAGCACAAACTGAAACACAAGAAACTTAAAAAACAGTCTGGTGGTTTTCTTTGGTTGGTTGGGTGTGTTGTGAGTGTGATCAAACACTGGAAGTAACTTAGACAGATTGTGACATACTCATCCTGGGAGCTGGTCTGGCTAGTCCTGCTTTGTGCATGGTGCTTGGACTAACCAGACAATCTCAAGAGATGTCCCATCTGACATGAACACTAATCTGACAGTGAAAACACACTTCTACTGTAAGAAATAGATAAACAGATAACCCAAGGCAGAACTGGGTTGTTTTTACTACTGCTATTTTGGTCTAACAGTAAAGATGGCTAAGTGTCAGTTCCACAAAGCTAATTCAAACAGCTCAAAAATAAAAATATTTGATACCATAGATTCATTTCACCTCAGCATAAGAATCTGCCTGTAATCTCTTCTGATTTCCTACAGACAGAAAAACAGGTTTCACTGCTTACAAATGTGAATGCCAGAGATCCATTTGCTTAACGGTCAATGGACAAAGACATACTAAAACAAAGAATGATTCATGAGGTATTTAGTAACAATTTAGCTAGCTTAAATATGTAACTTTTCAAAAGAAAATACGGAAGTTTCTACATCAAGAACTCCAAAAAATAGCCTCTTCATCTGGATAGTAAGTGTAATAGGGGTGGCAGCAGGCAAAATTTGTTCATTATTGATCTGAAGGCAGTACCTGCCAACATGAGGGCTGAATCAGTTTCCAATTCCCACTGCTTAATAAGATCTGTACTATGCAGAAACCCACCTAGGTAGTTTCAAATACAAAATGAAAGACTCATTATACAAAACTCGGAAAACTTCTATTGTAAACCTCCCCTGAGGTGTAATGTCAGGTATTATGGATTAGGTGCAACATTCCACAGTCCTTTCAATATTCATACTGAGTACGGCATGTTGATATTGCACCCAAAATAGGACATACAGCTTTTCTGTAGTAAACACTGGTTTAGTCAGCAAACAGCACAGAGGTACAGCCTGAATGTAATTAAGCAGGGCTGCTCCCACTTTTTCTCTAATTTTTAGGAAAAGAACTTGTCACTAAGGGACAAACACAGCTTAGCAATGGTCTCTCTTTTCTTCTTCTTCCCAAATCTAAATCAGTTTTCACTAACAACACCAAAACCTTCCAGTAAGTTTCACAGCTGTAGGACAATCCACTTAAAGACAGCTACCTGGCAACCTTTCCACACCATTTGGATGCAACTGTGCTTACCTGGACACAAAAACAGGCTGTATAGAGCACCTGGATACTCACTGCTGACAAGAGTAATCTCCGTAATCACAGAATGGTTGAGGTTAGAAGGGACCTCCAGAGGTCACCTGGACCAAATTCCCTGCCCAAGCATGGCCACCTAGAGCTGACTGCCCAGGACCACATCCCGAGAGTTTTTAAGTGCCTCCAAGGATGATGACTCCCCAACCTGAATCCAGAGAAGGCATGCACATATACACCAAAGTAACATAACTTGAACTCATAAACATGCAGTCAACATGACAGACTGCAAATATATGAGTTGGGGAAGAAGTTATCTGAAATGGCTGTCTGCATACTGGTCACAGGAAGGCTGGAACATACAGACATCAAATGGTTCCCTAATAAGCCATATGGCTCAGCCCAACCAGCAAGTGTGAAGTTTTATTTAAATGCCCTGCCAAAAAAACACACAAACTTCTGCACACCTTATAACTCCCCTGTAATAAAAAGCAGCTCTTGAAAGAAAAGAGCCTTAACAAACATGCAAGAAGTGACATTTCAGAGAGTCCCTATATCTGGTACAAACTTTTCTGGTATTTGTTCAGATTCTTGTATATTTTGGGCTCTATTATCAGTCTTAACTGTATCACTGGCAGAAAAATACCGTGTGTTTGCAAGCTCACATACTTGATTATTCCACTGCATTCTTCAGAATTGTTAGTTTCACTAGAATACCTACAGGTATTGTGAATAAATAGTGCAATTACGTGTAACTATACAAATTTCACAGCAGATCTTTGCAATCAATCCCTGGGCCTTGTTAACCAAGTCTATGCCTTAACATTACAATTGTTACCACAACTATAACTTTGGTCAACATATAAAAGAATGTTATTTTACTGTTCACATTATTTTACTGCTGGGCAGTGTAGTAGCACAGAAATAACACTGCTTGTAGAGAGCAGCTTCTTCACTGTACTATCAGTTCTGCTATTTATTTGATGTGGGACCCTAAGTAAATTCATCCTTTTCTTTACACAGGTATACCTTGCTGTCTGTCAAGAACATGTTCCTGAAATGTGAGATAATTCAATATAGTGAAACAATTTTCCCCACAGAATACATGTGATACAGAGGAGACGTACGCAGAAACTTAAAAAATGCACACAATTGTAACATAAAGGACAGTATATATGACATGGCAGACAGAGGGGAAAAGGCAAAGAAGCAAGTTCATCAGGTGTCACTTCAACATTCAGTGATGACACATTAGGAGGCTGAGATACTGGCTATGCTATAGCTGGAGATAACAGAGTTTCTTTAAGGTGTAGTTAGAAAACAAAAAAAAATTCAACTGCCAATTCTCCTGAGATTTTGATGAGCAGGTCTCCTGTAACATGAGAATGAATCTTCAGTAACTCAGTCCAATCATTATTAAAAATTTCAGCTGCTTCACTTGAGACAGAACATTGACTGTAAATCTTTTAGTATGAGTGTTCATACTGCCTCCTTCCAAATGGTTATATGTTCACCATCATGCTTCTCAGAGGTCCACTGCACACAGAGGTCAGTCAAGTCAACCAAGGGTAAAGGACAAAACCAAAGTAATGACAACAGTTAGTAGAAGAGGGTATTATTAAATGATCAATACTGGAACGCTGAATAGGAGACTGAGAAGAAACTGATAGCATGGTATTATCACACCTGCTTCCTTCTTTCAGAGATTTATCTTGTCTACTCATACTGCAAAAATTACTAAGCAGGAGCTGTTTCTCACTGAGTGTTTACACATCATCTCATCCTGCCAACCACAGTTGTGATATGCATGTGCTTCTCTGGTAAAAATAAATGAGACAACTATTTTCAGACCAGTGTGCTATTTTGAGCAGGTTCATTTTACACACTGAAAAAGAATATATTTCAACAAGCAGCCGAAAAGCACCCTTAAGAAGCATGTAACAGAACTGGAAATTGTAGTTGAGATAGATAAGCTCCTGGTCTACTTCCAGGGACACTAATCATAAAAACCAATCCCAGATTCAATATACATGCAGCTACTTTTGGGGACACTTTGAAGTCTGCAGTTGATCAAATTTTAGGCATATAGGGTCAGTTATGCATGTATTTTTTTCCACTGAATTACAACAGCACAAAAACAGTCAGTGACTTGACCAAGAGGTACTCTACAATAGGAGACACAATACTGGTTATGAATCCAGTATCCGGATTCTGTTTAAAACATAAATTTTGTGACATTTAAGAAATAGAATTTTAGCAAGTTGTATATATGCAAATATGAAATTGGCTACTTAACAAGTTTCATGCTAGTGGAGCAGAATTTCAGTTTATTCAGGCAGCCTCTCATTGCTCAAACAACTCAGCAGGAAATCTATACAAAGTATGTAACAAATGCCTCTTAAAAAAACAAACAAAAACCCAACAACAACAAAAAAAAATATCAAGAAGGTTCTTTAAAAAAGCCCAACCAAACCCACCAAAACCCCACCACCACCAAAACCTGACAATTTAGAAAACACATCCTTTTAATACATGAGGCAATTTTTAAACAGTTCTTCAGATATATGAGAAGGCTGTCAGTGCAAGATGCAGAAACATCATGATGGAAGTAAAGCTACACTGTACAACACAAAATCTTTTAGGCCATGCTGTAACCCACAGAATGACCCTTCATCAAGAGTAGTATGCTAATAAGTTTTGGGAAAGGGTGTGAAATGGTAAAGCAAAGACACAAACCTCACCACAATGGCTATATTCTCTTTTGTATCTTCTCACAGAGAGGCCACAAAAGAAACTGGAAGAGTGTTAGGAACAAGTAGTACCCACTTCTGGGAAATGGAATGCGGGAAGTAGGAGCAACTGCAACGATGTTCAGCTGTGAGCACTGAGCTGAGGAAGCTACAGGGAATGACCACTGCAGGGGACAGTGTCTGAAATGGTAGCAAAAACGGGGAGAGGAAAAGTTAATCATGAACTGGACGTAGAAAGCAGTAAAATCCTGCAATGAGTTCAGTCCTCCTCAAATGAGCAGTAACAGGGGACAGAAAGACAGATACTGCATGGGATCAGATATCCAGCCTAGCCAGGTCAGTGAAGGGGAAAGGGGAGGGGGAAGAACAGAAGAAAGAAGATAAGCAGGCCCCTTCACTGAGTCATACCAGAGCTACTGCTGCTGGAAGGGAGCCAGATTTTAGCTGGAGCTTTTGCCTCTGCTTTTCTTCCCCCCTCTCAGAAAACCAAGACGTGAAGGCACCAAACTTAGATATCTACCTGAAATACATTCAGATTTTGCTGACTGTAAGCCCCTACACTATATTACATTTAGCCTCAGAAAAATTTGTAATCAAAAGCATGCAAGAGTAACTTAAAAACATCCTTTTTTTGGCTGGGATTTTGTGCTGCCCTGAGTAAGATTCTTTCTTGGATCAGTGATTACATAATGCAAAATATAAAACCCCGCCAAACAAGACAAATACATAAAGTGGCAGTTGAGGACAGCAGTTATATTACTCCTCAAATTACACACTGCTTTTTCCTACGTAAATCCCTAATCTGCCTTCTCCAAAGGCCCTCCTGTCAACTGAACACACATTTCTCAGCCTAACACCCTTCAAAAGCATTTTTAAAATGTGCATCTATTTTTGCAAAATTTATCACGTATCAGCCTCAAATCACATCCACATCAAAATGATGGTTTTTTTGCTAATATTTCAACGATCTGTTTGACAATACTCATCACACATCAACAGGTATCTCCTGTGTGGTTTATGAGTAGTATCCTCAGCTACTTGTACTCGTCTTGTTATGTGAAGTGATAATTTAGCAACCTCTGCTTGCTTATTAATGTCTCTCTTAAAATGACATCCAGTTCATCTAGTCTCCCTGATTTCTTTATGAATGGATTTACAGCTTAGTTCTTTCTGCAGCTGAATAAGAACCTGACAGAAACACTCAACTGAGCACCTATGTACATGTTCTGAAGTGGTCAGTGAAATCTTGAGGACAGACTCCAAAAGCTTGAAATGGCCAAGGGCTAGTAGGAAACAAATCAGAGCTTTGATACCCCCATACACCACAAGAGATCTCATAGTAAACAAATCTTCACAGTACCAGCTAAATGGAAACAACATGGGATACCAACCTCCTTCTGAGATCACCTAAATTTAATACAAGTTTGGAATGAAGCTTAGGGTGACTTACAAAGCTTGATTAGCAAACAGGGAATTGTATTCCACATACTTTTTCAGAGGAATAAAAATAATACAGGCATAGCATCCAGTCACTAGTGGAGTTCTGTAGAGCTCCATCCTTGGCCCAGTTCTCTTCAACATCTTCATTAACGACTTGGAACATAGGATTTGAGGAATACTAAGTAAGTTTGTGGCAACACTGAACTGGGAGGAGCCGTTGACTCCCTCAAGGACAGACAGGCCCTACAGAGAGACCTTGACAAATCACTGAGATGGGCATGAGGTTTAACATGAGGTTTAACAAGGTCAAGTGCCGGATTCTGCACCAGGGATGGAGCAGCCCTGGTTTTGTGTATAGATCAGGGAACAAGACACTGGAGAGCAGCACTGTGGAAAGGGACCTGGGAGTTCTGGTCAATGGCAACTTGAACACGAGTCATTAAGCTGCTGGAGAGTGTCCAAAGGAGGGCCACAGGGATGGTGAAGGGCCCTGAGGGGAAGCCCCCTCCTTGGGGAGGCAGCTGAGGTCACTTGATCTGTTCAGCCTGGAGGAGACTGAGGGGAGACCTCACTGTGGTCTTAAAAATTCCTCATGAAGGAGGTGCAGGTACAGATCCCTTCACTCTTATGACCAGTGACAGGACTTGAGGAAACGGCGTGAAGCTGCATCAGGGAAGGTTTAGGTTTAATATCAGGAAAAAGGTTTTCCTGGCACTGAAACAGGCTGCCCAGGGAAGTGGTCATAGCACCAAGTCTGACAGAGTTCAAGAATTTGGACAATGCTCTCAGGCAAATCGTGTGACTCTTGAAGTGTCCTGTGCAGAGCCAGCAGTTGGACTCGATGATCCTGATGGGTCCCTTCCAACTCTGCATATTCCATGATTCAATGATTAAGACCTATGAATAACCTCTTCCCAAACAAAACTGTTAACATACATGACTTTTATGATTACAGATATGTCTTACCTTAAATATATCTGTTTTGAAGCTATAAATTCAGGTACTTATGTGGTTGCAAAAATCTTAACAAGATTCTGATTAGCAACAGGAATGACAATTCAAGAATTGAAAATTCAACTAAAAACAATAACAGAAAAATAAATTTTCATTATGATTTCACTCTGAACAGGCCTTGCAATTTTTCAAAGTTTTTATCTATTTTTACAAAAAGCATTCACAAAAGTACTAGTTAACAGACCATACTGCCTGAGAATAGAATGTGACTTTGTTTCATACTTGAGCATTACCTAGTGAATTAAAACCTATTGTTTTTATGTATAAGCAGCAATATTAGGAAATTCCCTTAGAGATGCAAATACTGGTGTATCAGATAATATCTATGCTCTTATACAATAAAGCACGAATTCAACACTGTTTTCATTGTATTACCACCATGGCAGTGTTGCAGCATTTCTGAAATTATACTTTTGTCCACGTCACTATGTCAACAGACATGCCAGTCTGCTTAAAGCACCAAACAGCTAAAATTGAATGAAATGGCTCAACCAGCTCACTTCACCTTTTGCTGTTGTAATCAGAATTTTACTCTTTATTTCACAAAATAATAGGATATAGTAAGCAGATCTTTAGGCTTACACAAAACTTTGATTCCTCGTCTTTCAAGCTCTTATTATGCAAAGAGGTAGGACATCAAGACAGAATTTGCATAGCCTTGCTAAATACAACAAGATTTCTTCTTCCGAAAACATAAAGAAGTTGTCGAATGTTATTGCGAACACAGCCCATAATGGAAGGACCTGATCCTTCCATTACTTTTAATTAAAAGTCTGTTTTTTTTCTCCCCCAAACAGAAGCTGCTTTAATTTTATAGATTTGTAAAGGTTTATACAAATTAATTGTTGGGTACTGGATTACACAAAAGCCTTCAAAAGTAACACTGGCGATCCCTGTCGTTCACACACCTCACTGAGTGCAGTACCTCCACAAGATGGGGCAGAAAGCACAGGACCACTGTCCACAGCTGCTGGTGGACACAAGGATACAGCACTGCCAGACGTTTGACATTCTGAACATCTGCATAAGCCACTGCCACATACCAATCAAACCCCCTACGCTCAGCAGGTGAAATTTGGAGTCTGTTCTGAACCTGACTACCAATTAGCTGCACAGCTTGGGCACACAGCTATAAACACACTAAGAGTCGTGCAAAGTTAATCACGCCGGAGGTGGAGCAGCCAATCCAGCCATAATGGGGTGCTACCATGGAGGCAACAAGGCAACTGGGCATCTTTCCTGGAGGCAAAGCACATACATTAAACCCAATGAGAAAGGGTTATTCCCATCCAGAACAACTCAGGTGAAGACAAGCATCACACTGCCTGTAAGCTGAACAATAAGGACATCCCACTGTCTTAGACAGTATGCTAGAAGTTGTTTTCACTACTCCCTTCTCCTCAAAGAAAATGTCAGTGTAGATGTAAGTGATTATACTTTGTTTTAAATTTCAGCTCTCAAGAAATAACCTGAGAATCACTGTCAGAGTACTTCTGACCATGAGTGCTTAGGTCCAACACCTCTGAAGAGAATTACATTTGTCTGCTTTTTTAAAAATAAAAAAAAAAACAATGCAGAGAGGCAATAAGAAGCTCATGAAGCTTATCAGCAAACATTACTAAAGGTAGAGAACACCAAAAAAATTTAGAAGTTGAAAAAGGAAATAAAAAGGATAGACAAGTAACACTCCCTTTGCAGACTCTAGTGAATTGTCTTCTCTAACAAAGACAAATTAGAAACATTTCTATTATGCAAACTGACAATAAAGTTTATGGTTGGGGAAGCCAGGGATTTCCTACTATATTCCAAATAGCTGGACAACTAAACTACTTCACTGTTTACTTTATGATGCCACATTCACGATATGGCATAGCCTAAACATTTTCTTAAAAGAAAATAAGCCTTAATGAGTTAACCACACGCATGCACAAAAATCCTGCTACCTGCCAACAACCTCAGGCTCTACATTTTTTAATAATGAAATAGTTACTCCTGCCATTACATAAATATTATTACATAAGATCTCCTTTGTATGCAAAATTAGAGCTACAATA
Organism: Drymodes brunneopygia; assembly: GCA_013400955.1. Classification (NCBI taxonomy): domain Eukaryota; kingdom Metazoa; phylum Chordata; class Aves; order Passeriformes; family Petroicidae; genus Drymodes; species Drymodes brunneopygia. The sequence goes on from VZTZ01027698.1 coordinate 239,045, forward strand.
AAATAAGTCCCACTATTTCAATATTGTATCTATTAATCCCACTCATCCACTTAATAATTTGAAGCTGTAGTTGCATCAGAGCAAAACAGCTTTAATGTCATGTTCCGCTGTGCTTAAACAGAGAAGACAGTTAATTCTAAATTAAAAAACAAACACCAAGCCAACAAAACATACAACAAAAGTATCTACTCTACTATAATAACTGATTTAAGGGAAAGACATGTCTGCTGTGCTCTTTTATTACATGTTTTTAGTCTTGCCTAAGATGCAATGTATGTATCAATAGATAATTTTCAACATGCCAGTCAATAAAATATGCAGAAATATCTTAATTCCCAAGGTCAGCATTACACAGCATAACAGTAAAGAGATCACAAGCAATGATGCTTAGTATGTCTAATATCTCAAAAACCAGGGGGTTATCCAATTTAATATTTAACGCATGGGCAAACTACAATACATATTAAATTAATTTTCCTAAGTATTAAATTTATCAGAAATTTGTTCTGAGAACGTATTTGTTTGTATTGGTCAGAAACACATCTGAGACGTGGGACGGCTGCAAGCACAAGGCCACACGCCGAAGAGGCAGCGAAGAAGTGGCATGTGACATTCGGGAGTCTCGGGGGGCAACATGTGGCCGGCGCTCAGGACGCTGCTCTCTGCAGTGCAGCACCGGTGCCTCCGGCCGTGCGCGGTCCCTGCCGCGACACGAGCCCCCACTTCCCAAGTGCCGCACAAGTCCCACTTGTGCCCGCACTCAGCGGCGTCCCCTCGGCCGCCCTCCCGAAGCAACAGCTCCCGGGAAGGGCAGGAGAGCGGCGATGGGCACCGGCAGCGAGGGCGGCACGGGCCGGCCCCGGCGTTTGCACATCTGCGCCGCTCTCCCGGGGCAGCCCCGCACAAAGCCCCGCCGGCCCCGCAGC